>CM053785.1:705736921-706234421 GCA_028749045.1 Cupressus sempervirens | reverse complement strand
TAATTAATTAATTAATTAAATCTATTTATTAAGACTTAATTAATAGAAAATTCACCATAGACCTCCAAGATAAAATATGAAAATCCATCATAGAGCAATTCACACAAAATTAGTCTAAAGGGTTAAAAATCATGAATTATGCCATTCGACACATTCGGTGGGTAAAATATCCAGATACTTGTCCTACCTCACTAGGACAATTGGTTTAATGGTTTGGGATTTGGACTTGAGAATTTATCTCCCTTCTCTTATCATTGAGATAGTATATAGGGTACGCTCATCCTGGCAATTTAGGGAAGTCGATACCTGGTACCTACAACCTACAAAAAAACCATGCATGTACATACAATATATATAATGCTAAGCTAAAGAGACAATGACAGGAAGTGGTGCATCGTGTAGATCCTGACTAAGTAGGTGACTATGACTCCCTTAACCACATCAGAAATGCCATACAATAGGAAAACACACACACCATACACATGCAAGTATGGGGTAAGTTTCCATAATAAAGCACATGAGATAATAAACCATATAACTAATCATCAACATGAAATGTAAAGTCTAAATGATCTCATCATATACCAACTGAATCCATAACATAATGTCTGATAGTCTCAATAGGAAACCACTAATCCATCAACCATAAAACTAGTCTGACATAGTCTGATAATAATAACAACAATGTGTCTAGAAAAGATGTGAATGAGGGTAGGAACTACATCCACCCCCCCTTGGATTAGGCTTACTCCTGGAAGCCTACAAACAAGTAGGAATATAACTCCCGTAATCTTGCTGCATCCTCCCAAGTAGTTGAAGAATCATCAGTAGGGTCCCATTGGACCCTTACCTGCTCGATGGTTTGACCCCTGAGGGTCAACTTTCCCTGCTCCAGAATATGAACTGGCTCTAAAGCCAGTTGCCCGTCCTATACCTGCAACACATTCCAATCAAGAACATGTACAATATCAAGAATATACTGTCGAAGCACTAAAACGTGGAAAATATCATGAATGCAAGCTAGGCTAGGTAGTAGAGCAAGGCGGTAAGAAACCAAGCCAATCCTCTCTAGAATCTCGAATGGTCCCACAAACCGAGGTGCTAGCTTAGAACCCTTTCCATATTGGATCAGACTCTTTCGCAGGCGCACTCTCAAGAAAACCTTATCACCCACACCGAATTGCTTATCAGTCCTATGAGCATCAACATACTTCTTCTGCCTATCCTGTGCCATAGTCAAGTGCTCACGGATACACACTACCTGTTGCTCCATATCACGAAGCATCTCCAGACCCAACAGGATGCGATCCTCAAGGCTGTCCCAACTCAAGGGTGTACCATAAGAACGTCCGTATAATGCTTGAAATGTTGCCATGCTAATAGAACTATGATACCCGTTGTTGTAAAAAAACTCCACTAGGTAGAGATAGTCCTCCCAATGTGTCTACCTATCCATCACATACATTAGTAACATATCCTCCAAAACCTAATTCACCCTCTCTGTCTAACCATCAGTCTCTAGATGATATGTCGAACTGAAGTTTAACTGCACTCCAAGCTCATGTTGCAGCGATGTCAAGAATGCAGATGTGAATATAGGATCCCTATCAGAAATAATCTTTCTAGGAATACCATGTAATCTCACAATGTCATGCATGAAGACATTAGCTATAGAAGCTACTATGTAGGAAGACCTGATCAGTGAAAAATGCACCACCTTAGGTAACCGATCAACGGTGACCATGATAGCATCATGACGTCGAGCAGTCATAGGTAATCCTACAATAAAATCTATGGAGATGATATCCCACTTCCAAGAAGGAATGAGATTTGGTTGCAAAAGTCCAGCCAAGTGCTGATGTTCTGCCTTAACTCTCTGACACTCAAGGCAGCTAGCCACAAAATTAGCAATGTCTCGCTTCATCCCAGACCAAAAGAACAAACGTCTCAAATCAGCATGCATCTTCTTGACACCTGGATGTGCTGAGTAAGGTGTACGATGGGCTTCTGCTAGAATCAAGGTGCAAAGCTCATCCAATAATGGCACATAAATCCTCCCCAAATGTCTTAAAAGACCATCTGATTCTTGAATGTAACTTGCAAACCTACCTTCCAAAGGTCTTCTTGAATCAATCTCTCTGCACACTTCCTGATACCAAGAATCCGTAGGAAGTGCCTAAAGAATCTGACTCCTCAAGTCCACACTAAGAGTCGTCAATGATACTACATGTCTCCTGTGACTCAAAGCATCCACCACCACATTCTCCTTACCCTGAATGTACTTAACCTCAAAATCATACTCACATAGAAATTCCATCCATTGCCTCTGATGAGCATTCAGATTAGGCTGAGTAAAAATGTACTGAAGACTACGATGATCACTTTGTAGCTCAAATCTTTGCTCCAACAAGAAATGTCTCCATCTTGTCAAAGCATGAACTACTGCTACTAACTCAAGATCATGTATAGGATAATTTAGCTCATGATCCTTGAGCTTGCGAGATTCATACGCAATCACCTATCCATTCTGCATCAACACTACCCCAATCCCTTCAAGAGAAGCATCTGCACACACCATGAAATCACCTTCCAGATCAGGTATGGCTAAAATCGGTGCACTGGTCAAAAGCTCCTTGAGCTTCTGGAAAGCTTCCTCACATTTCTCCATCCACATGAACTTTTTTCCTTTCCTCTGAAGAGAAGTGATAGGATGTGCTATCCTAGAGAAGTTCTAGACAAATCTGCGATAATAACTAGCTAAACCCATGAAACTATGTATCTTTGACACATTAGTTAGTGTAGGCCAATCTATTATCGCCTGAATCTTTGTAGGATCCACTAAAATACCATCACCCGAAATGACATACCCTAAATATTGAATCTCCGATTTGAAAAATTCACACTTAGTTGCATTGGCATAAAGCTGATTGTCTCTCAAAAATTGCAATACCAACTGTAGGTGTTCCTCATGCTCCTTCTGAGTCTTAGAATATATATCAATATGTCATCAAGAAACACAAGTACAAACCTGTCTAGATAAGATCGAAACACACCATTCATCAAACTCATGAAAATCGATGGAGCATTAGTCAATCCAAAAGGTACCACTGTGAACTCATAATGCCCATAGCGAGTTCAAAAAGAGGTCTTGTGAATATTGGCTTCCTTAATGTGAAGCTGGTGGTATCTTGACTTAAGGTCAATCTTGGAGAATACTGTAGCTCCCTTGATCTAATCAAATAAGTCATCAATCCTAGGAAGAGGATACCTGTTCTTAATAGTCACCTTATTCAACTATCTTTAGTCGATACAAAGGCGCAAAGAACTGTCTTTCTTTTTCATAAAGAGCACTGGAGCTCCCCATGGTGATACACTAGGTCGAATGCTCTCTTTGGCCATAAGTTCCTCAAGCTGAAGATGTAGCTCACCCAATTCTAGTGTAGTCATGTGATAAGGAGCTTTAGAGATAGGCTCTGCTCTAGGAATCAGATCAATACTAAAGTCAATGTCCCTCTTTGGAGGCATGCCTAGAATCTCACTTGGAAAGACATCTACGTACTCTTGTAAAATTGGGTGATCTAAAGTCTTCTTCATAGGATCTCCCTCATCAAGATCATTTACCATAATAGCAAATATTCGACATCCCTTATGAAAACTTCGCTTCATTTGCATAGCAGAAATCATCGACAGAGATATAGGCCTCGGTATCCCAATTATCTTCACATCATTCCCTTGGTCATCTTGGCACAATATAATCTTCTTCCTGCAATCTATACTGGCTCTATGAGATCCAAGCCAGTCCATGCCTAAAACCACATCATAGGAACCAAGGGGTATGACTCAAAGATCCACTATAGTATCAAAGCTTCCTAAGCTAAGCCCACACTTATGAACTATAGAATCTGTGGAGACCTTAAAACCCGAGGCTAGTTCCACTTGCCAACCATGATCTTGCTTCACCACATCCAGCTTACACTTAGAAACTATAGATGGTGAAACAAATGAATTTTTAGCTCTTGAATCAAACAATACTAAAAGAGATATACCTCTAATAGCACCTATGGTCTCAACCACTGTTCCCTAGTGATCTGCTTGATGGTGATCTACTACTGAAAAAACTCTATGAGCTCTACCTGCATCACCCATTTTAGGCTCTGAAACTGTAGGCCTAGGTCCAAAAAACTAAGGTGCGCACTGTGGACACTGAGCTGCATAATGTCCAATCTGACCACATGAAAAACATTCTGTATTTCTACCAGATCCTCTTCCCATAGGTGGTACATTTGATTGCTGACGGTTGTTCTTGCTAACAAAAGGCTGGCTACTCTGAGCTAGTTGATTGGGCTGATTCTATTTATTGCGTTGAGTATTGCAGTTGTTCTTGGTGTTAGAAACTTTGCCACCACCTTGAGCCTGAGAATTTGATCCCTTCTGTTGCTGCATCTGCTGAGACTGCTACTGATACTATTTCCCCTTAGAGAAAGGAAACCTCTTGTTCCCACTTGAATTGTAGTTGCCTTTAGATCTTGATGCTGTGGGCACTCCTACAAAACCTCCTTGACCAAGGTTGACACTTTTCTCAACAAGGATTGCTCGATGTACCACATCCTTGAGTGATTTTGGCTCAAATACCTTGACACCCCCAATAATACGATTGTTCAAATCCCTAATAAAGTGTTGTGTCAACTAAGCTGAATTTTCACTGAACCCTAAAAAAGACATGAGCTCATAAAAATTATGCTCATACTCGGTCACTGACAAAGTGTACTGTCTAAGATTATGAAATTCATCAGCCCTTTGCTGTTTCCATTCCTCTGGTAGGAATCGTTCATGGAAACTCTCTAAGAATAGTTCCCATGTGACACTGCTCACATCGATTCCCAACTTCTTCTCCTCAATCATCCACCAAGTGGCCCCAAAATTCTCTAAATTAGTGATCGCAAATCTTGCCTTAACGTTGCTGTTGAATTCCTACATGGCAAAAATCCTATCGAGGGAAATAAGCCATTGCTCGGCCACATAACTAGAACCTTGCCGATTGAAAGGCTTAACCTTGGATCTTGAAAGATCCTTCATCTGAGTGGACACAATGGACCTCTGATGATCCTTCTGAGGACTCCTAGATCTGGGTCTATGCTCTTGTTCTGTCTGATGCACTTTGGCTATTCTTGAATAGGAGGTAGACGTTCTAGAATAGTCTACATCATCTATCTCAAACCAACCTCTTCTAACTCAGCTTGGTCCACTCTATGACTCTCTTCATGTTGCCCACTAGAGTGCTCTTCCCTTCTCTCTACATGAGTCGATCCCTCATGGGCAGACTCATGGACACTGATAGCTTTGCCATGACCATGGCCTCTGCCATGACCTCTACCACGACCTCTAACAGAAGACCTAGTCCTAGATACCATCCTACAATAGTATAAAGTACTATTACAATCACATGTTGCAATAGACTAAGTTCAGTTCTATGTTTAGGTTTAAGTAAAATTTCCAATTTTGAAACTAATTGTTGAAGCATGAAACATATGCAAGTAACAGTTCAAGTTCTGTTTCAGTTTACAAAATCGAATTAATAAATTTGATTAATACCATTTAACATATTAATAACAATAAAAAAACCTGACTTCATATGTGGCAAGTGTTATAAACATACATATAACATATAAACCATTTGTGGCTACGGTCCTAGGGCCTATGATGTCAGCAGGTACTGTGTACCCCTGCCATCGCAGTACCTGCGACAATCGGTACACTGTGACTACAGTGGCACGGGGGTGCGAGTCTCATCCCCCCCACTTATGCATATTTTGTTTCTTTAAAATTTCTTATGTGATTTTCCATTTGGGTATGCGATTTGGTTCTTAATAAAGTTTAATGTTTTTCAAAACATTTTCGATTAATGGTATAATATTCAGTTTTTTAATAAATATATTATATATATATATACGTATAGGTGTATGCAAATTAAAAATATAAACATATATATACATAAGATATATATATATATATATATATATAAATTCCAATCCTCAGAATTTTCCTATAAACCTTTGATCTCAAAAATTTTCCAATAATTAATCTAATGGGTTTGATTATGAATCTAAACCCTAGCCCCATGTTCTTTTCAGATCTATGCATATAAAATTCTCAAATAAATTAACTACCCATACTGAGAATGCATACAATAAAAATAGGAAAAATAATCCTTAGAAGACATATGGAAGACACGAAGAAGACAAGGAATGCAAGATGCAAAAATAGCATAAGTAAAATCACAAGAATCTAGTCAGATTCTGATGTTGATTCACTCTTCCTCAGAAAACTTGTAGAACAATCTCCCTTCTTTAGAATTCTCAAGTCCTCCAATGCTCCAATTGCTCTCCAAATGCTATCTCTAAGCTTCTAGGAATGCCTGAATATAAAGAGCTCTCAGAAAACATCTAGAATGCTTCTAGAAATAGCTAGAAGGTGTCACCAACTAAGCATGGGTCTTTTCCAACCTTCTAGATGAGCCATAGGGTTGTAGAAACCATGTGCTTAATTGATGCACTAACCTCCTTGTTGTTGACATAAGTAAATAGAAAGGTGCGTTAACTTCCATGAAAGCTTATAACTCCAATTCACTTTTTATATAATTTCTATTTAAATATTTATAACTTTCATTTTAATTCTTATAACTTTATTATTATTATTTATTTATTACTTTATTATTATTATTTTATTATTATTAATTTTAATTTCTAATTTTCTTTTATTTAAACCTTTTTCCTCAATTAATTCTCATTTAATTAATTATAATCAAAATATCAAAGATTATGATACTTTTATATTAATTTCCTCAAATAATTAATTAATTAATTAAATCTATTTATTAAGACTTAATTAATAGAAAATTCACCATAGACCTCAAAGATAAAATATGAAAACCCATCATAGAGCAATTCACACAAAATCAGTCTAAAGGGTTAAAAATCACAAATTATGTCATCTGACACATTCAGTGGGTAAAATATCCAGATACTTGTCCTATCACACTAGGAAAATTGGTTTAATGGTTTGGGATTTGGACTTGAGAATTTATCTCCCTTCTCTTATCATTGAGATAGTATAATAGGGTATGCTCATCCTGGCAATTCAGGGAAGTCGATACCCGGTACCTACAACCTGCATAAAAACCATGTATGTATATATAATATATATAATGCTAAGCTAAACAGACAATGGTAGGAAGTGGTGCATCGTGTAGATCCCGACTAAGCAGGTGACTATGACTCCCTTCCTTAACCACATCAGAAATGCCATACAATAAGAAAACACACACACCATACACATGCAAGTATGGGGTAAGTATCCATAATAAACCACATGAGATAATTAACCATCTAACTAATCATCAACATGAAATGTAAAGTCTAAATGATCTCATCATATACCAACTAAATCCATAACATAATGTCTGATAGTGTCAAAAGGAAACCACTAATCCATCAACCATAAAACTAGTCTGACATATTCTGATAATAATAACAACAATGTGAATGAGGGTAGGCACTACACACACACAAACTCTCTCTCTCTCTCTCTCTCTCTCTCTCTCTCTCTCTCTCTGTGTGTGTGTGTGTGTGTGTGTGTGTGTGTGTGTGTGTGTATTTATGTAGTTCTATTTGAAATATAAATTTATTCAAAATAATATATTAACAGTTTTATAATAAATTTATGTAGTTCTCCTAAGAAGTCTTCCTCTCTCTCCTAGGTATTGTTTTTATAATATATTACTCTCTCTCTCTCTCTTTGGTATTATTTTCATTAGATATAAAAAATAGTATATAATTCTAATTTATTAACATAATATAATATAATAATAATATTAACTATTATACAATATCACTATAAATAATAATATATAATATAATACTAATATTACACTATATTATATAATATTAATATAAATAATAATGATATATGCTACTGATAAAAATTAATATTGAGAACCAAAATTGAATATGAAATTCCAAAATTTTAGGACTTCAAATTGTTGGGCTAAATCAAATATCAAAAAAAACTTGATATCTAATAATATTAAACATCTTATTATGTTAGTAGTCTTAGTATTTGCCTCTAGTTTTGGCTTTGGAATGCCAAATATGAATTGTCAACCCAAAAATTGTATTTATCATGTTTCCTCTAATCTCTAGACTTTGACCATGAAATTGATTAATTTTTCGACCCAAAATTAAAGAAATTATCACGTTTCCATCAATATAATTGTTGCTAAATTTTGAGATCAACAAGGAATTATTCCTTATTTATTAATTGAATTACCTCTAAAGTCCTAATCCATAGACTAATTGAAAAATGACTATAACTTTCAAATGGTTTAACCTTTTTGATATGTAACACATGTGTCATGTTTTATGCTTTACCTACTATAAGGGAAAAAAATTAATTTTATAAAGTTTATAATTAGTTAAGGTGATCATGCATGATATATATTTTTTTTTTAGTCAAAGGTGTAGAAAAAAATCCATAACTAATTATTTAGTTGGAAAACAATTACACAAAAATATGTGTCACATATCAGCATGAGTCTACTACTTATATATAGAACCTTGTAAACAATTTTTATCATTTGATTGAGATTAAGGTGGTCAGGAATACATCTACTTTTAATCTTTTTGTAAAAAATTCATACTACTAGAATGAAATCTAAAAGATTCCTCTATTATATTGTTTTTTTAAAGAAAAAGAGCTAGTATTTTAGAAACTGCATTCAATTTCCTATAGATTCTATTCTTACTACATTTTATATATAACGTTGATAAGATGTTATATACTTTTTATGTTAAGTTGAGTAACCCTAGTTCTCTAAGTTTTCGTTGCAACTTAAGGCCATAGCTTGGTATACCACGATCCTACACATACCCATATACATCAAACTATTATAGATTAACTTAAATTTATGATTGAGAGTTGAGGGGATA
Source organism: Cupressus sempervirens (assembly GCA_028749045.1). Lineage (NCBI taxonomy): Eukaryota > Viridiplantae > Streptophyta > Pinopsida > Cupressales > Cupressaceae > Cupressus > Cupressus sempervirens. Next base: position 706,225,437 of record CM053785.1, on the reverse strand, counting down.
GTGCGCATGTTATGCACCCATGATCTACCTAAAATAAGGTTTTAATAAATGAGTCTAGGAATCACATGAGTATGGGTATCTAGAATAATAGGACTAATAATAATAGGAAAATGTATGATACCCAATTTCTTCTTAGCAAAATTTTCAAAGCTATGAATAGGATTGTTATTAGGTTAAAGATTCGTCATATCAACTTTTATTTCCTTTACATGTAAAGGCTACACACATTTTAGCCAAATCCATTATTAATTAAGAATTTGTGAATAATATTTCCATTGATAAGGAAAACAACCATAATAGTGCCATATTGATTTTTAACTTCTTTATGAGAAAAAGATTCTTGAGTAAGAACAACCTCACGTGCTAGATGAATAGTTAGCATGCATATCAAGAAATAATTTATAGTTTCTTGATTTGTTGGGGGAGTTGAAAGAGTGATCAATTTTTTTTGCAATGCTTCATATTAGGTTGGAGATGAATGAAGAAGTTCCCAAAAGAAAATATTTGTGAGATTATAATGTAACTTCAATCAAACCATACCATTTTTTAAGATTTGGAGGGAAATGAAATGTTGAAAGAAGCATTGGTTGAGAAGGTGCTAAAGTAGTGCGATGAACTATATTGGAAGGTTGAGGATTATTCTAGTTATGGTTGGTATGATCCACCAAACTAGTCTCATTGAAGAATTCAAAAGGACTCCTAAGAACATCTGTGACTAAGATGTGGGAATAACCCTTAATGGTGATGCAAGTTGTATTAAGTTGTTGAGGAGGGAATGCTCATTTAGTTATTAATGGCATATAAATGAATATCATTTAAGATGTTTCAATTTTATATGTAGAATTTTTTAAATAAATCCATGAAAGAAACTTATAAAATTTTGGGTAAGAGATATAGAGGATGATGAAGTAGAGATAAGACATCAACCCATCTCATATATATATAAAAAAAAATCTTCACTATTATATATACCTAATCAAGGATCTTAAAACAATGAACAAGAAAAGAAATATTAAAGTATTCATAAAATAAATCATACATGTTCAAAAAAACAAACTAATAAAATGAAATTATTTCTAGTTTTTTCTCTTCTTTTAAATTAGATGAAATTGAAAAGAAAATATACCAAGTTTTTAGCTTTTTTCTTTTAAGATGCAAAAGAAAGGGAATTAAATAATTCAAGGACACTACAACTAGATAATAAATGTAGATCAAAGCTCTAAATAAAAAAATAAATAAATAAATTGATTGAAATAAAATGAATGTGGGATCTAACAAATATTTTAAAAGAATGAAATGGTTGAAAGGTATGGGTTCACAAAAATGTAAAGGTGGTAATAGTAGGAAATCCACCTTTGCACATGGGGATTAAGAGGAGTCCTCTCCCACAAGATAGACATAGCTAGGGCCTTTAAGAAGGGGAAAATAATGAGACTTTAGCCTTGAAATTTTAGAGTCCTCTTTTTGTTGATCCTACATATAAGATATACAAGGATAAGTATATGTAAATCTTATCTATATAGAGAAAATAAAGTAGTAGAGATAGGAATGTGTTTACTATTGAGATCAAGTGGATAAAAGGGCCAAATGATTGAATTACTACTAATCAAGAGCCTGGAAACACCTCATTTTGTTTGAGCCTCCAAAAATTATCAAATCTAAATAGTGTTGGGATTTATTTCTATTTAGGTCAAGCATGACCTTATCCTTGACCGTAGGTGGAGCAAAACCTCATCTTCTCCCTAGGCTAAAAACTGATGATCAAAAGCCTAGATCTACACTATAGAATATTATATCTACAAAACAACTACCACTAAAATTTTAGGATCAAGGACAACCTTGACTTATGTTGTGGTTATACAATGCATATGAGAAATGGGGACCCCCTACCAAATTGTTTGCTTTTCTAGACCCCTAGTCTGGGGTTTGAGTCAATTTTGGGGCTCTACCTAGAGTCTATGTCATGCCTAGAACCTTGCATGAAAAACCAAGTTGTAAAATTTAAGTAATTTGGAGAAGCAATGTGCTTTAAAGGGTAAGGCAAGCACTAACACACCCAGTGCACATGTGCACCTATCATGGTAGCACAAGTGCTCATGCACACCCTTTGGAGGTGCACACCTGTACACCTATGTACATCCAAAGAGGTGCACATGGTCCCAGGTCTATAAATACCCTAGACCACCCCATCTATCATTCATTATTCTTCTTTGAGTAGCTGTGAGTGCACCTTCACACCTACAAAGGTGTGAAAAGCATCTTGCACACACTAAGTTCACCAAAGAAATGTGAGCACCTATGCACCTATCTCAAGTGTACATTTTTGCACCTATCCAAGGTGTGCAAGTGCACACCTTTCAAAAAACCTAACTAATGAACCTATAATGGTGCACATATATGCACCTAGTCAAGGTGTGCCTATGCGCACCTTTCCCAACCCTTCAAACTTAAACATAAGTAAGGGTGCAAAGGTGCACATGTGTGTACCCTTAACCTTGCAAAACATTCAAATACCTCATGCACATTGCAATAAGCATAGTAGTGCACATGTGCATGTGTGCACTCCACAAGGGTGCACACTTATGCACATGCACAACTATTCTAAATGTCTATTCTTGAGTAATTTAGCACACCTAGCGCACCCATCAAGGTGTGTTGGTGTGCTAAATTACATAAACAAAGTTAAATTAGGGATTTAACTAGTTTTGTGAGGGTTTTGGGGTTATGGGTCTTGTTTTTTTATCAATTAGGGTTGTTAGGGTTTTATTTTCACCTCTCTAGACTAATGTATTTACATTTTGTGCAAATAAACTGGATTCCCCATTGTCCTCACTAGCAGAAAAGATGGCTCCAAAACTAGTTGTTTTCAAGTTTCAAGGAGCACCAAGAAATCATGCTTTTAGGATATAGATTCAGATATTAGAGATACAGAATTGGGACATATAGACTAGAATGAATTCTTAGTACTTTGCAAGAAGCCCAAGGAGAGGTCCCTAATGGTCTCAACACTTTTAAGATTAGGCTTGATCAAATAAGCCTCACATCCCACATAAGTTCAATCCTTAGAAATTGTCATGGCCTTGGCAGAGAATTATGTGTCAAAACAGAGAGTTGTGAAGAATATAACATTGGAGATAGGAACATTGAGAAAGTCTTCCCACTTCCATTAGTGAATCAATTTGTGAAAATTACTTATCATCAAGTAGAAATATGGTACATGGAACATGAAAAAGAAGCTAAAATGATCATACAATCATCATTCTTGATTGAGAGAACATCAGTGGGAAGAAGACCAAGCAAGGTAGATATGGCTAGAGGGTACATGAAGGATGATATCAGATGCTACATTGTGCTTTTGAGTAGGATTATGGGTCTACCGGTAGCTGGGCACCTAAATATTTGGATGGTACATTTCATTGAGACCATCAAAATAGCTAAAATGCCAATTGATTAGGCTACAATCCTAAGTGAAAACTTAGATGAGTAGTTGGTAGGACTCAAAGCCAACTCCAAATTTTACATGACATCATACTTGGTGCAATTTTTGGCAATAATGACAACTGACTATCCAGGGTTGTATAAGAAGGGAAGCATGCAAGATGCTAATGCTTGGTCTTATGTAGTATATCCTGAACTGGTAAAGATGAAGCTCTCGGATCAAAGAAAAGAATACAAAATAGTCAATGATGCTTTCATTTTTGCAATCATCTAGTTCATTGAGGATGTTAGTAGAGGTAGCAGTAAATATTGTAGAGATGGGTGCCTATTACATCTAATTCAAGACATTCACCTACCTAAGGGTAGTAGGTACAACTGTGAATCTAAAGAAAGTCACAAGATATCCATCGAATAGGCTTATTTTGTTGGAGATCATGAGATAACTCACATCTACATATGATAGAGTGAGGAAACAACATAAGAAGACCTAGGTATGAACCATCACTATAGGTCCATTTGAAGTGGAGCACAAACAGGGTATCATGACCTTTGATGTGGAATGGGATCAATATCCCTTGGAAGATTACAACTCTCCTCATCCATTTTTTGATAATATTGGTAGAGTTCAACTTTTGGTAGGAAAATAATTCATTCGTTAGGATGCAATAGAAGATCATTGGATGAACACAATAGATGACTATGATATTTGAATTAGGGATTATTATAGGATGAATCTATGTTTGGAAGGTAGTGCTTTCAAGATAAAGATCAAACTAAAGGTCATCCAATAAGACACTCAAGAGGTCTTTGATCCTTTCTACAATCAAGATACAATATTTGATAGACCAATTATGAATGCAGAGGTGGATAGGGAAGGGAATGCAGACATCAATCACAGGGTGAGACATATAAGGCAATTGATAAAGGATTGGATCAAGAAGCCCTTTAAATTGGATCTTGTTCTTTAGTCTATAATGTTTTAGGCCACAACATGTCCAACAAAGGGTAAAGGTGCAAACATAACAGTATCGAATTTCCCTATGCAATCTCTAGTCAAGCCAGAAATAGTATATAATCATGATAGGAAAGTTGGTTGCTTTAGGGAAGACAAAGGGAAGAATAAGAGGAAAAGAGATTCACCTAAGAAAGCTAAGCCTGAAGTTGAAGAATCTCATCAAGAAGAGGTGACTCAAGCCTAAGAGGCAACTCAAGGCCCAGATAACTAGGAGCCTCAAAATGAAGAGGTAGATTAACCTCAGAATATTCCACAAGTGCCCTCACCAACACCAGAACAAGAAGTATAGGAGATATCCACACATGCAAAAGAGGAACATGCCTCTCATTCACCTCCTAAGAGAGCTAGAGTGGGACCTACTGTTAGAAGGATTAGGAGGCAAAAGATACAAAGATAGGTCATATCTATCCCTCTAGTCCCAGAAACTATCCCTGAAGAGGATGAAGAGGATGAAGAAGACAACCTCTTGTTGAGTCAAAGAACATGCTTGGCAAGGGTTGCCCAAGAAGAGAAGAGGAGGAGCTCCACCATCACATCGTCATCTATCCTTAGGAAACCTATTGAGGGTAAAACTTCAAAGGATGAGCTGCAACAATGGATAGATGAGAAACAAGGGCAACGAACAAATATTTTCAAAATGTCTGATATCGATTTCATGCTAGTAGGGACTAAAATGGTGAATGATAAAATATGAGATACACCCATGAACCAACCTTTGGAAGAGGATTGGAATCAAATGCCACCTCTACCACAAGGATTTCTGGGTACCTCACCACCACCATTTGAAGATTTTTCATATTTGGACAAAGGATTAGCCACTCCCCTCCCTCTTGTCACTAAAGAAGGGAGAGAAGTGTGTGAAAAAGAGCCTAAACAAAGACCAATCAATGAAGTATCCAATGAAGGACATATATTTGAAGAAACTTAGAAAATTCCTTACGATATAGAGGTTGGGACTTTCGATACAATAGATGTAGGGACACCAAATTTAGATCTCTCACAGAAGAAGACTCCAGCATGGAGCGATAAGGGAAAAGGTCTTGTTGGGAAAACCTTGTCTTTAACCAAGTACCTGTCTCCTATGGACACTACACTAGCTTGGTTGGAGAGAGAAGTTATGATCTAACAAAAGTGATACCTAAACCTAAATGAAGAGGAAAGCATGGATGTGCTAGTAGAATCCATCAACAGGCCTAAGCCACCTACAGATGATTAAAAAAAAATGATATTCTTAATGAAGAATAAAGATCAGGAACTACTTGCTCATATGGCCATTCCTCTCCCACATGCTGAGACCAAATATTTGGCTCCTAAGGACTATCACATTATAGAAGTCCTATTAGGAAAGCCCATAGTAGATACAGATGAAGTTATGATCACTACGAGCATTAGGGAGGTGTTCAGGTATTTTGATAATAATGAGAGTGAATTATTAAAGCTATAGAAGGAAAATGAGCTACTAAGGGGATATCTACATGGAATTGTAGGGTCCATTAGATCAAGACCACCTAGAGGTTACTCGTGTTGTGGCACTACAAAGGAGAGATAAGGGGAGTATCCAAGTTGATTCATTTTTGGGAGCATTTCAGCAATGGTGTGACAATTTTGAGCAGAAGGGTGTGGAGATAATACAAGCTAATTTGAACTTGTTGCATAATGTTGATTCTAATGCACAGAAACTATTATCTACAGTAGATTAGGATTTTGGGCTTATGGATGAGGTAAGTACTTAGGAAAAAGACCTTAAAGAACTCCAAACAATAAAAAGTCAAAGGTATCGTACACTCATGAAAGTGTATACAATAGATGAGATTGATAAAATTGAGGATTGGATTGAGAAGATAGCTACTAGAAATAAGGTCATGGAAGGACTTCATGAAAGTATTTAGAAGTTAAAGGGCCAGTCTCAAGAGAAATTTTTTGATGCAAAGATGTATTATGATGCTATGTCCTTAGAGATTTTTGAAGATGAGTCAAAGAAAAAGCTCAAGTTAGTACAAGAAGTACTTGAACAATTCCAAAGAAATTTCAAGGATGCTTCATCTAATGAAGATATTAGGCAAGAATTGAATACTAAAGAGGTATTTTTGAGACTTGATGGTAGACAATACAATTTTGTTGAAACTCGAATGGATATCAGTAACTATTGACAAAAATTTAGGCATAAATATAAGGCATTAGATTTACTAGAAGCTTCCCAAGTGATGGGGATTATAGAGAAATTCAAGAAAAACATCTAGACATTGCTCTGGTATAAAGGGGAAGAAAACCCATAAGCTAGAAATTTAGTTTTGACACTTGGGAAAATTTTGAATTTTTTGAACTTGTTGCATTGGTGTGTTGGTGCGCTATTCTAGATGTACACTAGAAATTTTGAAAAAGTTAGAGGTGCATCAATAGTTAACTGCCAGTTCCAAATTTAGAGCTTTCTATGTATAGGAAACACATTCTGACAATAGTTTAACTCCTAGAAACATTCAAAGAAGGCTAAGCTTCCATTTTTAGAGCTTCCAATGACTACCATATATTCTTACAGCTTCCTTCTTCTTATCTACTACTTCTTTCTTTGTTTTAAGACATGTAAAGGCTCATGCACCCATTAATTGATGTAAACAAGGTTGGAGTCCTATTTTAGTACCATTTAGAGAGTTAGTTTGTATATAATTAGATTTGTTTTATTAGTTTTAAGTATATATTTGCATGAATATATCTCTCACTCTCAACACAAATTGAGGAGATGATTTCTTATAAATTGAGGAATGTAACATGTATTCTAGGTTGTTATTTTTATACAATAATATATGCTTTTGGTGCTCTCATTATGAGTTATTCTTGCTTTCTTCTTTGTGGATTCTTGTTCATGATAATAATGGAGCCAAGAGTTTTGTTGTGTTGATTTGATCATGTGATATTTTTTAGTTCTGGTCTTTTCCAAGTGTTGATGACTTCCCCTAATGTACTGAGTTAGAGAGAAGATCACCTCATTGTTCGTACATAGTTTCTTGTCTCACATGAGTACATTTTCTATGGCCTTGCAATTTGATAAGAAGTGAAACATCTTTTGGTTCTACTAAGTTTCCATTGATGATTGCGTTAGTAGATTTGAGGAAGCCCTACTCGTACTTTCATTGGTTTCCTACTTGATCTTCTCAATAATTTAACTTGCAGAGGTGTTGTTACCATGGTTTATATCCATTAGGAATTTCCCTTTTATGCTATTTAATTTCATCTCTTGTTACCTTATCTTTGTTATTTTCTTTGCTAACCCTTGGTTAAATTAGGAATTTATATGGTTTCATTGTTAGATTGCATTCATTTAAAAAATAGAAAATACGAAAAATATAACTTTTCTTTCAGTGGTTAATTTTGAAACAACAAGAAGATTGATCATCTTATCTAAAATTGGTTTGAACCAGAAAAGGCCTCTTTGTGAAAAAATACATTTATCTTCAACTAAGTGGATTCTAGTAGGTCACAAGGTTGCCTGGAACCTTGGATTTGATCCCAAATCAACTTTTCAAGAGAGTAGATCGAAATAATTCCTACCATCAAGCATTGTGTAAAATAATAACTCAATAACTTCAATCTTAGAATGTCAAAACTCAGAATAACTCCCTCACAATTTGTCCTTGGATATGTGTCCAAAAAAATGCTTTAAATCCTACAAATATAGTAAAGTGTTTGTATAGGTGGCTATACAAGGATTTTCCTTTGTCAACCCCAAAATTTGGTGATTTCCATGTCTCTAAATAGTGGTTCAAAGTAATCCAGTGTTGCTAGTGCTTATGAATCTAGAGTATGGATCTAGATTGCAAGGATAAATGTAATATAAATATGCTAAGATCTACCCTTGGAGAGTGAATTCCTAGCATTCAAATGCAATCAATATGTGGTTGAGTGCATGCCAATATGTGTATATGAAGAAACAAAGCACAAATATTGCAATAACATAGAAATCATATGAAGCCCTTAATGGCTAAAGTACTTTGTCCATCTTAACAAATCATTTGCATCTCCATGATATATTTTTCTCTTGTTTTAAGTTTTTTTGTTATGCTTGATAATAAAATTCTTGGACTTTTCTTTTCTTTAATGGATGGATCACAAAGCCTTTGGTCTTCACCTTGTGATTTCTCTTATATTAGATTGGGATCTCCAACAAAGCATGATCTCACCCTTGTACAATTTCATTCATTCTTAGATTTTGAAATGAAACCAAATAGATTGTTTTATAGTGTTATGGAAGAAAAATCCATGATAGAGCTTACTAAACTAAGAAATAAAACTCAAAATTTCAAACAATCCTAAGATCTACATAATTAGGACCCCAAGTAAGGGACAACCTCATGCCTTAATCTAGGTAGAGGGTTTCTTTCCTCTACTCTAGGTGGTCCTAGGTATGTGATTCCTTTGAGATCTTAAATACATATTTTTAATTGAGTTTTATCAAAAAAATAAGGGAGAAATAGTAATTTAAGTGCAAAAATAGGGTTAAAGTGGGAAAAAAAGAGACTAGTCTCTATAGGGGTTAGTGTTGGAAATCTTAATGGGGAACAAGATACTGAGAGTGGGGGTGAATCAAGAACTATAATACTTTTAGTGATAAAACAATCCACACCCAATCCATCTCATACATTAGATCTCATACTATATAAACATAAACTTGTAATGCCCAAATGAAATTTATCTAAGCATAACATCCATGTAAAACATCAACACATAACACAATGGTTTTGGTTACCCAGAAGCATGTCAAGTTGAAGGTAAAACTAGAGTGGAGATGAAACCCAAAAATTTCTACTATTGCAACAAAAAAGTTAACCTTTTAGGGTTACAATTTGATCATATCAGAGGATCTACCTTGTGAGGGGTTTTTCCTGCTAAGAGCAATTTAGACTATTAGGTCTTACCCTATTAAAGGATTTTACACTTACAATAAAGTAAAGACTCTATTAAGAAATTTACATAAGGTATGTTAGAACCACTCTCTTAACAGATTTTCCCTAACTCAATCCATTAAAATTGAATCACTACCTAAACCTTAATTGTTCTTTAAAAGCATATTATGGATCTCCTCTCTTCAAAATTTCAATCTGATCTCCTTATCTGACATGAGCTTTTCTATCCTTCATTACTCGAGTTGCTTTGTCTGAACTCCTTTCAGACTTAGCCTTCCTTCACTCTATACTTAGCTTGCTTCTTCTCTTTTAAACTCATTGACTATCATCATTATGATCCTATGGTAGCAACCCTTCTTCAATAGATTAGGATCAATAATCCTTCTTTCATCCTTTTGTCATTTTACCCTTCTGCTTTTCTAATTGGTTAATCTTCTTTCCTAAGGAATAATGTATTAAAAAAAAATGCATAAAATTATCCTTAATTATTTCTACATTATTTAAATATTATGTAGAAGTCAGATCAAATAATTTAAATATGTGTTTTTGCAACTACAAAGTCATATTTCAAAACTGGTTTACTCGACACTTTAATATTTTGATGCACGGTCATAACTAACATTCATGCTATCACTCTATTTTACCTAATCAAAAACATTCATTCTATCACTCAACTTGTAAACACTTGGCATTAATTGACTTCACAAATACTCGGTCTGTTCTATGTTACTTAGCTTTTATTTTGACTTGGTCTCTACTAGGGTGCTCGACAACCTCTAACTTTTTAGGCTTACGATGAAATGTAGACAAGTCCTTTGTATCTCGGCCTTCTCTAGATGGCTTGATTACTGTGATGACCATCCAACATTTCATTGGAAATGACTAAGTGTTATACACTAATAGGCAACTTAGAGATGAATAATATTCTCCTTTGAAATTAGTGGCAAAAACACTTTTTCCTAACTTAACTATCCATGCAAAAATAATACCCCCCCTAAGAATATAATAAGGTCTTTGAAACTTTACCTTAAACTCTAATGCTAATTCATCATATTTATGTCTCTGTCTCTATGTCATCTTCCTTTTGTTGGTATATTTCCCCTTTGAATTTAGTCAAGAATACATTTACCCCTTTTTTGTCATTTAGGGCTTGAGATTAACTTGGTTTATCTTGTATTTATCCAAAAAAGTTTGATGACTTGCATAAAAAATTTCAAGTCCTTTATTCCATCTATCTTGTGCAGATTCCATGACTTGAATATGTATCTCTGGCTAAGAAGCTAGATCAATTAATCTCTCTATAGTTGAAAGATGTATCCCTAAATCTAGCATTATTTGTGCTGACATGGTCTCCCTAATATGTCTTTTAGTGGATAATTCCCACTTCCATTTAGCATCAATTTTATTATCCAATTTTTTAGGAATGCCTTGACCTAACTCTATACCCATAGAATTGAATTGTATCATCATATCTATCATATATTTTTCAGGATTCTCTTGGTCTTCTTTATTTAAAGAATCAAAATTGATTTTATTTAATACTTATATACTTGTTGACTCTTTAAGCTTCTCACATACCTATCAAAAGTCATTGGAGGCAGTCTCAGCAAAATCTGAACTTTGCTTAGATATTTTGACTCTATTTCTTCATCATCTTCTTCCTCTTGTGTTGCAACCAATTTTATCCTCGACCTCTTATCTATGTTTTTCTTGGATTATTTTGTTGGCTTTCTCTTTTTTGGACTACCTTTTTCCTTTCTAGCTGGGAGTTGGGTTGTCTTTGACCTTGTAATTCTTTTTGGCTCTAGCTCAGGTATTGTGACAACTTTCCTAACAACCTTCTTAAGATCCTCTTTAAATTTTGGATCCATAATCACTATTTTCTTATGCTTTATTTCCTTTAGCTCAACAATAGCTAATGTTTTTTGCTTAGATGACTCAACTTGGGATTCTTCTTCAAATTCTTCATCCTCACCTTTTCCTTCAATAATCTAAAGTTGACCTTTGCCAAGTTTTTCTTCAAGATCCTTCTTCCTTTTCTTATCTATCTTGGGCTCTTTTGTTTCTAATGTCAATCTTCCCTTGGCAGTATCATATATTTTGAATGGATTGGAAATTACATCAAAATCTTAAGATAGCAGTGCAATTACTGATGTTGTCACTCTATCAACATTAACTTCCTATTACATTAGCCTCAGCCACATAACCCTCAATAGTGTTTCATGTGCATAGATAAAATTTGTGTTTACCATGAAGCATATATCATCAAAATAACTTTCTACAACTAACTTAGGTATTATCATTTGATTCTTCATTTTATCCTTGAATTCCTCAAAGTAGTTATACATAATTGCCTCAAAAATTTCTTCTAATTGACTTATCAAGTCCCTTATCTTCTTGGTTTCCATTCTGCTTATGTCCCATAACATTGTTCCTACTATAGCAAATGAATCATGTACATAGAAAAATATTCATATGAGTAGGGGACTAATATTACATGACATGTTCTTGGATTTCCTTATCACTCCAAGATTCTCTATTAATTATTGTAGTTGTAGCTTGGCTAGATCATAACTATGATCTTTCTTTATAAGTTTTATCTGAAGTCTAGTGAAATGCAAAAAATGATATTTAGTCATCTTGATTGATAGAACTTGTATGTGATCACACATACTAAAAATTCAATTAAAGTGTCATCAATCCCATCAATTAGCATGCCATGACCATTCCACTTTTCCTTTGTTTGTTGCTTGGCAATGTTCCTTGCAACACTTCTTATCGATTTAGGTCTTTCTAAAGAAGGATAACAATTGACTCAGTGTATGATAGCCTTGTTAATATTTATCAGTCCACCCTCTAACAATATCTTCATGTCATGTATATGGCTCAACATGATCTTTATCCCTTCGAATCTGAAAACTTTTTGAAAATCTAGGGCATGGGTTAGCCATTTCTTGGAAACTATCCTTTTTTCATCCTTCAATATTCCATTACTACACAATTTATCATATGCTTCATGAAGTTCATAGTCTCCAATCTCTCCCACTTTACACATATAACATGATCTTACATCATGCACCATCAATATCCTTGGTCGAATTGATGATAGGGTGCCAAATTCAACACCAGTCAATGCAATGTTTGGATATTATTTAAAATTTGGTGGGGGGCATTGATCATTCCTCACAATGTATGTATTTCTCTCCTTCAACATTTCTTTTGTAGATACAGACACAGATGATTCCATATTTGTAATAGGGTTCACACAAATTTTCATCAAATAAATTTGAAAGAAACTTATTGTGCACTAAAAACTTGACTTACTATGATCCTTCAATTTTCCAATTGTTGGAATTCTTTTAGAATAACTAAGAGGGGGGGTGAATCAATTATCCAAGGTCCAGATGTACACGAACAACTTTTTTTAGCTTAGTGAACCCATAAAACATTTATCATCATGCATACATCCATAAGATTATGCAAATACTTAAAACTTGTAGGTTACTATCAAATCAATTTGTAGAAATGTAAACATGAAACATAATAGATTCAATAACACACTTGACACAATGATTTACATGGAAACATTCGGGAAAAACCACCAGTAACATGCTACACTTTCTCACTCTTGTGAAGTGATGCCTTATGAAAGGCTAACCCTATTAAAGGTTAGAATGCACATTGTTAAATGTGACCATGTTAAAGGATTTCAATCACCCTATTAGGAGTGAACTTTGTTAGAGGACTTTGGACCATTCACTTGGAATGTCACCCAATTAAAGGATTTACAAATGACTGCTAGGTCAACCTTAATGCAAAGGATTTACCCTAGACTGATACAATTATTAGAGAGTAATAGTAAGGCTTGATCTAATAGCAACTTACAACTCCATTTGCAGATTACAAATCTCTATTTTAGTCCTCCATTCTTCTTGGCTTTGACACACTTTAGCTCTGATATTTTGTTTATCCTTCAAGCATCCATACCATTAAGCCTTCTTCCTTAACTTGCCAATATAGACTCTTCACATAGGTCATTGAATGAAGCAATACCCTAGAATCCTTCTCTTCCTTAGGTTCTCGCACATGACAACCTTTGCTTCTGACCAACCATCCCTATAAATAGAGAATTAAGATATTTTTGCCATTCATTCTTCATCATCCAATTTAGGGTTAGGAAAGATTAGGTAGGATTCAATGAATCTACCCCTTATTTTATTTCATTCCAAATCTAAAAATTTCTCCTTCAATCCTCTTTAAACCTACCTCAAAATAGTTTACCATGAATTCTGTGCCACTAGCTCATCAATCTTATCTTCTACACGGTTCACACAATCCAAGAAAACAAACTTGTCATCTCTAATCCATCGAATTCATGAACTTTCTAATAATTTTGACATTTGACATTAACTTATTTCTTATGCTCAACACATCCTCTATAAAAACACTCAGGATGAACTATAGTTTACTAGTGCTCAACATCAATTAAACTTTACTTGACAACAACTATTTCACTTAGCTTACACTAGAATATACTTTTACTTAGCTCCAACTAATTCTCTACTTGGCTAGAACTAACTTTTCTTGGCATGTACTATCCACTTGGTCAAGCTTGGCAAACAAATTTTGTTTAACTTGTTCTTCTAAACTTGCTTAGTTTAAACAACCTTTTCAACTTCAGGTAGATTATTTATGCACTATGATATCACTATGTTGGTTGCTTCTTGTACTCCTTTTCATATCATAACTCAACCTTTCCTCTAGGTGCTATTGTTACATCATTTGATCAAATCCTCTTCATCAATCAAACAAGTGATAGTACTTAAATCATATAAGTAGTTGTCTTACCAACAAATAGAAGGTTTGACATTAGTGACAAAACAGTAATTGAAACACATTTATCATACTTGTATCAATCTATTTTCAACAATCTCCCTCTTTGACATTGATGGAAAAGAAAACTAATCAACCAAACTAAGTCAATTTAAATAATAAAACCAACAAAATACTAAAAAGAAAATAATTCCTTATATTGAAATCTCTCCCTCTATCAACAACTTTCTTCTTCTGAGTAGGTTACAAAACTTTGTTCTATTCTGATCAATAGAAAATTAGCTCATCCTTATGACTCCCTCTGAATTACTTCTTATATCTCCCTCTACATTATGTTCCTCTTACTAGGTAGATGTAATCAATAGATACCCTTTCCCTCTTAGCAATCAAAATTTCCCCCTCATACTATGTTGTAGGATTTCTCCCTCTTTGTTCAGTTCCTTTATGTGTTGTTAATAATGTCTATCTTCAATAGCACTTTTGATTAGTTACTATCTCCCTTATCCTGTATATCTCCCTCCTGATTAGTTACTATCTCCCTATTTGACAACAATGCCAAAGACTTGTCATCTTAACATGTAGATATGAACTTTTTTAGTTTCTCCCTTTGTACCTTGCTTGTGACTGATTTGTAGTTTTAGCTCTTTGATTACTTTAGGCAGCTTCTAAAGTAAGATCCACTACATTTGTGTAACATATGTTAATCAACTTGTTTGATGTAGGGCACTCATCTTGTTTCTTAGATAGCCTTTGATAGGCATATCACCCCTAGTTTACCTCTTAGATACTCATAAGCATCCTTAGGTAATGCTTTTGTGAAGATATTAGCTATTTCCTCTTTTATGTTAACATATTCCATCTTCACCTCTTTATCTTGAACTAATTCTATCAATTAATGATACTTGATTTCAATGTGTTTAGTCTTTTTGTGCATCATAGGATTCTTTGATATATTTATAGCACTTGTATTATCACAATAAAGTATCACTAGTTCAGTGATCTCTTCCTTCATTTCTTTGAGTAGTTGTTTGATCCATACAATGTTTGTACAATTTACTGCAACAACAATATGTTCAACTTCAGTAGTAGATTGAGAAGTGCAGTTCTATTTCTTGCTAGTCCATGTAACCAACCTCTTGCCTAACAAAAATTCTCCTCCATTGGTGCTTTTTCTATCATCAATATTCCCAGCCCAATCAACATTAGTATAGGCTCTTAATTCAAATTTCTCATTTTTCTTGTAGTATAGACTATATTCCCCTATTCCTTTCAGATATCTCATTATTCTCTTTACAACATCAAATGATTCTCTCATGGATTAGCATAGAATCTTGCAACTATCCATACAAATAATGCAATATAAGATCTATTGTGTACTACATATTGTAATTTTCCAATCATGGACCTATATGATGTTTGATTCACCTTAGCTGAATCATCATTCCTTGACAATTTATGTCTTCTCACCGTAGGTGTACTTACTGGCTTAGAATCTTCCAATCCAAAAAAAATTAGTATCTCCTTAACATACTTTGACTAAATGATGTATATTCCTTATTTCATCTGGTGTTTTTGCAAACCCACAAAGAACTTGATCTCTCTAAATATAGACATCTCAAATTCTTGCTTCATTTAATTTGTAAAAACCTTACATAAAGTATCTTGACCTCCAAATATGATATCATCAACAAAAAATTTAGATAAAAAAATACCTTTTCCATTCTTTGTCTTCAAGTGCAGATTGTTATTATCATTACTCCTTTCAAATCCAATCTTCACAAGATAATTATGAAGTCTCCCATACCATGCTCTTGCTACTTGCTACAAAAAATATAAAACTTTGTGTAGTCTACATACCATGTTTTTATTATTAACATCAAAAAATCCTTCTGGTTGTTCTATATAAAATTCTTCCTCTAATATACCATTCAAAATTGCAAATTTAATATCCATTTGATAAACTTTGAAAACTTTGGATGTAGAATAAGCAAGTAGAGTTCTTACTCCTTCCAATCTAGCAACAGGGGCAAATGTTTCTCCATAGTCAATTCCTTCTTCTTGTGCATATCCTTTATAAACTAATATTTCCTTGTTCCTTGTGACTTCACCATTTGCATCTAGCGTATTTCTGTATACTAACTTGGTGCCAATCACGTTTTTGTCTTCAGGTCTAGGATCTAAAGTCCATGTCTTGTTTTTCTCAATTTGTTCAATTTCT
The DNA here is from genome assembly GCA_028749045.1 of Cupressus sempervirens. Lineage (NCBI taxonomy): Eukaryota > Viridiplantae > Streptophyta > Pinopsida > Cupressales > Cupressaceae > Cupressus > Cupressus sempervirens. The sequence continues at coordinate 706,209,035 of CM053785.1, read as the reverse complement.
TCTTCCATGGCTTTACTCCAATCCACATCTTCTAAGGCATATTTCACTATTTTGGGTTCTTTCATGCTCAAAAAATATGTATCATTTTTCAACTTGTTCCTTTTCATTGGTCTAGCATCTTTATCTCCAATGATATGTGTAGTGGGATGATGTCTCTCAACATATTTAGACAATCTTGGTTCAACTCTAGTTTCTTCATTTGTTCATTAAATTTATGAATCACTATGTACATCTCTATTAGGTATTTCAACATCTCTTTCATGTACACTAATCTCAAAATTAGAATGTGCCTCAACTTCATTCTATAACTTAGCACTTGAATGTAGTTTGGTTCTTGAATGCAACTCTGCATTCATAGTATGTGACTCAGTAGTCACTGAAAATTTTTGTTGGTTAGTAGATTGATTTGTAGCATCTTCTTTGGTAATTATACCTTCATAAAAGTATAAAAATGATTTGTATTCTTCTAGTTTCTTCATAGGTTTAGTCTCATATACTTCTGTATATTCATCAAAATTTACATTTGTGCTTTCCACAACTTTGTTAGTGTTAGTATTTAAACACTTATAAGCTTTACTTCTTGTGGAATAAACTTAGAATATACCTTCACTTTTTGCATCTAGTTTACCATTCCTTAAATCTTTGAGAATATAGCATTTGCTTCCAAATACCTTAAAATATTTTACATTGGGTGAGTATCCATACCATAGTTCAAAAGGTGTTGAATGAGTACCTTTCTTAACTTGTATAGGGATCAAGGTATAGACAGTTGTACTTAAAGCTTCTCTTTAGTATTTTAAAGAAACATTTTTCTCTATTATAAGTGTCCTAGCACAGTCCATTACAGATCTATTCCTCCTTTCAGCAATTCCATTTTGTGGAGGGGTTCTAGGAGAAGATGTCTATCATTTGATTCCTTTGTCATTGTAAAACATCTAAAACTCATTTGATGTAAATTCCCCTCCTCTATTAGATCTCAAACATTTCAGAATTTTACTTGCTTTCTTCTCAACTCTTGCTAAGTACCACTTAAACATTTGGAAAGCATTATATTTCTATTTCAGAAACATAATTGTCATCATTCTAGAATAATCATCAACAAGTAGCATAATGTACCTATCTCCATTGTAGTTGTGCACTTCAATTGGTCCACACAAGTTAGTACAAACAATCTCTAGTATTCCTTTAGAAGTATGAGTTTTACTCTTAAAACTTGACTGTCATTTTGCCTAGTTGAGATTGTTTGCACATTATATTGTTAGGCCTTTTCAACTCAGGCAAATAGAGCTAATTTTTCTCATGTTACTAATGCTAACCAAATTATCAAAATTAACATGACATAAACTCTTGTGCCATAGCCACACATCATCAAATTCTAAAACTAAACAAGTAGCATCCTCTATATGGGTATGTGGAAGATCATGGTGTGTCAAACTTTGGCCTTAAGGGGTAGTGAAAAACCAACAAATTAGGGTTATGTCAACTTGATACATAATTTTAAAGTGGTTTTGGACTTTAAATCAAAAAATTGTAAGAAAATAATCTATAGGAAACTGAATTTAGTTTCTAAACTACTATGCCTTATCTAGAGAAAAAAATATTTGATTGGTCAAAAGTTTAGATTTTAATGCAGTACTACAAAAATTTCAGGGCGAAAATAAAAATAGGTGTATGTCTGACCACTTTAATCAAAATCAAATGATAATATTTTTTAATATAATTATATATATATTAGTAGGCTCATGCCTAGATGTGAAACATATTTTTGGATAATTTTATTCCAAAAAAAATAATTAAATATGAATTTTCTACTAAAACTTTTTCAGAATTAAAAAACTCCCCTATCTTACCACCTTAACTAATTGAAAAATTTACCAAATTAATTTTTTATTTTTTACCTTATACTAGGCGAAGCATAGAATGTGACACAACTTTTGGATTTCAAAAATGTTATACAATTTGAAAGTTATAGTTATTTTTAAATCAGTATGTCAATCAACACTTTACAACCATCTTCATTGAAAATTAACTAATAAATACTTATCTAACTTAGAATTTGATAGCAATTATATCAATGGAATTTTGAGTGTTATAAAAAAACCCTTTTCATTTCATTCAATTTCGATGAAAATAATATTGTCAAATGGATACTCAAAGTTTGAGTGTCAGTGAAACCATTTTCAAACATGTTTTTTGAGTTGACCACATAGGTTTAGTAAATACCAAGCCTAATTGGATACCCGATTTCAAATCCAATATCCGATTACAAATTAGATATCTAATACGAAATAGGGTGTCCAAAAAGTCCAAATTTGCCAATTGGCAGGTAAACCACCCACATTGGAAATTTTGGAGGAAAATTTTTAAGGGGAACAAAAATTTAAGAAGTGTGGGCATTATTATTATTACATATGATTATGATTATTATTATTAAATATAATATAGTTATAAATATAATTATTATTATAACTAAATATAATATAGTAATATATATGATAAAAATAATTATGAAATACAAATAGTAATATTATATGATTATTATTATATATAATAATATAAATGGCTAGTATTATTATTGAATATAATATCTACTAGTATATATGATTATTATTGATATATAATCTAGTAATATATTATTATATTAAAATATATAGTATTATATTATTATTATGTTAAAATATACAATATTATATTATTATTAAATATAATATTGTCATGAAATGCGTCAACAGGGGTCCTAGTTTAACCTACAACTAGTCTCGATACATTAGAACAAACCAAATGTGTCTATAGCGGTCCCAACACCCCTAGGGATATATGTTATTATGAATTGTGTTGAGAGGTGTCATAGGTTAGCCTACGACCCTTCATGATACATTAGAACCAACCAAATCTATCTTGAGAAGTCCTAGAGCCTATAGGGACATACGTTGTCATGAAATGTGTCAAGAGGGGTCATTAATTAACCTAGGACCCCTCTTGATGCATTCAAACTAAAAAAATTGGTCCCTAGGCATCCTATGGACCCTAGGGACATACGTTGTCATGAAATGCATCCAGAGTGGTCATAGATTAACCTTTGACCCCTCTCGACACATTGGAACAAACCAAATGCATCCCTATGGGTCCTAGGGCCCCTAGGGACATAGGCTATTATGAAAATGTGTCGAGAGGGATCATAGGTTAAGCTATGACCTCTCTTGACACATTCAAACCATCCAAATGGTTCCCTAGGGGCCCTAGGGCCCCTACGGACATTCGTTGTCATGAAATGTGTCGATAGGGGTCATAGGTTAACCTGTGACCCCTCTCAACACATTTGAATCAACCAAATGCATCCCTAAGTGTCCTAGGGCCCCTAGGGACATATGTTGTCATGAAATGTGTTGAGAGGGGTCATAGATTAACCTATGACCTCTCTCTATGCAATGAGACCAACCAAATGCATGCCTAGGGACATATGTTGTCATGAAATAGGTTGAGAGGGGTCATAGGTTAACCTATGACCCCTCTCAATGCATTAGAACCAACCAAATGGATTCTTACAGACCCTAGGGCCCCTAGGGACATATGTTATCATGAAATGCATCAAGAGAGATCATACATTAACCTACAACACCTATCAGCACATTAGAACCAACCAAATGTGTCCCTAGGGGTCCTAGGGCCCCTAGGGACATATGATGTCATAAAATGTTTCAAGAGGGGTTCTAGATTAACCTACGACCCCTCTTGATGCATTAGAATTAAACAAATGTGGCCCCTAGGGACATATGTTGTCATGAAATGCATCGAGAAGGGTCATAGGTTAACCTATGACCCCTCTTGATACATTAGAACTAACCAAATGCAACCCTAGGGGTCCTAGGGACCCTAGGGACATATTTTTTCATAAAATATGTTGATAGGGGTCATAGTTTAACCTATAACCCCTCTTGATACATTAGAACTAACAAAATGCATCCCTACGGGTCCTAGGGCCCCTAGGGACATATGTTGTCACAAAATGTGTCGAGAGGGGTCATAGGTTAACCTATGACCACTCTCAACACATTAGAACCAACTAAAATTGTCCCTAATAGTCCTATGGCACCTAGGGACATATGTTGTCATGAAATGCATCAAGAGTGGTGATTAGTTAACCTACAACCCCTCTCAATGCATTCAAACCAACCAAATCAGTCCTTATGGGTCCTATGGCCACTAGGGACATACGTTGTCATGAAATGCATTGAGAGGGGTCATAGATTAATCTCTAACCCATCTCAACACATTGAAATGAACCAAATGTGTCCCTAGGGGTCCTAGGGCCCCTAGGGATATGGGATTTCATGAAATGCCTTAAGAGGGGTCATAGGTTAAGCTATGATCCCTCTCAATGCATTTGAACCATACAAATGGTTCTCTAGAGGCCCTAGGGCCACCAACGACATTCATTGTCATGAAATATGCCGAGAGGGGTCATAGGTTAACCTATGACCCCTCTCATTGCATTCAAATCAACCAAATTCATCCCTAGGTGCTTTAGGGCCCCTAGGGACATATGTTGTCATGAAAAGTGTTGAGACGGGTCATAGATTAACCTATCACACCTCTCTACAGAATGGAACCAACCAAATGCATGCCTAGGGGCCTTAGGGACATATATTGTCATGAAATTCATCGAGATGCATTAGAGCCAACCAAATGGGTCCCTAAGAGCCTTAGGGCCCCTAGGGACATATGTTGTCATGAAATGAATCTAAAGGGGTAATAGGTTAATCTATAACCCCTCTCGATGCATTATAACCAACCAAATGTGTCCCTAGGGGTCCTAGGGCCCATAGGGACATATGTTGTCATGAAATACGTCGACCCCTCTCTGCATTAGAACCAACCAAATGCATCCCTAGGGGTCCTAGGCCCTTAGGGACATATGTTGTTATGAAATGTTTTCAGAGGGGTCATAGGTTAACCTATGACCTCTCTTGACACATTCGAACCAACTAAATGGGTCCCTCAGGGCCCTAGGGCTTGTAGGGATATTTGTTTCCATGAAATACATCGAGACGGGTCATAGATTAACCTATCACCCTTCTCAATGTATTCAAACCAAGAAAATCAATCCTTACAGGCATTAGGGACATGCATTGTTATGAAATGCATTGAGTGGGACAAGAGGTTAACCTATGATCCCTCTTGATGCATTTAAAGTAGCCAAATTGGTCCCTAGGGTCCCTAGGGACATTCCTTGTCATGAAATATGTCAAAAGGGGTCATGGGTTAATCGATGACATATTTTGTCATGTAATGCATTGAGAGTGGTCATAGATTAACCTATGACTCCTCTCAACACAGTCAAACCAATGAAATGCATCCCTAGGGGCCCTCGGCCCCTAGGGACATACGTCATCATGAAATGTGTAGAGGGGTCATAGGTTAACCTATGACCCCTTTCAATGCATCCAAATCAACCAAATGGATCATAGGTCATAATAATAATAATAATAATAATAATAATAATAACAATAATAATATGTCCCTATGGGCCCTAGGACCCCTAAGGATGCATTTGGTTGATTTGAATTCCTTGAGAGGGGTCATAGATTAACCTATGACCCCTCTCAATGCATTTGGACCAACCAAATTGTTCCCTAGGGGCCCCTAGGGACATTTTTTGTCATGAAATGTATTGAGAACCTATGACCCCTCTTGATGCATTTCATGAAAACTTATGTCCCTAGGGGCTCTGGGGCCCCTAGGGACCCATTTGGTTGGTTTGAATGTGTCGAGAGGGCACATAGGTTAAACTATGACACCTCTTGATGCATTTCATGAAAACTTATGTCCTTAGGTGCCCTAGAATCCCTAGGGGCACATTTGGTTGGTTCTAATGTGTTGGGAGGGGTTGTAGGTTAACCTATGACCCCTCTCGATATATTTCATGACAATGTATATACCTAAGGACCCTGGGACCCCTAAGGATGTATTTGGTTGGTTCTAATGCATCAAGAGGAGTCGTAAGTTAACCTATGACCCCTCTCAATGTATGTCATGACAACATATGTCCCTAGGAGCATTGAGAGGGGTATTAGGTTAACCTATGACTCCTCTCAATGCATTTCATGATAATATATGTTCCTAGGAACCCTAGGGCACTTAAGGATGCATTTTCTTTGTTCCAATGCATCGAGAGGGGTCATAGGTTAATCAATGATCCCTATTGATACATTTCATGACACCATATGTCCCCAGGGGACCTAGGACCTCTAAGGATGCATTTGGTTCATTCAATGTGTTAAGGGGGGTCGTAGGTTAAGCTATGACCCCTCTTGACACATTTTATGAAAATATATGTCCCTAGGGGCCATAGGGCCCCTAAGGATGCATTTAGCTAGTTCCAATGCATTGAGAGGGGTCGTATGTTAACATATACCCCTCTTGATGCATCTCATGACAACATATGCCCATAGGGGCCTTATGAACCATAGGGACACATTTGGTTGGTCCCAATGCATTGAGATTGGTCATAGGTTAACCTATGACTCCTCTCAATGCATTTCATGGCAACATATGTCCCTAGGGGCCCTAGAAACCCTACGAACCAATTTGGTTTGTTTGAATGCATTGAGAGGTGTCCTAGATTAACCTATGACCCGTCTTCATGCATTGGAACCAATGAAATGTGTCACTAGGGTCGTTAGGGCCCCTAGAGACATATGTTGTCATGAAATATGTTGAGAGGGATTGTAGGTTAACCTATGACCCCTCTCGATGCATTCAAACCAACAAAATGCATCATAGGTCATAATAATAATAATAACAATAATAACATATTATAATAATATAATATAATAATCATATATATATATATATAAAATATTTATAGGTTATAATAATAATAACAACATATATTTGTATATTATATTTAATAATAGTATAATATAATAATCATAATAATATAATATAATAATCATATATATTAATTATACATAGTAATGAAATTTGTTTACATTGCCCATAATTCCCTCCAAAATTTGGGAATCAATATCATGTACATGATCTGATATCATACTTGTGATTTAAAATCAGGTATCCGATATGAGATTAGATACTTGATAATGCTAGCATGACTTTCCTAACATATTCCCTATCATTGTAGACCCAAAAATATCGCTCTTTTAGGCCATTTTTGTGGGTTTTTGGAAAATTGACTTTTTGGGGTCGATACGATCAAAATAGGTTTGATAATATATCATTAGGTGTCCAATATTGTCATCTAAATGGGGAATAGTAGTCATCAAAAGGCTAAACAAAAAAGGAAGGTATCAAATGAAGACATTGCAATATTTAGGGAAAGGGACAATCTAAATCACCAAAGGAAGAGATGAGGTACGTCAAATGTGAGTCAAGTCAATAATGAATTGGTTAAAGTTTAAATCATAGAGTCATATAATGAATATGTACAATTGGAGAATGAAAATGTACCAATTGATAACAATAATGTAGGGATTGAAAATTTAGAGAATGAAATGCTACCAAGTCATAATGTAAATTGCATGATTGACAAACATGACAATGCACAAGAACTTTACATATCTCCTAATTATAATGGATATGAAGGTTCCAAAACACCAAAATGGATAATTAAAATTGATGGAATGATTATTACCAATTTGGAAGGGAAAAAATCAGAAAGAACCATGTTTTTCGACAACAAGATAGTGGTGGAGCAATGCCAATTTTTTATGCACTTATTAAAGATGTAAAAGATGAGACCTATGCTTTCCAAATTGAAGATTCATGTCAATAAAAAATTGGAAAGAAATGTCATTATTGTTAAGAATATTTTTAGTGCTCTCAATAGCATTGGAAAAAATAGTAGGGAGAAAAATAAGAGATCTGCTTGAAGGGTTATTACAACCTCTTTGATAAGTCATCATTTGAGAAAGGGTAGATATATGAGACAATCTTGTATTGACCTTAACCTAAATCATACTACTTTGAGAAGAGCATTTAGTAGATTAGAGAGAATTGATGATCCTCTTCAAATGAAACATGGGCTTTTGGTGGAAGACTTCCATGTTTTGATAAGAAGATATTTGATGATGTGAAGGAAGAAATCACACAATTTTGGCACTGTAGCTCAAGAGTATCACCCAAAGCGAAAGATGTGTTAAAGTTGAGAATTGGCATCAAAGACCACATGCCACATCCTAAACATTCTTTGGAGGTAAGTCAAAATATGTTGATCAAGCAATTTAGAGAGAGTCATCTAAGTCTTCATATATCACAAAGGGCTTTTGAATCTTTGAAGCCATTTTATTGTGTGCCACATAAAATTTGAAATATATGTTGTTACAAATATCATGTCGAGTTTTCTATGTACCATGAAATATTATGCTCCATTCATTCTACTTTGCATAGTAAAGAAATGTTGAAGAATTGTGGTGCTAGTGGTCTTCCAAAATCATCAAGAAACTTGCTAGATCAATATTTATGTCGTGTAGTTGATGGTTGTTTCTTTTATAGAAATGTTTGCTTAAATGAGAAGTGTTCAAAATGTGGCACTAGTACATTTGGGCTCATTTTTTGACCTTTATTGGTTGAAATTTTGACCCATTTTTTGACCAATCTTTGACCAAATTCGACCAACAAATTGGTCGATAATTTTTCGGTCGAAAATTTGACGAACCTACCGGATGGTCAAAATTTTGACCAATACATTGGTCAAAAAATGTCCAGGTTGTTGAGCCATTTTCTGCCATTCATTGGTAAAACTTTCGACCAATGCTTGGTAGAAATCTGTGGGGCATTGGTCAAAATTTTGACCAATGCATGGTAGAAAACAAGATAGCACTAGTTGAAAACTTTTTGGTCAAAAATTCGACCATCTAGTAGGTTGGTCAAAACTTTGACGAATACGATGGTCGAAAAATGTTGGCGTTGTCAGCGCATTTTCTGCCATTCATTGGTCAAACTTTCAACCAATGCTTGGTAGAAATTTGTAGGGCCCATTTCATGGACATCGATATCATGGACCCACTTCTTGTGTACTAGGTACAAAGATTCCTGATCGTGAGATCGAGCTGGGATCAAAAGGTGGCGTTGACTCACTATGAAGAAGTGCTCAGAAGTTAAGTATAGCGAGTTAGCGAGTGTGGCCCACTACTATTTAAGTAAAATTGTTGTCCACAAGATCAAGTCCGGATCGATGACACTCTTTGACTTGCTATAAAGAGATGTGCAAAAATTACGTATAGCGAGTTAACGAGCAATGGACCCACCATCGTGTTCTTAAAGGTTGTTTCAATTGTCTACCACACGATTAAAGTAAGATCAGTGATCATCGCTAGCTCATTGTGGAAAGGTGCTCGAGAATTATGTATAACAAGTTAGTGAGTTGATGACATGTGTGTGTAGTCATGCATGCGCCTGGTTTGAAGTGCTAGCCTTGAAGGAAAGGTAGAGTTGGAGGTGTTTTATTGGCTTGACTGCCAATGTGTTAAGAAGAAAGCTGAGTCAGCTTAGTTGTCATTCTCAGATCGTAGGATTTTTCAAGGATCAACGGCATGAGTTTAAAAAAGAAAGTGCAACGTGACTCTGTTTTTCTGTTCGACGCATTTATGATAAGTGAAAGCTTTGCATGTGGGAGAAATAGAGTATAACACAGAGGTTTTAATTAATTCCAGTCCCACGCAAATAGAGATTGCAAATTTTCTGAGCACAAGTGCTTGATTGATTGTGTCGTGTTAAGCCTGGTAAAGATGTGAAACTATTCTTCTATCGTTTGAGAGAAATTTTAGAAGTTTAGAGAAGAACAAGTTCAGCAAGTCAAGTAAGTACTCATATTATAACCTCTGTGGCAGTCCAATTCTCTCAATATTGTCAAAATGTCTCCTAAGAAACCATTCTCTGGGAAAATTAATTATGTGGATAGGAATGTCCACGATGATTTATTAGAATTACTCCCAGAATCTACTGTACAGCCTGCACAAGTTAAAAAGTTAATTTCCTTAAACCCTAGGCTTAAAATTGGTGATGGCCTATATGTCAAGGGGAACTAGGTTAGGGATGCAACAACTACTGAATCTAGCCTTATCTTGTTTAAAAAGTGGTTTTTGGAAAGAAAGTTGTTTGCCCCACATGCTAATGTCTAGAATTTTGATTTGGGAAAGTTAGTAGTCCCAAGTGTTTTCATGGATTATGATTTTTGTGAAGCCATTGCTAAGAATTATGACCAAGCCATTAGGGTTATAAGAAGAAAGGATGGTGTGCCTCTGGTCTCGATTACTCCTAAAGAAATTAGAGAGGTTTTTCACCTGGAACCATTATCAGACTACAATGTGCAAATCAATATGCTAGAATTAGAGAATGAATATAAAGCAAAGAAGGATGTAATTAGGGGAGGTGCACTAAGGGCACATATTGGTACAATAGGAACTTTTCCAGTGATTACTGCAGCCTCTAGAGAGCATTTTAAGAAGAGTCTTTTCACTTCCCAGGTTGTAGAGATATAGAGGACCTTATGCCGAGTTTTTGGTGAAGATGAGCAAGAATTTATGCCCATTGGTTTCATGTACATGATGGTTCAGATTGCTTCCTTAGGTGTAGATGTTAATTTTTGTTTTGCTTCCTTTTTGGCTGAAGAAATTCACATTGGTTTAGTTGGGATTGTGAAGGGCAAGGTGGAAAAAACTTTTGGTCACTACTCTCTATTAATGCATATGTTTTTGTTCAAAGGAGTGACATATTTTGGTAATGAGATGGAACTAAATAGAGAGGAGAATGGGGAAATACTGCAACTCTAGTTGTGGAGTGTAGATATGACCTGGGATGCAAGTAATGCTAGTTTTGTCAGATTTGATAGATATTTTGCTGCTAAATTGAGATGCCTCATATTGAGTGACAATCCCAAAATCCCTAGGGTACTAATGAGTCTCATCAAGCCTATGGATAACCCCCATGACTTGAAAGTTTCACATAATTGGGGAGATATCATCCCCTACCCTGTTTCTACTATTTTTAGAATCTATGGTTTCAAGATGAACCCTCATGTTTTGCCTTACCAAGTTCCTTTGAAGGTGGGAATGGCTGAAGTTTTATGGCAGTTTGGGGGAGTGGAAGAAATGTTTTTGTTGAAAAGGAAATTAGGGTCAATTTTCCCTACCTGCACAGTGGCCCATCAGTTTGTGATTAGAAAAGGGGGATGGACCTTTTTGCATAAAATTTTGGAGCAGTATATGATGGCTATCTCCCATCCTCGTTTTTGTGATTCTAAGGGATTTTTCAATCAGATGTTGAGGCATAGAATCAAGTTGGGACCGATCAAGAACAATTCTTATTATCTAGAGAATATTATAAGGAATGAATTCTCATTGCAGGAGTAGGAAACCAAAAAGGAAAAATGGAGAGTTTATTCCTAGGTCTTAGAATTCATTTATTGTTTTGATAATAAATATGATCCTTTGGATAATGCTATTATAGAGGCTGACAAAATAAGTAAGCTCATGAATACCTTCCCTAAAATAATGGAGGTCATGAATGAAAAGAAACAATTTTTTATTGATTCATATCCTGATAAGGCCAGAGAGGTCATGAGGAGGTTGGCTTTCACTCCAAATGTGAGAACTGATAAAATAATTGTACAAAAGAGGCTCAGATACACTATAATTCAGAATAAAAGGGTTCCTATAGACAAGGGCAAACAAATAATTGGATCTACCAGTATAGCCCAAAAGGAGAGACCTGAAGAGCCTAGTCCTAAGAGGAAAAAGGTAATGACAGAAGAAAGGCCTCAAGATGAGGAATATTCACCCACCCAGTCCCCTTTGAGGATTGGAGAAGAGCAGCTCACTGGTGAATAGGTTGAACAAATGGGATCACAGGGAGATATTTTTATTACTCAGGCAGAATTAGATGAGGGTAACCCTCCAGAACTTCCTCTCCCAAGTTTGGATCTAACAATATTTGATTATAGAGGCAGGGAGTTGGATCCTGTATTAGAGTAGGAAGGTAATCAATTTTTTACTAATGACAGTTTGGTGAAATCAAGGGCTTTTCAGCAGTTTGCATGGAGGACAAACATGAATGTTTTTGAGGAGAAATGTAAAAAGATGAAAATAGAGCATCCAGAAATGGATGAAACTTCCATGCACAACCAAATTAAAGAAGAAATGATGAAGGAATTACAGAATATAAGCCCTGAGGAGGGGAGGAAAATGATAAAGGTATCTAACATTTTATTATTGCCCAATTGGGATATTGTAGATGCATTAATTTTCAATTCCGTTTCAAGTAGATTGGAGTTTCAAGACCCAAATAGAAGAGACTTCCAAGGAACTTCATTCATTGAAGATCAAGCTGCATTGGTCAGTTGGTCGTTGAGAAAGGGATCTAGAGCCACACCATCACAATCAGATGAGTCTGGGTTGATGGGAAATATACTTGTAAGAAGGGTTGCTGACACTTCACATGTATAGGTAGCATATTGAAATGTGGATTCTTCTAAGTTTGTGTTGGCCACTGCTAAGAAGGAGGAATAGGTTATGTCTAAGTTACAAAATAAATATGAAACACTTCTTGAGGCCTATAATAGGGAGGTAAAAAGGAGAATTTAACTTGAAAACAAGGCAATGGGGAAATCCACAAGGCCAAGAATAACATACCCCCATCCTCCAGTGGAACCTTTTAAATCCACCCCCCTTGTAGAGATACCAGACACACCTCAAAGGCCTGAATATTATACAACTGAGGAATTTGAAGAAGAGAAGAGAAAAATATGGGCCTTACATGTAGAGTTAAATATGTAGAATGAGGATAAGCTTAGAAAGGCTCTAATGTATTTAATGGAAAAAATTGAGTGGCCCTTATTCTTTGATCAGTTGGTAAAAGTAATAGATATATGGGAGGAATTGAAAACTCATGATGATACCTTGAAGCCTATTGTTAGTAAATGGGGAAGAAGGGAAAAGGAAATCACCCTTCTATGTTATTCAGTTATAAAGTCTTCCCATGACCATGTTGAAAAATTGTATGATATTGCTAATGACCTATGATATTTTGATAACAGGAGAGTTGCTATGCAACTGAAAATTGTTTCTTATTTGAATAAATACAAGAATAAAAAATTTGATCTATTTCCTTATGCCTTGGATAGAAAGAAGAAATTGAAAAACAAGGAAGAGTGGAGTAAAGAATTGGATGACCTTTTCTGCACAAGGATAAATAAAGTTATTAAAGAAAAGGGGCATGCTTGGTGGGCCACCACGATAGAGGAATTGGTTAAAGTCCTATTATTTTTTGATTCTTTGAGGAAAGAATTGGTTGGTTTTGAAAATGAGGCTAGTTATATTTTAAAAAAGAAAAATGACATCCTACAGTTTAGTTGGCCGGATGATATACAATTTGACACTTGGATGGCAAATCTTCTATTGGACAAGCAGTTAGAGGAGGATAGTTCAGATGATGATGAGAAACTAGAAGGCAAGGTGCAGGTTATTGACACCTCTACACCAAAACTAAAAAAAGAAGAAGGGGAAAAGGTAATAATGCCTACTCAGGGTGAAAGCAGTGAGAACCCGTAGGAGAAAACCAATTTGGAGGTATCACAAGATCATCCTTCTTTGGCCAGCTTGGTAGCCACGTATTTTGAGGAGCTAAAATAATGAGAGACAAATTAGAAGTTGATAATTCATAACATAAATAGGAATGGGCCTACTTGAAGGAATATTTGATACACCTGGAATTTTTTTGTGATTATTTTTGTCTTTTGTATGATGCTTTGTTCCTTGGACACTTTTCAGATCACAATTTCCCTTTGCTTGTTGCAACTCATGCTATATAAATGAGTTTTCAAGGCATTGTGATGGTCCGAGACTTGTGTAATTTTTTGTTTCTTTCAAGAAGAGTACATATTTAGTCAGTCCAATAGTATGCAGAGGTTTTTAGTTTGCTTCCATTGTACTTTCTGATAAGCAAATTGAAATGACAGAAATGGCAATCTATTCTAGGCATTCAATTGGTTTTCTATTGGTTATTGTATTATTCATATGAAAAGGATAATACGAAGGGGTATTTACACTATATCTGTGGATCATCAATTTTTGTCTCTAGTTTATGGGTTTGTTTACTTTGAAGTCATTTAAATAAGGTTTATTTGGCAGAATACAGTCTGGATGGGTTGTATGCTGGTTTTATTGTTGCTTTTAATTCAAGCAATTATATAAATGCTTCAGTAAATCAGTAGGGTTTATGAGTTCATAAAAGGGATATTGCATAAGAATGGAGATGGGTGATTGTAGTTGATTAATTCTTATACAAGTTATTTGAATTAGATCTCCTGCCAATAGTCAATTTCTTGCCCAATGGATAAGGCATTGGTCCTATAAATCAGAAGCAAACAAGGATGAATTCTGCTACTACATATCAAATCATCTTACAAAATCAAAATTATTTGCAATCCTATTCAAGAATTATAAATGCTAGTCTCAACTCATTTATATCTAATTCTTGAGTCTTAGGTAGCTACTATTTCTAGGAATATTTGTAAATTTTAGGAGAATTATGACCAGATCTACTGATAAGGGATGTGTATAAGTTTGAGAGCATTGAAGAATTGAAGTGAGCTATGTATGTATGTGAGGGTAACAGAGGAGAATCAGAATGAAACTAAGATAATTTCATTTTTGAATTCTACTGCACCCTGCACTTGTATAGATCCTTTCTTGTTCCTCTTTGTGCCCACCACTTAGCCCACATTATTGAGTGTCCTATACCACAAAGTCTTATAGCAAGCAATTTACCCAAGATTCTTGGAGTTGTTCCACTATAAGATATGATGAAATCATGAACTAATTGCCTATTATTTAAGAAAGTGAGAAACACTATAAGAAACTTTGTAGTGCTGCAATAATAGCCAAATCACCAAAGTAGGCATGCTTTTTGGATCATATTCTCTCTCAGACATAGATGTAACATGCATTTTGGTTGCAGGTAATTTCTAGGAGCTTGAGGTTCACTATCAATTCCAACACCGTTGACTAAATTTTTTGAACAAGTCAAAAGTTGTTCCACTATAATGATTACTAATAAACTTGATCCTTGTTCAAGTCAAAAGTTTATCATTAGCAAAAATGGTAGATAATTTTGTTCATGGTCTCAAGGAAAACAAAGACTGCTTGACAATAGCAAGAAACAACATAGATGACTTAGAAATAGTCTATCACAATAAAAGACATATTTTGCCCATCATAACACTAGTAGTGCTCTAATGTATCATTTTTGGTAATAGAGACACCCCCCAAACATGAAGGATTCACCCCCCAAACATCTTCAAACATGAAATGATCCACTGTCTATTAGATTGGTGTCTAATCCAGGCTAAACTTCCATCAACAATTACCATCCAACACTACACTTGCACCAAGTTTTCCCACTCTCCTGCATTTGGTTAATATAGTACAAATAAATTATCACAACCTCATTGTCTCCCACCAATAATAGTGACTACAGGTGGTAGGAGAGAATCTACATTGGAAACTTCAGAATAAGTACAGTTGATTGTGCCTACCCAGTCACTAGTTTGAATGCACCAGTCTATTATTCCTTACTCAACCCGCAATGAAAATTAAAAGAATGCGTGGAAAAGATAAAAAAAATAATAAAATGTTCTCACATTAAATATAAGTCAAAATGCATTTGATACATCATAGGAACTCACTGTTCCATGGGACAAAGACTAAATTGCAAAGAACAAGATTATTTTATTGATTATAATTTTTTCACAATGGCTTGTCTCACCACCCCAACTCTACTTCTCCCCCAAACACTCGACAAATCCCTTCTAAATAACCAAACAACAGTAAACAACCACTGTTGTCTAACTATCTGACTATTACAAGTTAGTTATAAACTAAAATTTGTTGTCAAGTTGACACAAAGTGTCAACTTCAACAACTTACAATTATATATGCCTTTAATTGGATCATGTACAATTATCATGTGCAACTTAAGAATTTTATAGTAATGTGTAAGCACTATAACAGACCAAAAGTATGTGATCTTAACAATATAACATACTGCAAAAATGAGTTAGCCTAGGGGCATCATGTATGGTCCATACGAGCATTGCATGGAATTGAAATTGTCGATGTCCTATCGGTCTAGAGATGTCATACATAGTGATGCCATTCCATAACTTCAACAACTCGTCAATTAGGGGCTTAGTATACATGTTCATATCTTTAACTTGGTATTTACCTAGCAATTGAATGAACATAAACATTACGTAATTATTATAACCATTTTCATGCACTATTTATAAATTAATTTAGATAACTATTAAAAAAAAAACCTGGCACAATCATTGAAAACATTATGTGCTCCCTCTTTATGGACATCCAAGGAGGAATGCTATTTTTAATAACAAAAATAGGCCATATTGAGTAAACAGATCTCATATCTCCATATGGATTGACACCATCCGCCGCCAATGAAAGTTTCAAATTACAAAGTTCTTCTTTAAAGTGTGACCATGTTTCTTCTATCTCTTTAAATGTAGAACCATCGACAGGAATTCACATAATGTCATCTTGAATTCTATTGCATGTATGGTAATCCATAAATTGTGCCAAGCTAGTGCACTTGAATAATTGTTCCAAACGTGGAATAATGGGAATGTACTGAAGAACCTTGTGAGGCACTTTTTTTGTTATTTGATCTGACCGATATCTACTAACATGACAATCAAGACATTCTCACTAATACATTTGGTACCAAATTGAAATGGCAGTGCCGTTGCAATTTTTCCATCACAACCTTGTTGTCATCGCAAAGGTTGTGATGGAAAAATTGCAACGGCACTGCCGTTGCAATTTGGTACCAAATGTATTAGTGTCTGTTGCAAATTCATGTTGTTTATGATATAGAATGTGATCATTGGGACATGTATGTATTGTCTGATACTTCATTTCAATCTGATCCATAATGTTAGATAATTCTTGGTACGAATGAGGCAAAATGTTTGATGGTGGTAACAAAAACTCACTAATCAACCTACAACAACAAATATGCATTGTTAATATAATGAATAGTAATTGTATGCTAACCTTGAAGATGACAAAAATTACATACCTTAGCATACGTGACATTGCTACATTGGATATGCTATTCATAACCTTTAAGTTCACCAACAACACTCTAGCCGACAATAGAGTTGTTTGGGAGCCTGGGTATAAGGGCTCGTGTGCCTTCTCTAGTAAAGGTATATCAAGACCATCTTCATCATTATTATTAGATTCGCAAGTACCATCATTGTGAGCCTCTTCATCACTTGCCCCAATACCATCTTCTTCAATCATGTCCTCTGGCACATTATCATCTTCTTTCATGGGAGCGTTATCCTCAGCTTGGATATTCATACCTCCATGTTTCTCCAGTAGGAAATCCACATTCAGCAATGGATGAAAATCATGGCCCCCTTCAACATGACCATATTTCCTACAATGACTCTAGTCTATTGTGATTAGAATTCTTCGATTCTTTAAACCCTTACACTTTTTGCAAGGACAATAACATTTGTCAGGTTTTCTTCGGAATTGAGCCCACAATGCAGCCATTGTCTCATTATTTTATTCTAGATTCATATTTTCAGGTGTGGTCTTTCTTCATAGGAAAATATACCTACAAATAAATTGGACATGTTGTGATCAATGTTTATATATGCACATATGGTTTTTTTTAATTAATATTTTCAAATGTAACTAAAATGATTACAAACATATCAAAAAGGACATTCACAGGGTCTTATTAGATCAACTATTCTAACATGGTCATGTTGGTTATCTTGAGACCTTAATGTCTTCTCATGCCTTCAACCTTGACCTTGATGCTCCAGCATCATTCTCCCAAGGATCAAGGAAAGTTGGATCATCATGGAATTGAGTAGGCAGACCTTCTAGGAAGTTGCAATACTTCAACCTTGTAAGTGTCATGTCAATGCAATGGGTACTAAACAAACAATTTAAGTTGATGAGAAATGGTTGTTATGAATTCAAATTGTAAGTGTCACCTCAATGCATTGGGTATTAACCAAACAATTCAAGCTGATGAGTATGGGTTTTTATGAACCACAACTCATGAAATATGCATTAAGTCCATACCTACTATTTACAATGAGTATGGGTTTTTTTCTGAAGAAAATACCTGTTGTTTACAGTTAGTAAGTTTCTATATCCTCTAACAAATTTGAAGCAATAAGCCAAAGTCACACAGTTGAAGATGATCATTGTCCCCTCAAAGCGCCATCGTTTGATAAATTGTTGCATTGAAATATGATCTAGAAAGGGCCTTTACACATAGTATGTTGACACTATTTGGCAATCATCAATCATGTGGTTATTGCAAAGAGGCTAAGGACCAAACATGGAATCATGGAGATAGTGCATGGATGTACAAGGAAAATTTGTTTCTCTTTAGCTACTAATCTTGCTTTGTGCTTGTCAATTAAAATATTATTTTTAAACTTGATCTTAATACTTTTTATAATCAATGGCTTTCTTTCCAATGTCTATCTCTCAACTCAACACATTTTTTCATTTTTCTTTCCTTCTTGCTTCATCATAAATACTTGGTTCACAAGCACTTATGGTGTTCTTCTTGCTAAGATTATGAAGTGGACAATGACTTTTAATATAGATAATCAAATGTTTGGCTCAACTTTTTTGGGTAAGTGTGATGATATGTAGTGCACTATAAATTTTATCTTCAATGAAAGGATTAGCACCTCTAATTTTCAAATGGTGATCAACTAGAACTAGCTGACAATCTAACCTAAAAAATACATTTTATGCCAAATTCCAATCATAGTTAAAGACATTTACCTATTGGAAAATGGAAAGATTATGTCTTATTTCAGATATGCAATAAAATGGGCAAGAAATGTGGAAGAATGTTAAGTTTTTATCCACCAAAACATGAGTAAAATTGTATAAACTGAATGTATTTTTAAAAATAATGTCAATTCCCTTCAAAAGAAACATTTTGCATGCAAATTACTTGCTGAAGATATTTCAAGTTCAGCAACTCTTTAATCACAGGATCCACAATAGTTGGAAGCTTTGACCTGTCTGTCAGCTGTGGCTTGGCCTGCAGCAACAAAAAATTCTTAGTATATGCATCTCAACATTTAAAAAATACATCAAGCAATTTAGGTCAGTTACCATCTATAAATTAACTTGCATTTGTTTCTTCTTTAACATATTCGATAATCAAGTACAATTAATATGAATACAAGAGCAAAACTTGGAATTCTACTAATGTCATCAATGTTAATCTTGGGTACTAGTACAAAGCTAGTAAGAAATCTGCAGTTGTACCAACCAAGATATTTACAAGACTTAATCACAAAAGTTTCATTTAGCACAAAACAACTTCAAAAATATTGTATATATACACTCTTTGACGCTGTCAAAGGGAACAATTATTTTAATGATGTTTTACGTAAGAATTGCTAGAGGAAATGATAAGCATGAAATATATTCAAGTTTTGACACTAAGGAATTGAAACATCCACACTCAGGAATTGCCTGGAGTATTTAAAGAGTGTGTATCCCACAAGTGAAATTGGTATAAATGTTACAACCACCAAATTTGGAGGGCATGGAAATTAAGTCATCACTATCCTATGTAGTATACTTAATTTCATATGTTGGAATCATTTTGTGACTTGTACACATGATAGTCCAATAGTTTTTAATGTCATCTTCATCACAATTTTTCTATGATAGTCTAATAGTTGTAGGTGGCATCTTTATCACAATTTTTCCATGATAGTTTTGTTGGTCTAAATTTTTGCATAATTGAATTCCTTTGTCCAAGGTATAGAAGAATTCAGATTGGGATCCACCTATGGTGAATAGGGTTTCTAGCCAAGTCATATTTTGTAGGTCTTTGAAGCAAATTTTTGTCGAAACCCTAGGTCTTGTTTTCTTTTAAATTTTTTGGGCGCGAAACTAAAAATATGTGAAGATTCCCATCCTTTTCAAACTTTCCACACCCTGAGTCACATCTTTTCTTTTGTGTTTCTAACCACCCGATCCCTAAAAGATCTATGACAATCACTATCTTGCTATGAAAAGATACAAGTATTTTACCCTTAGTGACATAGTGACCACTGCTATGTTGAAAAGCGGTATCGTCAAGTGGAAATACGACGATCGGAGATTGTATTGTTTCAGAGATATTTCATCACATTTACAATAGACATGTCATAACTTGAAAAGGAATTACAACATTGAGGTACAAAAGGTGTCAACAGAAATCTTAGCTTTTTCAATTAGTCACTTTATCGCTATCAGAGAAATTGGGCACTTCACCGTTAGCGACATGACGCCTTCACCAAAAATAATGGCCGACAGTCACTTTTAAATTTTTCAATGATCGTAGGATTTTTCAGGCTGCGTGGTGCATGCACTATTTTATTATGTCTCAGATGCATTAACGAGGGTAGTTATGACTTCACTTGCCTTTACCTTTCTAACCCTAAATTTTGATGAGTCACCAAAAATCGCTATGTCGCTATCGGAGAATTGGTGTCTCTCGCTGTTAGCGACATAGCACCCACACGAAAAGTAGTACTACGACAAATTTTTAGAGTAAGTGGGTCCCAAAAAGTACTCCATCAGATATCAATTATAAAGCTTTGGAACACGCTACCATCTAATGGGCTACACGTATATGCCAGGAAAAGCAAAGACATCGAGATTCGCTATGTTGCTATTGGGAACTTGTTCTTCTCAGCGTTAGCGACATAGCGCTCGACCGAGAAATAAACAAATATGGGCCCCAAGAAGCAGGTAATATAACTAGGATTTCATCACGTCATCAATGATTAGACCCATGCCCTGTTCACAAAATATATGAAAGACTGATTGTCAGATCTATCTCAGATCCATGATCATTGCTATCTCGCTATGGTGAGTTGCACGAAGGTTACGAATAGTGACATGGCGACAAGGGGCCCACCATATTTCTTTTGAGCAATGCATCAAATGTCATCTGCATGATCAAATCAAGATCAATGATGGGTGCTATCTCGCTAAAGCAAGGTGGTCACTCTTTATGTATAGCAAGATAACGCCTATGTGACATGTGTCCTCAGAGTTCTGTGGGTCTAGTTCAGAGGCACGAATAATGAAGGAAAGATAGACATGGAAAATTTTCATTGGGTTGACTACCATCTTGTCAATAGGAACATGAGTCATCTTTGCCTGCATCCTTGGATCATAGGATTTTTCATAAATCCACAGTGTAAATTTGAATATAGAAAGTGATGCCAGCCTGTGCATTTATGAGAGATGAAAGCTTCGTGTGTGAAGAAAAATAGAGTATAACACAAAAGATTTTCTAAATTCCATTATACTCAAACAAAGATTCAGAGAATTTCTAAGCAGAAATAGTTGTCGAGAAGATCGTGCTGGATTTGGTAAGATTGCGAAGCAATTTTTTCACAGAAAGATTGCAGTAACACTGAGAAGAACTAGAGTGAAATTCAAAGTAAGTACTTGAATTATAATCCTCATGCTATTTCAATTCCTTTGAGAGTTAATTAAAATGGATCCAAAACAGAAAGCCTTTTCTGGTCAAGAGAACTATTTGGATAGGAATGTCCATGATGATTTTCTTGAACTGCTCCCTTCTTCCACTATTGAAACTGTAGAAGTTAAGAGGCTAACTTCATTAAACCCTAGGCTAAAAATAGTAGATGGGCTATATGACAAAGGAAACTGGGTTAGGGATGCAACAACTTCACAAACTAGTCTTGTTTTATTCAAAAAATGGTTTTCAGAGAGGAACCTTTTTGCCCCACATGCCAACATTTGGAATTTTGGTCTAGGGAAAATGGTGGTTCCTAGTGTTTTCATGGATTATGATCTTTTGGAAGTTGTAGCTAAGAATTACGACCAAGCCCTTAGGGCAGTGAGGAGAACTGATGGTGAAATCTTGATTACAATTAGTGTAGAGGAGATTAGGGAAGTTTCTAAGTCTAGGGCCTGTCACTGATTATCATGTGCCCATTGATTTGAAAGGGTTAGAAAATGAGTATATGTCTAAGAGAGATGCAGTTAGGCAAGAAGCACTGAGCGCACACATATGTAGAATTGGAACACTGCCAGTAATAAAAACATCCTCCAGGGAGCCTTTCAAAAGGGCATACTTCAATTCTAGGGCTATAGAAATATATAGGTCCTTGTGTAAAAATTTTGGGAGAGATGAAGAAGAGTTCATTCCTACGGATTTTATGTATATGATTACTCAGATTTCCTCTTTTGGTGTGGATATAATTTTTGATTTTGCTTCTTACTTAGCTGAGGAGATTCACATTGGACTGATTGGAATTGCTAGGGGTAAGGTGGAAAAAACTTTTGGCCATTATTCTCTATTAATGCACATGTTCTTATTCAAGGGAGTAACATATTTTTAGTAAAGAAATGGAATTAGATAGAAAAGAGAGTGGGGAAGCATTACCAGTTCAATTGTGGAGTGCAGATATGACTTGGGATGCAAAGAATGATAGTTTTGTTAGGTTTGATAGGTATTTCGCTTCAAAGCTGAGATGCCTCCTATTAAGGGAAAATCCCAGAATCCCCAAAGCATTAATGAATCTCATTAGGCCTATGGAAAACCCAAGTGGTTTGAAAGTTTTACATAATTGGGGAGATGTAATTCCATATTCTATTTCTACTTTATTTAGAATATATGGTTTTAAAGGAAGTCCTCATGTACTACCCTACCAAGTGCCTTTGAAGGTAGGAGTTGCTGAGATATTGTGGCAGCTAGGAGGAGTGGAGGAAGCCCTTCTATTGAAAAGACAAAAGGGGTCAATTTTTCCTACTTGCATAGTGGCTCATCATTTTGTAATCACAAAAGGAGGTTGGCTTTCTCTGCACAAGATTTTGAATCCTTATAAGATGGCCACTTCCCATCCTCATTTTTTTGATTCTAAAGGATTTTATCATTTGGCTCTGAGGCAGAGAATTAAGCTTGGTAAAATTGAACATCAATTTTATTTTCCTCAAGACTTAATAAGGAATGAGTACTCCTTGCAAGAGCAAGAGACTAGGAAAGAAAAGTGGAAAGTCTTTTCTAAAATTTTGGATTTCATTCATTGTTTTGATCCAGATTATAGTCCTTTGGATGATACAGTTACAAATGTAGATAAGATGAGAAAACTTATGAATAATTTTCCTAAAATAATAGAGGCAATGAATGAAAAGAAGCAATTCTTTATTAGGTTCTACCTGGATAAGGCCAGGGAAGTAATGGAAAGATTGGGTTTTGCTCCCAATATAAGGGCAGGTCAATTAACTGTCCAAAAAAGGCCGGGATATACTATTGTTCAAAATAAAAAGAATACAGTGGACGAAGGAAAACAAATAATTGAGTCCACTAGTAGGGTTTTGGAAGAGAGGCCTACTGAGCCCTCCCCTAAGAGGAGGAAAATAATAAGAGAGGAGGATTCTCATGTTGAGGAGTATTCACCTTCACACACCCCTTTGAGAATTGGGGAGGAGCAACTCACTATTGAGCAAATTGAACAAATTGGATCACACAGGGGAGTTTTTATCACTCAAGTAGAGATCGATGAAGGGAACCCCTAGGAACCTCCTGTGCCAAGCCTCGAGCTGACTGTAGCTGATTTTAAGGGAAGGGAATTGGACCCTATTTTGGAACAAGCCAACCAACAATTTTTGTCAGATGACAGATTTGTAAGGTTTGGGGCTTTCCATCAATTTTCGTGGAGGGAAAACATCCACAATTTTGAGGAAAGATGTAAGAACATGAAAATAGAGCATCTAGAAATGGATGAAGCCTCCATCCAAAACAAAATAAAGGTGAAAATGATGCAAGAATTCTAGAACATTACCCCTGAGGAGGGAAAGAAAATGGTACAAACTTCTAACATACTATTGTTGCCTAATTGGGATATTACAGATGCATTGATTTTCAACTTTGTTTCTAATAGACTGGAGTTACAAGACCCAAATAAAAATGAATTTATAGGGACTTCTTTTATTGATGATCAAGATGCTCTTGTTATGTGGTCATTAAGAAGAGGATCTAGGATTGTATCAGCACAACCTGATGGTTCAAGACTGATAGGGAATATTATTGTGAGGAGAGTTGCTGATACCTCACACATACAGGCAGCCCACATGAATGTGGATTATTCTCAATTTTCCTTGGCTAGTGCTAAAAGGGAGGAAAAGGAAATGTTTGAATTACATAGTAAATATGAGGCAGTTGTGGATGCCTACAATAAAGAGGTAAAAAGGAGAGTTGAGCTTGAGAACAAGCTACTGGGAAAATCCACCAAGCCTAAAATAACATACCCTCGCCCCCCTATTGAACCTTTCAAATCTACCCCCCTCTTTCAAATACCAGACACACCCCAAGGGCCATAGTATTACATTGCTGAGGATTTTGAAGAAGAAAAGAGTAAATTGTGGGCCTTACATGTAGAGCTGGAATCTAAATATGAAGATAAACTAAGAATAGCTCTTACATATCTAGGAGACAAGGTTGAATGGCCACTAATCCATGATCAATTGGCCAGGGTGATTAACATCTCAGAGGAGTTAAAAGCAGATGATGAGGCTCTAAAGCCTATTGTGAACAAATGGGTGAGAAGGGAGAAAGCAATAACCTTATTGTGTCTATCTGTTATAAATAATTGTCATGATCAAATTGATAAAAACCTTAACATTGTTTCTGATCTTGCTAATTTTGATAGCAAAATGATACATTTATAGAAGATAATAATAGGCTACTTAGATTAATATAAAAGCCAAAAATTCAATTTATTTCCTCATGCCCTAGATAAGAAAAATAGTTTGAAAAGCAAAGAGGAATGGGTGAAGGAACTTGATGATTTATTTTGTTTAAGAATGAATCAAGTCATAAATGGAACACGGCATGCATGGTGGGCCACCACAACAGAAGAAATGGTGAAAGCCAAAATATTCTTTGATTCCTTAAAATAGGAAATTTTTGATATTGATAATGAGGCTAATTATATAATAAAGAAATAGAAGGATATTTTGCAATTCAATTGGCTAGATGACACATTATTTGATAGGTGGATGGCAAAAATGCCTTCTAGTGAACAATTTGATGTAGATGAAACTGATAGTGATGAGGTGCAGGGTGAGGAAGTCCAAATCATTGATACCATCACTACTCAAACCCAATCAGAAGAAGAAGACAAGAAAAACCTGTCACTTTCAGTTGCAGAACCAGGACCACAAGATGCCAATACAATTAAAGAAAAGGAAAAGGTAAAAGTTGTCCTTACCATGCAGAATGAAGGGGGTGGAAGCCTGCAGGTGGAGGTTAATGTGCCCTCATCAAAACAAGCTTCATCATTGGCTAATTTAGCAGTTACATATGAAGATGAATAAGATCAATAGCCAACTTAGCAACATCAGAACATGTAACAGAAGCTGACCCAATGAAAGGAATGATTTGATTTCTATATCTTCTATTACCCATAGTTTTGTCATTTTGTGATAGGTGTATGTAGATATTCCTTGGAAAAGACACCTGTCAGTTTCTCTTAGCCTAAAGCTTGTTGCATTTCACACTATATAAGTGAAATTCCAGGGCAAGAGAAAAGGTCCGAATTCTATTTGCTAAGTGATACACTTAGTTTGTTTTTGGTCCACCATTTTTGAGCAAAAATTCGTGATGTATTTTCTTTATCAAATCTTGAGAATACATGAATATAGAATGATCTATCTTTCTTTTTGAAGGTCATTCTGAGTCTATTGTAAATTGTATACAATTTTCAAGGAAAATGAATACAAATTATGAACTGTCCCCATATCAATTCTTTTTGAACTTTGTCTCCTTTTGATTACTTGGTTATCTTGATGTTGTATAAGTAAAGGCTTGTGCAATTGAATGCAGTTCAATTAGGTTGTATATCTGTTTATCGTGGCTATTAATTCAATGGATTAAGTAAAAGCTTTGATGAATCTGATAAGGTTGTTGCAGTAGTGGAAAGGATTTTGAATGACAATTTTTGATAAGAATTGCTGATAAAATTTGAGATTTATAGTAGACTTTGAACCCCAATGGATTAGGCACCGATCAAATTTAATCTAGTTGAAAGAGAAATGTGTCACACATGATTGTCAAAATGTAGAATTATAATCAACTTTACTTTTATTTCCTGTAGATTTTCAAAGTTGGCCTCTACTTGTTTGCATGGAATGTTTTAGCTTTAGTTAGCCATTATTGCTGAGAACATCTGCAGACCTATAGAAGATTTTTGGCCATATCTTTTATATGGGATGTGTTTATTAAAGTATCAAGAATTGTACATGTATTGGAGAATTTGAGATGAGAATCAGAATGAAACTAAGATAATTCTCATACAGTTTTCCCAGTCTTGTATCATCCCTGGGTATACCCACCCTGGTTTTGCAGAGCCAAAAGAGTAGAAAACCACCCTTGGTTTTGTAGAAGTTTGGCCCAAATGGAGTGCACATACCATTGATAATAATAATTGGCTAGTCTTTAGACTATGTGAGTATTGTCATCTTGGTATTAAGCATTTTGTTGCTTAGTAGTTTTAAAACATCAAAAAGTTTGTTATTCATCCAAATGGAAACCCTTGTAGGAAGACCTAATTGCAATGCAACAATTAAATGTAATGTTGAAATATAGGAGAGAGATTCTTTTGGTTGAACTAGAAGATAAATCATCTTCTAACAAAATGACAGAGACTTTCAGTGAAGGATCCAAAGTACATCAATTCAATTATAGTCTAGTAAATTTAGGTGCCATCTTCATCATAAGTTTTTGAAGATAGTCCAGTATTTGTAGGTGTCATCTTCATCAAAAAATTTCCATGATAGTCTATTATTTTGAGGAGTCATCTCCATCACAAGTTTTCCATGGCATACTTTTAGTTAGAGGTGCATTGAAGACCTTTTATCACTACATGAGCTGTAGATGGTGATTATTCATTATCATCATCATCATCTAACATAGAATCACATGAATATCATGTTTTATAGCCCACATGGCCTAGGTATTGAGGGTACAACTCCAAGCACTAAACACACCAAATTTCAAATTATTATCTTTGTGTTGATGTTTAAGTTGAATGTTCTAGAGTTGAAGAGAGAAACACACTCAATTTTTTTTCTTTTTGTTTTTTTTTTGAATATGAAACTATTGTCTAAATGATACAATATAATTATGTATTATTAAAACCAAAAAAAAAAAAAAAAAATGATACCAACACAACTATATTTATAAAAAAAAAAAATTGTCATTATTATTTCTTCTAAGCTTTTACAACTACAACTTCTGCATATACATTTCCTTTCTTTTCTGTCATTACTATAACAAAAAGTATAATAGTTGTTACAATAGACCAACATTCCAAATGATAAATCTACATCTACACACTTTCAATAAAATGAAACAACAAGTACATTACATTCTTTTTGAAACTAGACTCTTTTTAACACTCATCATCAAAACCTCACTGAGAAAAAACACTTGAGCAGAGACTCTCCCATTTATATTACACAACAATGGTTGAACTTTGGCATAAAAAATAATAATGATAGTAATAGTATTCACTTCCATCTTCAATATTATCATAAAAACCTACAACAAAAATACACATGTACCTATGGAAATATGCTCAAAGAGAAATCCCTCTCCTCAACCATCAGAGATGCAAGTGTGATTGGAGGTCGTGAATGGAACAACTTTTGAAGTCGAGCACATCAGGAAGGATGAAAGAAAGACAATATCGAGAGTTTCAAACTACTATTCCACCCCCCCTATATTGATGCAAATGCAGGGCCCCCTTTCATATTATTCCTAGGGCTAGTAGGCGTCATTAATCAAGTGGGTGGAGAAAACCTGAAATGAAACTGGGCTCAGAGAAAACCATGTGAAAATGCAGAGATAGCCATGCAAAAAATGCTCCAAAAATGTCAAATTAAACCGGGTGTAAAAAACGTAATTGGGCAAATGTTTTTTGAACTTTGCGGATGTATAAGCCCTGTGTTGGTCAAAATTTTGACCAACATGGGTCTTATATGTAAAAAAATGAAATTTGTGCCTTCACATTTCGACCACCCTAAATTTATTTAGTTGATGGTCAAAATTTTTGGTCAAAAAATGATGTTAAATGTAGTAGTGTGGTGGCTTATCCATGTTTGACACACATTTCCATGAGGGGTGCAAATAAGATCTTGGGAAGACAATAGTAAGAAAAAGGTATATGAAATGGTGAAATACACATTAAAGAGTGGGGGTGAGGGCTCTAGATGTGAATTGGTTGCAAAAGAAATCAGTATGGCTAGTTTTATTTTAGATTTCAAGACAAATATTTTCCACAAGTATGCAAGACATAATCATAGGTTTTAGTGGTTGGATTAACAATTTAGAATGTGTAACGGTACTTTTCCCATTGGCGCTATTATATCAGTTGTTGACTTTGCTGACAACTACACATTGCAGCCTCAAAATGAGACACAATATTAGTATTAAAACTCCATTTAGATTGCTATTTTCATCCACATAACATATAGACATACCCCTGATAGTGCAGAAGATAATCAAAAGATTATTAGAGAGTATCATTTTTATACGAGTGATGATAGATCTCACTCTCACAAGTTTGTGCAACATTGTTTCGAGAATTATTTTGATTTCTTATAGGAGCATGCAATTGCTATGGATAGATATATCATTTGGTCAGATAATTGTATAGGTCTAAGAATTATTGCATGTTTTATTGATTGTGTAAGATGCACATAGAGAGGGTGGTGCCTCATATTTGGAGTTTTTTTTAGTCCAGCCATGGGAAAGGGGAACATGATGGAATAGGGGCATGTGTGAAAAGAGCTCTAGTTAAGGAGCAATTCAAGATTTTAGGAGCATAGCTTCTTGATGTTTGTAGCATTGTTGATTGGTCTAGTTCAACATTGTCACAGGGGGGTACTCTTGATTTAGTACTATGTAGGTTCTTTTGGTTGGTTGAGGAAGGGTTCATAGGTGATAGATTAGATTGAGCTATAGTGAGAGACTCATCAAAATGCATTCATTCTAGAGCTCTAATTTTTAGTACATGGACTATTTGGACATGACAACTAGCTTTCTTTTGTCCTAATTATTTTCAATGTGATTGGGATCACTGTGAGTCGAGTGAGTGGGTGGAAACATGGGCTCCACATTATCTTACTCCATTGTCTATCATACCCTCTATCATAAATGATGACATGGAAAGTTCACTTGAGCATAACCATCTAACAGATCTTCTTCAGTCAAGACATGTCTTTGCATTGGCTGCAGCACAAGGGAATGATGAGAAATTAGATTATTGGTTAGCACATTGTGTAAGAGGTAAAAAAAAGCTTACACAATCGATCATAGATGATGATGGATTCACATATCTTACTATTTCAGTGGTTGTGGCTAGAACATGGCTATGGACATACATCCTTAGAAGGAATGGAATTCCTACATTCAAAGACTATTAGAAGCACAAAATAATTCTCATATATTCACATCTTATTATAGAAACAAATTTAAAGTTGTTGAATAATCAAGGAAGACCAAAAGTAAAAGAACATTTTACTATTACTAATACTGATCATGAAGCCTTGTTGGAGAACTTGAAATAGAGAGAGGGTCCGCTACTGGAACACTCGACTAGGTATATTTACTTATGTTATTTTGCTCATACTGATTGAGTGAACTAATGATTATCTTGTTTAATACAATAAGTTACTAATATTTTTTATGATATTGGAATGTAGGTACATCATGAAGAGTAGCCATTCATGAAGATAAAAAACTAAATAAAGAGCAAAATGAAGAAAAATCTATGCTATTGTTAATACTATGATTTTTGACAATACTTTTATTGACACTACAATTTTTCAAACTACTATTTTTGAGACTATAATTTTTAGTAGTTGTGTATTGATTTAATAATGATGAAACACTTGAGATATTGTAAATTTAAACTTGTTGATTTAATGTAAGAAACAACGATGATTTTACTTAATGCAATTTATGTGGAGAGATCTAAAAAATGATGATTCCAATACATACTAACACCAAACATGTACTCTACCCAATGCCAAAAACTTTAGAGAGTAAAAAATAATGTTTTTACTTAATAATAACCCTAGTGACACCCTTGTTCCATCCATGGAGAGCCTCCATCATTTGTGGCCACCTTGTACTGAGGATTCTCCAAGGTGCTCTAAGTGTGTATCAAGGTCAATCTTCCAAGGGTTGTAACTCTGAGCTCATGGGGGCTATCAATGAACATCAAATGCTATAGGATGGTCATGCCAAGACGTAAAGTAACCTATCTCATTTTCAAGAGATCACATTTTTTTTGGATTTGGCACGTGATCTCGTTCGATGCTAAAACTCATAGTGTACCTCAATTCATAGGTGCACCACAATGTAACTTTGAAACTTCTAATCTTGGCATCGAATCGTCAGTGCCATTAGCTTTGAATGGGAAGGTGAACACTAGTGACACCCTTTTGCTATCCATAGAGACCTTCATCGTCTATGACCACCCTATATCGAAGAGTCTCCAAGGTGCTTTAAGTGTGTATCGAGGTTTATCTTCTGAGGATCATAACTCAGAGCTTGTGAGGGCTATAGATGAAAAATTGAATGCTATAGGAGAGTTATGCCAAGGTCTAAAATAAATTATCACATTTTTGAAAGATCACATTTCATTTGGATTTAGCACAGTGATCTTGCTCGATGCCAAAACTTGTAGTGTGCCTCAGTTCATAGGTGCACCACAACGTAACTTTGAAATCACTAATCTTGGCATCAAATAATTAGTGCCATTAGCTCCAGATGGGTGGGTGAACCCTAGTGATAACCTTGTTGAGGCCATGAAGAGCCTTCATCATCCGCGACCACCCCATACTGAAGATTGTCCAAGGTTAAGTGTGTATTGAGGTCAATCTTTTGAGGGTCATAACTTGGAGCTCATGAGGGCTATCGATGAAATGTTAAATTCTAAAAGATGGTCATGAAAAGGCCTAAAATAACCTATCTCATTTTTGAGAGATCACATTCCATTTGGATTTGGCACAACAATCTTGCTTGATGCCAAAACTTGTAGTGTGCTTCAATTCATAGGTGCACCACTGCGTAACTTTGAAACTGCTAATCTTGGCATCAAATTGTCAATGCCATTAGCTTCGGATGTGCTAGTGAACCCTAGTGACACCATTTTTTTGGCCATAGAGATCCTCCATCATCCATGGCCACCTCGTGCTGAAGAGTTTCTAAGGTGCTCTAAGTGTGTATTGAGGTCGATCTTCTGAGGGTCGTAACTCAGAGCTTGTGAGGGCTATTAATGAAACATTAAATTCTACAAGATGGTTATGCCAAGGCCTAAAATAACCTATTTAATTTTTGAGACATCATATTCCATTTAGATTCAACACAACAATCTCACTTGATGCTAAAACCTCATAGTGTGCCTCATTTCATAGGTGCACCACAACGTAACTTTGAAACCACTAATATTGGCATTGAATCATCAGCACCATTAGCTCCAGATGGGTAGGTGAACCTTGGTGACAACCTTTTTCTAGACATAGAGAGCCTCCATCATCTGCAACCACTCCATATTGAAGAGTCTCCAAGGTGCTCTAATTGAGTATCAAGGTCGATCTTTTGAGGGTTGTAACTCAGAGCTCATGAGGGCTATCGATGAAATGTTGAATTCTATAGGATGGTCATGCCAAGGCCTAAAATAAACCCTTACCACATTTGGTAAACTCATCTAATTAAGAATTTTAAGTTATAGCAAAAATTGCTCAAAATTGCAAAAGTTACAAAATTGTAAATTTGCAACTTTTTCTTGCAAAGTGAAAACAAGTGCAAAGAGTTAGTTAGGGGTTTGAGCATGACCATACAAGGTTGGAAATATCTATATAAGGTGTGAAATGACCTTTTTATGACTAGGAATTTAATGTTCTAACAACAACATCTAGTTAAAATTTGTTTGAGATATTGATTTTTAGTTATTTTAGAGTTGTTGGTTGATCCAAAATTATACATATCAATGTCATGATGCTTATGGAAGCCTTGAATATTTCTTTCATTTCCAAAATATCATGTGGGCTTGGTAAGCCAAATGTGTAGAAAGTCTCATAATAGCACTTGTTCTCATTTTTCTTTGTAAAGTTGATGTACCAGGGTGAAGGAGGTGGATTGTAGAGATTATTTCAAATTAAACATTGCATCAAAATTTGATAATAAAAGTTGTTAAAATGTTATTCAAAAATTATTGCATTTGAATTGAATATGACAAACATGATCAAAATGAATGATATTCCATAAACATGAACAATACACATGATCCATGATAAATTGACCAATACTATACTAAATTAATATGTATATCATTGTGCACATAAATGAAAAATATATATATATCAAAATACATGTATCCATAGAAAAATTATAGAAATATATATTAAATTTAATGTATTCATAAACAAATTACACAAATATATATCAAAATACATAGATCCATATATAAAATGTGGCTGATCATGCCATCAGAATGTGTATAATATCAATGTTTTTGTAAACAATGTGGCATATGCCATCTCAAAATGTTTCCTGATGCATCCTATGAAAACTATACTATCCTAGGTTGCTAGTGGCTGATCAAAATGTAGCCTCTTCATTGCACTAGGTGGATTAGATGCCTCCTACATAAACAAAAAAGGAAAACCCAAAGTTAGACTACTGAATTTATATGATTCTTTGTATCTAAAATTGAATTACTCAAATGTATAATGATTATTTTTTTAATAAAGATTTATAGTACTAAAATTTCATCATAAATATCTCTCATCAACCTCTTGTGTTGGTCAAGAATGCTCTCATATGTCCTTGGTAATGCTTGTATCTCACTGATTGTGGCTTGTGTATTGTTCAAATATGTTTTTCAAATGAATATACCACTTAAACTATAACATTATAATTCATAGCATGCTAAATTTATAACATATAATCAGGAATTCAAACTACAACTTACTTGTGTGGACTCCTCCTCATGATATAATGGCTACATCATCAAAGATACAAATCTCTATTATCCAACCTCCTATGCACTAGGTGTTTCCTATGAGATACAAAATACTAGTTGTTAATATCATGAAAATTAGTTTTGAATTTATATATGAAAATAAGGAAAATAGAAATTAAATGATACTTATACATGTGATGGGGCTCTCAGTGTGAATGGAAATGCTAGAGTGTCTATGACATAGAATCTACATGGGCTCATCACCAGTAGCCATGCCCTATATAATAAAGAATGTAATTAAATTTCATTACCATAGACATTTTACAAGAATGCATCAATATTTAGTCAAATATAAAGCACCTAATTACCTTTTCCTTGTCAATGGGTCCTGTCTCATCCCTTGCACTCTATCCCCTAGGGACATGTGATACATGCAATAATAAAGAATTATTAGAAACCATATATGCTACAATATCAAATAGAAAAAATAATGAGAACACAATATAATGTACCATAGATGTCTCAAGGCCAAATGAAATAGCTGAGAGTGTGGCATCATCAACTTGTTTGAGCTCCTCCTTAGTCATCAACTAAACATGAATGAAGATTGCATACATGTATAAGTCAGTATGGCTTAAAAATTAAAATTACTCTATTATAAAGATTAACTTTAAAATGCATATTTCATAACCAAAAATGTATAAACATACCGACATAGAAGGAATCCATGCCTCTGCATGCCCCTCCTCTCTCATGTTAGGGTTTGTAGCCTCTATATGGCATGTTTGGTTTATCCTCGTCAAATACAAACTCATACTTGGAAAGATCACCTATGGGACCAAGACAAATATTCTTGCATGTTATACAAGTATGGGGCACACAAACATGTGATGAACTCATTAATGATGAGCTCGTGCCAGCATCATCAAGATGGAGAGGCAGCACTAACCTAGCCTGGGATATCAATAGGCTACTCAATCTATGGATGGTTCTAATAGTCTAAGAGCTAGCCTTTGTAATGATACCAGGATGCTGCACTCAAGGAGGGGGCAGACATAAGTAGGGGTGATAAAAGTGCCAACTTTCTTCCACTAGGCAAAGGGTCTATCCTAAGGAGCTCCTCCTCCTACACCCATGTTGGGCTTCATGCTCCAATAGTTCACCTTGAGCTTCAACACAAATTCTACATACAATTTTCTAAGGAAATAATATAGCACCTCTAAATTGCTATGTGGAGGGATGTCAAAAGCCATCCACCAAGAATTTCAAAAGTTCACATGTATAGCATCATTTGTGCACCATTTAATTGATAGTTTGGGCTTTCTGCAGTCGACCTGTAAACTAGTTTTTGAGTTCACAAAATGCGAAACCAAATCATCTTTACTTATATTGAGGGCTACAACCACCTCATAGTCCAACCCATTATCAAACATGGCATGCATTTCATCATGCTAGCGAAGAGTGACATTTTGTTCATTGGAAATTCTTTCAATATTATCCACTATGGTGTTTAATATGGATAACATAGGAGCCAATGTGGGTATAGTATTATATGTGGTTCGCAAAGCCCTCAATTTGGTGAGATTTTCAAATATTAAATCTTGGATTCAAGGAGGGTTTTGAGGGGGTAGGGGATTGTTTGGTGGATGATTTTGAGGGGGCACTTGATAGTCTGGTGGGATGTTACAAGGAATACATTTCTTGCATTAGTATCAGCATTTCAATTAGCCATACCTATTAATTTGTAGAATATAATTTCTATTAAAAATAGCCTAAATTTAAACAATTTATATTAAAAAAACCTATTTTTTAACAAATTAAATTAAAACTAACAAATTTATAATAAAATTCACTAAAAACATTAAAAAAAAACAAAAAAACATTTACTTATATCGTGTATCCATTCTCTGATCAAATATCAGAGCTTAAGCCAAAAAATGTTGTGTGAAACAAACAACGCTTGATTTTTATTTTCTTAAATCACTATACAAGTATCGGGTATTAAATATCCAATATGAAATTGGGTATCTGATATGGCTTAGTCCTAGCTTTTTAGCTTTGTTATCAGGTTGGGTGGAAAAAAGTTAGAGCAAATTTTGAAACACTTTTAGACATTTTCAAACTCTATTTTTTGCACATCGCCACTTTTTGGCACACCATGATCCTACACATATTGATATTTGGTATAATAGATTAGTTCTAGTTTGATCACCCTTTCCAATCAATTTTCCATCGGTATCATATATCTTAGCAATCTTGTTTTTAAACTCAACCTTACATCCTGAATTATTCAATTGTAACACACTCAATAGATTATAGTGATGTCCTTCAACATATTAAGCATTGTCACATAAAATATTTTCCCTAAGTTTGATAGAACCTTTTCCTTTTATCAAACATGGTGCATCATTACCAAATCTTACACTATTTTCATCATAACAATTCAAGGTAATGAACTTACTTTTATCTCCAGTCATGTGATGTGAACACCCACTTTCAATGATCCATCTATCATTCTTGTTCACACAAGACACAAGTGCAGTTGCTTCATCTTCATTAGATTCATCCCTCATTGCAACATACACCA
Source organism: Cupressus sempervirens (assembly GCA_028749045.1). Lineage (NCBI taxonomy): Eukaryota > Viridiplantae > Streptophyta > Pinopsida > Cupressales > Cupressaceae > Cupressus > Cupressus sempervirens. The sequence continues at coordinate 706,173,351 of CM053785.1, read as the reverse complement.
CTTCATCATCATGTTCATCAAATTCATCTCTTATTTCCTCTTTAGCAATGTAGCAAGACTTCTTGCCTTTGTCTTTGTAATGTTTGTTGTCTTCATCTATTCTACTTTTGTACTTGTCACCAGTTCTATAGTTCTTCTTCTCTAGACATCTAGTAGCAATATGATCAACCTCATTGCAATTAAAATAAATGATAGGTAGTTTACCTTTAAACATGCCTTTACCTGTATGAAATCTCCTTGCTAGTAGTGCTTCAAGTTTATCTACATCCTCCTCATCTATCTCATTATCACTGGACACAAATTTTGTCTTATTCTTCTTCACATTAGGTTCTTTCAATGAAAACTTAGCTTTGAAAGAAGATTCAATATTTTAAGGTCTATAATTATCAAAGTTAGATAGCTCAAAAGCAATGAGCCTACCTACAAGACCTTCAAGACTTAGAGTATTCCTTGGTATACATCTTAGTTCTTTTATTGTAGAAACTCTAATAGCATATATAGGTAATAGTGTTCTCAAAACTTTGCTTAGTACAATATCATCATCTATTGTACTAGTAGCTCCTCTTATTGCATTAACAACATCTTTTATCCTTGAGCAATATTGAACAATATTTTCACCTTCTTGCACTCTCATATGATCAAACTTACCTCTGAGACTTTTAGATTTGGCTCTTAGAACATTCTTGTCTCCTCCATAGATGGTGCGTCGAGTATCCCACATTTTCTTTGCACTATCAAGACTTTTGATATTGTCAAACTCAACATAGCTTAGGACAAAGGCAATCTCCAACATTGCTTGGTTGTGTACTTTTTTCTTTTCCAGATCTGTAGTAGTTAGGTCTCCACAAGATCAGCATGCTCAATAGTAATGGTAGATTGTGCATGATCTCCAAGTCCTCCAAGGTGTAGCTTCATTAGAATTTTCCATGCAAGAAAGTTATCTCAATTAATCTTGCATACTTCTCTTTTTGACATCTTTATCTTTGTGCTTCTAGTATCTTCAAACTAGTCCTCTTAACTAGATGGCTTTGATACCAATTGTTGGAATTATTTTAGAATAAATCAGAGGGGGGGTGAATCAGTTATCCAAGTTCCAAATGTACAAATAAAAATTTTCTTAGCTTAGTGAACCCATAAAACATTTATCATCATGCATACATCCATAAGATTATGCAATCACTTAAAACTTGTAGGTTACTATCAAATCAATTTTTAGAAATGTAAACATGAAACATAATAGATTTAATAACACACTTGACACAATGATTTATGTGGAAACCCAATTTGGCAAAAACCAGTAGTAACATGCTACACTTTTTTACTCTTCTGAAGTGATGCCTTGTGAAAGGACAACCCTATTAAAGGTTACAATGTACATTGTTAAATGTGACTATGTTAAAGGATTTCAATCACTTTGTTAGGAGTGAGCTTTGTTACAGGACTTTAGACCATTCACTTGGAATGTCACCCAGTTAAAGGATTTACAAATGACAATTAGGTCAATCTTAATCCAAAGGATATAGTCTAGACTAATACAATTATTAAAGAGTAACAGTTGGCTTGATTTGATAACAAATTACAACTCCATTTGTAGATTATAGATCTCTATTTTAGTCCTCCATTCTGCTTGTCTTTCACACACTTCAGCTTTGATAAATTGTTCACCCTTCAAGTATCCATACCATTAAGTGTTCTTTCTTAACTTGCCAATGTAGACTCTTCACATAGGTCACTGAATGAAGCAATACACTAGATTACTTGTCTTCCTTGGGTTCTTGCATATCACAACCTTTTCTTCTGACCAACCATTACTATAAATAGAGAATTAAGATATTCTTGTCATTCATTCTCCATCTTCCAGTTTAGCATTAGGATAGATTAGATAGGATTCAATGAATCTACCCCTTATTTCATTTCATTCCTATTCTATAAACTTCCCCTTCAATCCTCTTTGAATTCATCTCAAAATGGTTTACCATGAATTCTATGCCACCAACTCACCAATCTTATCTTCCACATGGTTCACAAAATCCAAGAAAATAAACTTCTTAGCTTAGATCCATCAAATTCACAATCTTTCTAATAATGTTGACACTCAACATTAACTTGCTTTTGATGCTCGACACTTACTATGTTTCTCAACATCCTCTATAAAAGGAATCATGATGAACTAAAGTTTATTGGTGTTCAACATCAACTAAACTTTACTCGACAACAACTGTTTCAATCAACTTACATTAGAATAGACTTTTAGTCAGCTCCAACTAATTTTCTACTTTTCTTTCACTAAGTTTTCTCGGTACCTACTGTCCACTCAGTTAATATTGGCATACAAAATTTGTTTAATTTGTTCCTCTGAACTTGCTTAGTGTAACCAACCTTTGCAATTTTAAGTAGATTATCAATGCACTATGATATCACTATCTTGACTGATTCTTGTACTCCTTTTCATATCATAACTCAGTCTTTCCTCTAGATTCTATTGTTACATCATTTGATCAAATTCTCTTCATCAAACAAATAAGTGATAGTATTTAAATCATATAAGTAGTTGTCTTACCTACAAATAGTAGCTTTGATATTAGTGAAAATAATGATTGAAACACATTTATCATACTTGCAGATCAATCTTTTCTCAACACCAATGGTATGTTGTGATTTACTTTCTATATCACCTCAATTGCTTGTGCACTAAAAATGGTTTGGTAAGATAAAAAATGAATGTCCAAATTTGATATATACCTTCAATATATCTAATTAGGTCTACAATAAATGCACTTATACTCAAGTAAGTGCACAATAGTTGTCTCATCCTTTCACACCTCTTTTCATTCAAATACTCAGTCACTATCACCTTGCTTAGTCAATAACATTCACTTAGCCAATACATTAGTTTGATTGATGTAATTTCTCAGTCTATATTGCAATGCTCAGTCAATACAAAATGTATTATTGATGCTTGACACCTTATAGTAAAACATATTTCATTGTGCAATACTTCTCTCATATTTTTCCTAATGCATCTTGATTCATGTTGATATAGAATTTTAATGATTTTCTTGTTAGGAACTAATGTATGATATTACATTAATTATGCACTCTCTTACATACCTTATTTTTCTTAGTTAGATATGGTGTGATCACCTAGTCCATTAGATTGGGTGATCTTAGATTTTCTTTCTCTACTACTTCCATCTGCTACTATCTCTTTCCAAGTTTTGTTCATCTCAACATTCTCTTTCCCTTTATTGTTTTCACTATTTGGGGCTAGTGCTTAGATCCTACAATTCTTACTAACATGTCTAACCTAAAGACAACTGAAACAAACTAGGTTTCAATTCAACCATTTCTTTTAGTTACCTGCAAAATGTGTCTTAATGAAATTCTCTAGAATTATCCCATACTCTCCACAATAATGACAATTATACCATGTGTTGTAATTCCAACTATAAGAGTTACATTTCTTAGGTGGACATAGTTTCTTTTCAGATGTCTAGTTAGATATTGCCTTGGATATGCATTTGTGAGCTCTATGTCCACATTTCTAATGATTATAACAATACCTTCAAATATAGGTGTAGTAGGTGCATCTCTTTTCTTCGATTTGCATTCATGTGCTTGGTGACCTTATTTCTCTCAATCAAAAAAATTACCAATAAACTTAGGTTTAGGGTTTGCACACCTTTTTGGCTCCTAAAAACATTAGTAATATGTCCAAGTTTACCAACTTTTCCTTTGGATTTTGTCTTTCTTTTCTCACCACTCTTTGAGAACTCTTCTTACTCAATAGATGAAGAGTCCTTGTGATGTCCTAGACCAGAAGTATCACTGAATGACCTTGCTGATATCATTAGTTCTCCAAAGTATCTAGTAGCTTCACTTGGTTTGTTCCTTCTTTTTAGTATTCCTTTCTCATATCTTAATGTGTTTCTTAGTTTTTCACTTTGTAATCTCAAATTTATAACCTCCATGTCCTTTCTATTCAAATTTTGTTTTTCAATTACCAACTGGTTCACCATGACCAACTAATTATTTGTAATCCTTTACACATCAAATTCTCTTTCTTTAACTCTAGTAGCAACTTATCCTTTATCTTCTTTAGCCATGATTTTGTCTTCTTTAGCTTTCTTCTTTTGTTCAATCACTTCACATAATCTTACTTATTGAATTTCTTTTTTTCTCTTGAGTTCCTTAACTTCTTTATTTAGAATGATGTTATTCTCTAGTAGATCTCCTATTGTTGCATCACTAACATTAGTGTTCCCACTATCAAGCAATCCTTGTGTATCAACTTCCTTGTAAATTTTGTCATTGTATAGAATGTCCATATCTTACCTTTTCTTTAAGGATTTCCTTAATCATTTTTTTCTCCTTCAAGTTGTTACAGTATGATTTGGATTTCAATCATATAGTTCTCAATGATTTTTCCCATTTTGTATTGCTCTATTTCAATATCTTTTTCTCTTAAGCTATTAGAATTCATTCAAGAGATCTATGCTTTGATACCAATTGTTGGAAATCTTAATGGAAAAAAAAATACTAAGAGAGGAGGTGAATTAGTTCTATAATACTTTTCATTGATAAAACAATTCACACCTAATCCATGTCATATATTAGATCCCATACCATATAAGCATAAACATGTAATGCTGAAATGAAATTTATCGAAGCATAACATCCATGTAAAACATCAACACATAACACAATGGTTTTGGTTACCTAGAAAAACTTCAACTTGAAGGTAAAACTAGGGTGGGGTGAAACCAATAAATCTTTATTGCTCCAAAAATAAAGTTAACTTGTTAGGGTTACAATTTGATCATATCATATGATCTACCCTGTGAGAGGTTTCCCCTACTAAGAGCATTTAAGATTGGTTGATCTTAGCCTATTAAAAGATTTTACACTTACAAAAAAATAAGGACTTTATTGGGATATTTAAATAAGTTTTATTAAAACCATTCTATTGAGAGACTTTCCCTTAGTCAATCTATTAAAATTGATTCAATATCTAACCCTTTGGTTTTCTCTAAAATTATATTATGGATCTTCTTTCTTCAAAATCTCAATCTGATCTCCTTATCTAATATCTCTATTATGTCCCTCACTTCTCTAGTTTCTCTATCTAAACTCCGCTTAGAGTTAGCCTTCCTTCACTCTGTACCTAGCTTTCCTTTTCTCTTTCAAATTCATTCACTATCATTTTTATGATCCTATGATAGGAACCCCTCTCAAATAGATAATAGTAGAAAGTTCTAGATTAGGATCAATGATTCTTATTTCATCCTTTATCCATTTTACCCTTCTTATTTTTTGATTGGTTAATCTACTTTCCTAGCGATTAATTCCTTCAGAAAAAACATGTAATTTTATCCTTAATTATCTCTATAACCTTTAAATATCATGTAGAAGTTGGCTAAAATGATTTACATAAGTTTTTGTGCTATTAAAAACTCATATGTCAAAACTCGTTTACTTGGCACCTCAATATTGTGACACTCGGCTTCTAAACACTTGGCATTAATTGACTTCACAAATGCTTGGTCTCTTCTATGTTACTTGGCTTGTATGCTAACTTAGTCTCTACTAGAGTGCTCAAATACCTCTAAATTTCTCAGCTTATGATGAAATGTAGACAAGTCCATTGTAGCTTAGCCTTCTATAGATGTCTCAATCAAAGTGATGATTGTCTAACATTGCCTTGGAAATTATGAAGTGTTAGACACTAATAGGAAACTTAGGCTTGAAGATCAAGAGTAAGGTTCTTTGATGATTTTTGGAAAGAAAGAAAGGGAAATCAAGGAGGATGTGTTAGGTCCTACCTTAAATTCACCTAGGAATGAGGGGAGGAAATCCAAACATGTGTGTGAAAAGTGCAAGTGTATAATGAAAATGCACTAAAGATGAGCTAAAAAATCACTAAGTTGAAGTGCTTCCAATTTAGGATATTAAATGTAGGATCCCCTAGGACCTATTAATGTATCTTAAGACACATTCATATATGACCAATTTTAGCATTTTCCATTGAATTTAGCTTTTCCATTGCTCCAACATTTGTTTGATGTATGACCTATCTTACCACAGTGATTGCAAGTAGGTCTTTGATTCTTTTGAGCTCCTTGCTTGGATGATTCATCTTCTTGTATATATCCAATTCATGCTTTTCATTTCTTTTTGTATTGGATTTTTTCATTTAGTTGATCCATATCTACTTGATATTTCATCATCCTCTCATTGGTTTTCCTTTTAGTGTTTAGATCATTTTTCAATCTTTCATTCTCTAATCTTAGATTGATTATTTCTTTATTTGCATTAATAACCTAATCAATGAAGTCTACTTGTTGAAGGGATAGATGTTTAATTTCATTTTTCTTTTCTTCTAACTCTTCTTTTATCTTTTTTTTTTCTCTTGCATGACTTCACACAATCTTACTAACTAAATTTCTTGCTCTCTTTTCAATTGCCTAACTTCTTCTTAAAGTGTGCCATTCTTTTCTAATACTTCTCTAATTGCTTCATTGGCTTCATCTAAATGGATGTCTTCAATTCTTTCTTCAATGTAGAGTTGGTCATTCATCTGTATTGCAAGATATTTTCTTCTTTTCAAGGATTGAGAGAGTTGTTCTTTTGCTTTCTTGAGTTTCCCAATAACCAATTCCAAACATAGCTTTTTATGTCAATAGCCTTATCAAGTTTGAATGCCTCCATAGCTTCTGATCTTTGCTCAAGCTGTTAAACTTCTTCTTTGAGAACCACAAAGCTCTGATACCAATTTTTGGAAATATATATGATAGGCTAAGTTATTGAGAGGTGAGGGGTGAATTAGTAACTAATAAAACTTGATCTTTATTTACCAATTAATCCTTCATGAATATTCTAATCTAATTGCATGCATGGAAAATTGAAAGTATTAAAACATTCATCATAACACTTTGACACACAATATGGTGACCCAGAAACCTTCCAAATAGAAAGTAAAACTAGGGTGGGGATGATATCCACAAGCTTTAGTACTTTAGTATAAATTTGGCATGTTAAGGCTTACAATGATCAATTCTAATGATCTAACTTGTTAGGAGAAATAAAGATTCCTAGGTCCAACTTGTGAAAGGATTTACAAAACATACAATGAAATATGCACTCGGTAAAGAAATTTACCAAAGACTATTAAGTCTACCTTGTGAAAATATTTAATTGATCCACCTATTAGGATGAAGTAGTGGCCGATCTCTAATCTATAACTTGATTTGTTGAATGAGATTCGTTTGAGTGTAATGATCACCTTGTTGCTCCTTATACTGGTGTAGCATTTTACTTCACACTTCTACTCTTCAAATTCACATCATATCATGAAATCTACATATCTTTGGATGTGATACAATAAATTACATATATACCAATCCAATTTACAAATCAACAAAGTCAGCTACAATACAAGTTTACACAAAATACACAAAGTTAGCCAAAATACAAGAACTCAGGTTCTAAAGACAAACTCGACGAGGTTATGATACTCAACATCCACTATTAATTCTTGGCATCATCATGCACTCATTAGACATAGAAGCTCGGTCCATTCTGATCACTTCCAAGTAGTCTGCAGTAGTGACTTGGTGAATACTATGAAACTCAACATATAAACTGAATCACTTGATTCACACTACATAACTTGGTCAATGCTATTACTATGAGCTCGATATAAACTAAATCACTTGGTTAATACTAAGTTGCTTGGTCAACATTGGATTTACATCACTAAAACTATGAACTTAGTAACCACTATATAACTTGATTTTCACTGAGAAAATTAGTAAACACTAAGAAGCTAGGTTTACACTAATAATCACTAGTCTAATAGAAACTACTTGGTGTAAACTAGATACTATTCCTGATACTTGGTAGCAACTATAGAACCTGGTATAGTCTGAAATACTTGGTGAACACTATTAACTGTACAATATGCTCAGTTGATACTAACTATCTAAATTAGTGTGTGTCACTAATAACAAACTTGGCTATAATTTCAATAATCTCCCCCTTTGGAATTAGTGACATAAACACTTATCAACCAAAACTGAATTCAAAAAGTTTCAAAAACAATCTTTATTCTCCATCTTGTGTCTTCGACTTAGTAGAGTACTCTATTTTTGAGATTTTTCAAAATATTTTTTGTAAGAAATGTTTATCTTTACATATATATATAATATGATGTTGCTCCCGCATACATATATATTCAATATACTCCACACTTTATATATATCTTCTCATCTTTTCTTCCCTTTATATCTTCTCCCCTATTTACAATATGCTTTATATGTTATATACATCTTCTCCCCCTTTTACATATTCTCCCCCTTTATATATCACATCTTATATTACATCTTCTCCCCCTTTTTGAAATAAATTCCAAAGGTGTATTCTATACAGTAATGCCAAAATGTGACAAGAAATCAGAATGTACCTTTAGAATCAATGCCATTGTCTTGTCCTAGTTTTCTTGTAACATCTTGCATGTATGAAATGCAATCTAAACTTCTACTAATAATTCAATCATGTGGTCAACAATGTAGAAGTTGTTATCATGGATGAGGGTTTTAACATGTGCAATATGTTTCTCCAAAGTATCCATGCTCGGGAGTAAGGTAAACATTAAGAAACCCACCTCAAAATAAAGATATAAAATATTGGTGAACCTTCCATTATTTTGAAAAAAAAAAAATTCTTTTGGCGAATCTCTCAATTTTTTAATTTTAAAAATTATTTATATTGGAAATTATTTTTGAATCATAATTTTTGTGTAGAAAATATTAGTGAATCTCAATAATAAAAGGAAGCTCATTAATCACCATGGAAAATTACAAATCAAAATTGAACATTCTTTACCTCATGGAATATTATGAGGATCATTATGTTATATTTTAAATAAATAGTGAAAAATAAATATTGGTTATATATCCCTAAAGTAACTAATAGTTATGATAATTATTAGTGAATTAATTTTAATTTCTCCAATAATATATAATATTTAGGTGAATCATATATAATCATGTATCAAATATTGTGGCAAATCTTTGAGTTTAATTTTATAAATAAAATAAAATATTAAATGATTTTAAATATTTTAGAGCTAAATTTTATAAAAATGTGGTGATCTAGGTTGCATTCAATCTTAAATTATTAGTGAAATTACTAGCCAAAACATTCTAAAATTAGCCAGTTAATGAATATTAGCCACTCAAAAATACCTTCTTTGGGAGAATCATGCCTTGTATATCTACTAGTGTGGCTCTTATCCTAGCTTCTTCTCTTGGCAATTCTGCCTGCTTATTAGTTAGAAGTCTGATTTTCGTATAGTGAGCAGAATTATAGCTTGGGTCAAGTGACAACTGATGTATACTTATCTTCAAATATTCATCTATCTTTTAAAGTTTATCTTTAATTTCCTTGGTGAAAATGGATATGTCATAGAGTTTACCAAATAAAGAAGTTACATTGTTGCAAGAGGTTTTCAATGAGCCTAGAATAGTAGACAAGTCTACTTGATGTATGGCAATCTTTTATGCTACAAGCTCCAATAATTTATTCTCAAATTTCTTTTCTAATCTCTACAATAATTTCTCTTGTCCATTTAAATCTTCATTGAATTTCTAGACCATTTTTGCTAGCTTAGCCAAAATTGGTTGAGAAGTGTCAACCTCTGTGCTAAGTGCCTTTGCAATAATATTATTTGCATCTTCAAGCACTTGAAATTCTTTATTTCTTTCCTCTCTAAGCCTTTGCTTCTTAGCTTTCTTCTGTAGAAGCTCTCAAACTATATGCATTTGATCAGGATTTAGATTGGAGATATCCCAATTCGAGATAACTATATGCTCATCAGATCAATATCTTCTTCCTTATATTTGTCTTTGCTCAAAACTTTTGTACTTGGTTGAGGCTTGGTCTCAATGGTCCTTGTACTTATTATTTGCATGCTAGGAATATAAACAATGGTAGAAATAGTAAGATTGGCAAAAAATGTAGATACATTTTAAATTAATGAATAAATAGCTTGTGTGACCAAAATTGATGGGGGAGGAAGTATTGATTGCTTAGTAGATGGAATGCTAGTCACTTTTGTCAATGAAGTACTGAGTTGAAGAGGTGCAAATATTGGTTGAAAGCTTGAACTTGCAATGTTACACACACACACACACACACACACACACACAGAGAGAGAGAGAGAGAGAGAGAGAGAGAGAGAGAGAGAGATTCTCTTAGGTACATAAAATGTGATTATTTGTGAAAAAAATTAATCACTTTGGTACATAAAATATAAGTTATTTATTATTTACTAATTTTGAATTATGTGCATCTTATTGGAGAAAATTTGAACAAAAGAGTGATTTTGTATGTAAAAGGTATGATTATTACAAGGAGAAAAATTAATGATTCACTTAAACTTATTATGATTATTAAATTTTGGTCTATTATCTAATAAAAATATCTTATCCATATTGAAGGTCTCCTACCCACCTTTCCAACACCTATAAAAATTCAAAATGTTGATAAGAAATATAAAATTTATGCCCATTTTACTACAATGTATTTTTCACTTTTTTAAAAATGGTTATCTGATTTGGATTAAATACCAAATATTAATAAGTACTTGGTTTGTTTCTATATTACTAAACCAAATTCAAATTTTCTCTAACCAATACAAAAGGTTAAAGATGATTTTTGTGTGTTTGGCAAGATAGAAAATATATTTTTCTCCCATTTCCACATTTTGGTATAACATGATCCTGTGCATAATCTTGGGTTGTTTATCTCAAAATCCTAATAAAGTAGTATGAAACGAGAATGCAAGGATTCACCTGACTAAAAATTGGATGAATTTGATTAGTAAAATATATGTGATATTTGGGAAAAAGAATTGTTGATTAGTGATGGGAACACCAAACAAGAATTTAGGTTTTGGTAGATAAGAAGCTAGATGCTTTCAAAAAAGTTCCTATTTTTTGTGGAGATGACTATTTTGTAAGAATGGCTACATGTCAATTTCATGGTACCTCTCTATCGCTTAGATTTTATCATTTGATTAAAAAAAGAGGTTGTGAAGAAATTTAAGTTAGACTAAATGATGTTGGTGAATTGTCAAAGATGAAGTTTATCAAGATTGATGATGTCATATCTCCAATGAGTGTTTTTCTAATGGTAGATCACTAAAGGTCAGCCCTATTCCTAGCCTAGTAATAAATAGTAATAAAATATACATTTCAATTTGTTGAAAACAAGGCCTACAACAAACAGCTATAGAATTTGGTCTCAACATTGATGGTTTTCATAGTGTATCAAATGGTGAAAGGTAATGACCTATTATTAAAGATTAGTTTATTGAAAAATTGAGGGTGGTAAACATTATTATGAAGAATGTCTCATTTTTAAAATTTCATTGGTTATTTGAATAGTGTTATACTTTTCAAATGTTATATCAAGATAAATAAGATATTTGTGGTCCAAAGATATTCTAATTGCTCATCAAATTAAGAGAAGAGTGAGGAAGAAAAATAGGATGGATGATTCAGATGATCAAATCATAAAATTATTTTCTCTTTTGAAAAGATATATAAAAGGGATAGGATTGATCACTCCTTCCATGATTGATAAGCACAAGAATGATGTAAATTTTATGATAATTGTTGATGTTGTATAATGCAAGTTGTACAAGCTAGGGAAAAGTGGGTATTGATACTCACTTATTAGGTAACCATAGAATAATTACAAGAATATGTAAGGGTTCTACTTATCAATCTTGTTAATACCTCAAAATAGAAGTTTAATACAACTAAATATATGTCTCTTGAGATTTATGAAAAGAAGGCAGCCAAGAATGCTCACGAGAAAGTTAACAAAGTATTGAAGGAGGGAAAAGTATTTTCTAGCATTAGTGAAGAAGTGAAGGTTGCTTACTTGAAGAGAGTTGCATGTAGTTCCACCAAAAATCCATCTAATATAGTAGCATCTTCTCTTGTGATTAAATTTGAGGACCATCCCTCTAAGAAGAGGATGAAGATAGAGTCAACTCTTGTTATCTTAAAGAAGTAAAAATGAAAAAGATCGAGTAATATTTACTCCTATCATAGTTGATTTTGATAATCAGCCAAATGAGTCTACTAAATCTTTGCATAGTGATAAAGAATTATTTTGAATAAAGTTGAGGAGTCAAAACAAAGGAAAGAAGAAGGAGGTTTGTCTTGGTTTTGATCCTAAAGATACAAGTGTAATTTTTTATCTATTAATATAGAATGGTAGAAAATAAATTTGGAAGTCATATGAATCTTCATCTCCTAAAGGGAAATAAGCTATTATTGATGCATTTTGCAATATGTTTCTAACCTACAAGTAGAGTTAAAATATTATAAGGATGAGGTTCCTATTCCTTTATATATGGATAAACTAGTGGATATTTGAGGATCCTACTAAAAAATCAACACCTTTCTCCAATTTAATTATGGGACCACATCATGGACTATGGGGAAAGTCTTAAGTATGTGGCAAATAACTCACTATATACCTACCTGTATTGATCAATCCATAATCAAATTTAATTTAGTGGTCAATTTGGATATTGGATTTGTGAAAATGTTTACAAAATAGAGAATTGATATAATGATAAATACAAAAGGTCACCCATAATAAAATAGGGCCTATGTATGCAAGTAGTGATAAATTAATCAACCAATTAAAGGGGTGCACCTATAATTAAGGGCCCTCATATAAAGTAAATTAAAAAATAACTCATATTTAAATACTTATTAATTAAATATATTTAAGAAAATCCCCTCCAGAAAGAGATATAAATTATTGGCAAATCTTTCATTATTTTGAAAAACCAAATTGTTTTTATTGGCGAATCTATTAATTGTTTTATTTTAAATATTATTTATATTGACGATTATTTTGGAATCATAATTTTTTAGTAGAAAATATTAGAAAATCCCAATAATAATAGGTAGTTCGCTAATCATCATGGAATATTACAAATCAAAATTGAACATGTTTCATCTCATGGAAATTATGAGGATAATTACACTATATTTTAAATCAATAGTGAAAAATAAATATTGGTAATATATCCCTAATGTAACTAATAATTATGGTAATTATTGGTGAATTAATTTTAATTTATTTGATAATATATAATATTTAGGTGAATCAAATCTAATCATGTATCGAATATTGCATCGAATCTTTGAGTTTAATTTTTTTAATAAAATAAATTATTGAGTGATTTTAAATATTTTAGAAATAAATTTAATAAAAATGTGGCTATTTAGGTTACATTAAATCTTAAATTATTGTCCAAACTACTAGAAAAAAAATTATAAAATTCGTAAAATTATCAATATTCACCACTAAAAATACCTTATACATGACAACTATATAATGAATGGAAAAATAAAGACATACAAAATTGGGTATTAAGTAAGCATTATGTGAGGCCTCGCCCCGACCCATCGTAGCATAGTGATACATTACTATTATTTTTTTATTCACGACTCAAGATGTCGAGACATTATCTGGTGCTTAGAACATACTTTATTATTTCATGTTGTGTGATGTTACTTTCAGAGATATTTGATGATTGTCATTTAATGTTTCATGTATATGTATGTTGATGAAATCAGTAAATGTAGGATTGAGACTTTGATTTAAGATATTTTAAATGGTTAAGAATTATGTAGGATGAAGAAACCTTTATTGATGTATGTTTTAATTTAAGTAAATTTCTGATATGTATACATTTATGTACATGTGATTTTACGGGACTACTGATGTGTGCAATGAGTGTGCAGATATTTAGCCGAGAAACCCCACGGAGGAACATAACTGATCTCTATGTGCTAATATTGGAAACCTTGTGTTCATAATTCACGTATTTGTATTGTGAGATGTATGTATGTATCTTCTTTGTTCAGCGAATGTCAATGTTCGTAATTATGTTCTTTCAGTGTCGCTTGACACTTGTAAAATGGGTATGTGTTTCAGTGGCTATTTAGGGTTAATTGTTTAACCTTTGGACCAAGTTGGTTTAAGTTAGTGTCAATTCTCTATTAGGTCCTTAATCAAGGTCAGTCATCCCTTATTCTGGATTTGTGCTTAATTTGCAAGTTAGAGTAGTTGTTGGACCTATTTTATTTCTAGGTTTTGTTTGGCTCTAAACCTCTTTTCTAAGGCTTAAAACATGATATAATTATACCTAAAGGGTATGGGTATGGGTTAGGGGTCTTTTCCAACCCCTAAGCCACCTTTATTGACTTTTGAGGCCACTCAAAAAGTCTCTTTTTGCCTTTGTGCGAAAATTGACCATGGTTATCTTGAGTTACCTCACCTCATCTCCATTTAGGGTTTAACCATGGTGTAGGTTGAGTTAGGAGTTTCTAGATTTGCTAGTGGGTGGGGGTAGTTATTGAGCCCTTGGGTGGTTGAGTTGGAGGCTTATTTAGAGGCCCTTCTTGGTCTTGTGGAGGTGGTTACCCAATCTCTACATTTAGAGAGGAATTCTTGAAGGTTGAAGGAAGGAAAGGGATACTCTACTCAAACTCATTCATTTCCATTACCTATTTGTGAAGGTAGGAAATTCTCATCTCCCTTATTTAGTTTTTTGTGTTTTGTTTTATGCTCATGCTACTTTGTTGTTGTTTCACTGTTTGTATGGTTGTGGGTGTGTTGGGAAGATTTGATAACCATGTTATTTTGGTTGTTTACCTTTCTTGTTTATGTTTAAAATTTTGAGTTTTTCCCTTGCATGGATGTTTTGGTATTACTCACCCTTGGAGAGGGCAGAAGTGACCAATTTTGGGAAAGGTCTGTTTAGTTGGACTCCATCTAGTGTAGAGTCTCTTCTCAGGATGAGAAGAAGGATAAAGGGTAGGGTGTTATGGGCCCCTACCCGTTAGCACAAACCTAATATTAGTATGGCATGTTTAAATGGAAGAAAGGAAGTTCTTGGTTATTAGCCTCGATTGGGCATCTGAATTGGTGTTGTGCTTGACTTCTCCTATTGGAAGAATCCACCTTTCCCTAGTTTTGATTCATTGTGAATCCTATTGTGTAAACAATGTATGAATTATGCATGTTTGATTGTCTCTTGGTTATGCTTGGTTGTCACCTGATCAGATTATGTTCCCTCCATGATTCTAGAAGTGAGTTGCAGAAAACATTATAAATCCCTTGATTAGGGTCATGAAGAAAATTTGATTAAATTGTTGAAATTTGGGATTGAGATCCTATGTAATTTGTAAATTCAATTTTGATTGTGGTGGCCATGACGCCGGATTTTCTTCCTGGTTCTTTCTTGGCTGAGCCCTTGAATCAGGTTCTTAATAAGATAAGCAATTGAGTAATTTTTGCTTCTCTTAAAATTTTCGTATTCTATGTTGTTATATGAATGTGTATCAAAGATGAGATGAAACAATGATGTGCAATTATGCAAGATTCAAATTGTAAATGTATGGTATCTAGTTTGAGTTGGTATGATTTAGTTTATGGATGGTTGTGTTGAAAGTGAATTTGCAAAAAATGCAGGAAAGAATTATGTCAAGTTATCCAAACTTAAATTTGAAAACACGATAGAGGAAAGAACTTGGTGTGTTTTGATACTCCCATCAAACTGAATAGAGCATTATCATTTTGATCACTTTATTTCTCAATTTCCTTAAGACTAGTTTAGTCACTATGTTGTTCCAATTTTGATCCATCAGTTATAATAGATGGTTAAATGAATTATGTAGATGATTGTTCCTTGTAAGGTGGGTATCATTGCAATGCATAGCATTTGGGGTTCATGAAAATTATTAACCAGGAACTCATGAGAGTTTTAAGTAGATTTTGATGATCTTACAATAAGTTGCTTTGTTAAGTATGTTGTATAATAGATGATTAGTTAATATCATTAAGAATTAAAACACTAATCCCATAAGACTCCATAGTAAAAACTTAAACCAACAAGTGAGTTTCAAAATGCATGTAAAAAGGCTTGTAGTAGCACATAAATCATTCTAGAATTTGTATGGAAAACACATATATAGTTGATTCTATTACAGACTAATAAAATAATAGACCCCCAATGAAATAAAAACCAATGCTTTAAAAAAAAAATCTTTATATCCAAGCTACTAAAGTCTTTTCTTACCATATAAACTTTATGGATTAATTCCTTGCATCCACTTGAAGCCAACTCGTAGGAAGGTTATGATTAACCTTTTTGGTAACGGAGAAGATGTCAGTCGTAGGTGACATCACCCTGTACTTGTGCAGGGGTCAATTTCCTTTTGGGAAAGCACTGAGGTTTTAAACCAAACCAATGGCATTTATGCTGAAGACATCCTTTGATCAGTTGGTTAAAGTACCTATGTTCTAGGCATTGCTGGAGTAGTGTCATCATATGTGATGATGTTACCTGCCATGCCTTCCCTTTTTATGGATGCTGGTTTTGGTTTGTGTGTAGGTGTGTATAAGATTAAATTTTGTTTTCACCCATCTTCCTCACCAATCACCTTTTAAGGCAGCTTTTGTTAGGTGGGCTTGCTGTCCCATGTACTTGGGTCAGGTCTACTTGGGTCTGCGTGTTGCAGACCCTCAGTTTGCATGGGTATGCTTGGGATTCGCCCAAGCCCTTCTTGGGTGAGAGGTGTGTAGGATGGAGTGTAGGGTAGAATGTAGGTGGTGAGGAGTGGTTGGAAAGTAGGATAGTCTTAGGTTAGTGTAGGATATTTTTAGATTTAGTTAGTTATTTATTTATTTAATTTTAGTTTCTTTATTAATATTTTCTTATTGTTAGTTTAATATGTTATCTTAATTTGTTAAGTAATAAGTTGTGTTAGTTTAGGTTAGATGTTGTGTTATTTTTAAGTTAGTAGAAAATTAAGTTAGTTTACTATTATATTGTTTTAATGTAATATAGTTTAGATTTTAATTAGTTGGTATTCGTAGATATATGTATATTCTAGTTTAGTTTAGCTATAATATAGTTTTAATTTAGTGATAATTGAATTTGGTTTTTTTGATTTATAATGTTATTAGAATTATGATAATAAGTTTAGTTTTGTTATGAATTAGGTATCATGATTAATTAATATTTAGGTTCCATCATCTTTTAAATTTGTGTAACTTTAGTTCTATACTAATATGTTTTTCTGACTAGTCTAAATGTATTATCGAGTTAATTTTTTTTGTAGGTTGTTGATAGTTAATGATTATGTTAAAGTAGTCAAAATAATTCTAAGTAAATAAATTATATATTTATGTTATGTTTTAATTCTAGTTGATTGTTTTTCTTAAGTGACTTTTCAATATCAATTAGATTTTCAATTGATAATTGTCTAAGAGAATTGTAATTGAACTCGATCTAGTTGAACTTGATTAAAATTTCTTTTTATTATGTTAACCTTATTTAAGATGACATGTAGAGAACCTTTACTTTGACTGTGATCACAAACTTATCTACTTAATAAATTTTGAATGGTTAACTTTAAAAAAAAGTGTGTGTGTGTGTTTTTCCCCCGTAGTTTGGGCATGACACATTAAACTGGACCCTTTAGGAGGTGTGTACAATTTACAATGTTGTAGGAAGTTAAATTTTTGTAAGTTGAGCATTGTGGAGAGCAAATTTTTTTTACAAAGAAGGAAGTTTAGTTCAATCAATAAACAATGTATCCATTTTACTAATGGGATCCCACACATATTTAGCTAAAGAAGAAAATTTCACATGTCTAGTACAATGATGACATTTTACAAATATCTAGTTCATATAGTAAAATTGACATGTCTTGTTTATTATCAAGTTAAAAAATATTCAATTGATGGGTCGGTTCAAGAAGTTGAATCTCACTTTTCGGAAAAAAGTAGTTCTTTTCCATTTTAAAGAATTTTGTGTAAAATGATGTCAAAATTTAAGATAATTAGAGTTTTAATATCAAAAACTTTAGTTTTAGAGATTATAGTGTTCAAAGTATAGTTTTTTAATATATAATTTATTTGAATACACATATGACATAATTTGTTTTTGGTATGGATCTTTAAAAATCACTTTTTCAAAATGTTAGTTTTAGGACCATGCCACACTCCTACATGGACACCATAATTTGACACAAGTAAATGATTTTTTGTGAATCCTTTTAAAGGAATTTACCTGGTACACCAAAAGTTGGTGAGAATATTTTTCCTTAGTTTTTTTTATCAAGAAATAAAAAAATAAAAAATTAATTGGCTATTATTCTAATTTTTACAATATATCATGTATGGACACCATAATTGGATGAAAATTTCACTTTTTCGTAAATTATTTTTTAAACTTCAAAATAATTTTATGAAGATTGGTGACATGTAAATTAATTTAAGGAAAACTAAAAATTTAAAAAGTTATTAAAGTTTTAGAGAACCTTACTATTTTACATTTAAGTGACATTTTTGATTAATAAATGATGTAAAAATAGTAAATTAAATAATATCATTGTAAAATTTACATTTCTAAAATGAGGACAGAAAGAGTTGTCATGGGTTTTTGCCTCATCAAAAAATTTGATCAAGAAGACCCTCTAAAAATTATGGCAATGTCCAAATTTTTCAATTAATTACCTTATCCATTTTTTGAGTGATCAAGCCCTAGGTTTCATCCCAAAAAGCCTATACCATGCCTTTTGCCAAGCTAAAACATGTGGATAATTGGTGGTTCTAGCCCATGACTTTAGAATCGAGCGCCCATTTTATAAATTCAAAATTTGGGCACCCTATTAGTATTTGGTAAGGAATCATGAATGGGGCACTTAATCATTTAAATATTAGATGTCTAGTCTGTAAATTGGGTGGTTGATTCAAAGATAATCTTTGGGGTTAAAAACCTACCCCAAATAGGTGAAAAATAATATTTGCAATCATTGTTCGATGGTCCTTGTAATGCCCCACCAAGGGATCCAAAGAATTAATCTAAAATATCATTGAGTTTGCCAAACAAATATTTTTTTTTAAACATGAAAAATAAAACATACATAACATAGTAGCGAAAGCAATAACATTATCCAACTGAAAGTAAACATAAACATACATACGTAACAGGTTACATTCCTCATGGATCCCTTAACGTTGAATCACATCTAACATAACTAATTATGTTCCATCTAATACTACATCCACATGAAAATAATAATGAAAAGTCCAACGTTCTTAAATTACATTCCTGATTACTCAATCATCCACTGTACATGTCACAGGGTATGAAAACTTGAAAGAATAAACATCCATGTAAATAAAGTACATCATCATACAATATTAATCCATAATAAAAGATAGCCATGATCATAAAACACATCTAATCTAAATGCATGGTTCCTCCCAACCATAAATAGCATCATTAGACCATCGTGGATCCTAGCCATCCCTCTGTGCGTAACATTCCAAATCATCGAAGAGATTATCAGTATTAACATAGTAGGAATGTCACTCCTAAATCATACTACATCATATGCAGAAAGTAATCTAACATGCAAAGTAAAGCATAAGATAACATCATCTAACATATGCAAAACATCAATGTAAGGATACATGTCCACCATCATAATCCATGAAGATAGAAGCCAACAAAGAATGCATCACCCACGGTGTCTCAAATGGATCTCAAATGATAAGAGTGGAAATACACTACCACTCGACCGTGTGGAACCTAAATGGTCCACTCCTACTGCACTGAGGAGATAATCTCAAGTCCCAAAAAGGTTATCAAATCCACATAGCATAAATACTCTCTAAGTCCAGGAATCCTAATAGTATACTAACTCAAAGATTCCAATCATAAACTGACATCTAATCCTAGAGGCACACAATGACATGTAGGAACCTACTATGCAAGTGGGAAAGTGTCATCACATATATCATGTAGAAGTTACCTTGGCAGTTAGCTAAACCCCACGGGTCCCCACTAATCCTCATGTGGCCACTAGTATCCTCTCATACTGACAAGACATACTATGGAATGCAAGGTCGCAACCAAGCATTCTCTCTACTCCCATCCTAGTCTGTACAAGCACTCGAGGCATGGGCAAGAACCAAACAATTATCTTTTTACGTTCATTTAATCCCCATTTAGTGTAAATGTTATCACTTATTAACAAAACTTACAATGAGTTACCCTGGCAGCCACTTAGGTTCCCAGCCCCCATTGCAAGCCACTTTCCGACACTACAAGTAGATAACCTACCCTAAGCTCATGGAATCATAAAATCACCCCATTCCTATACGAGTGACTAGAAAGAAATACCAAAAGATAATCCACAATAAAAGCATCAAATCTCCATGAGCATCTGAAAAGCATCCATAGAAAATCATGACCACAACAGTTCTCTATTGGAAATTGAAGGCATCATTGATAATCAAAAGTATCCATTGGTTCTCAATAACCAAAATATATCTCAAAATCATACTGATCGAAGACTCCAAAATGGTTGAGTCAAACATGTCACAACATGACATCATCAAGAATAAATCAACATGTTAGCCCCATCATGGCGACTAGAAAATAATCCAAGGATAACTGATCGATGACTCAAAAATGGTTAAGTCAAATGTCTCAGATACATATAACTTAGCTTCCCTCAAGAAGACTAATGAGCAATAAAAATCAGTAATTACAAACATCTCATAGAGCATACGATCACATAACCATGGTTGGGTTTATAAAGATCGAATTCAAGACATCATCATGCCATCACATTCACATAAGCCTTGAGCCTCTAGTAGACATCCTATAACTGGTCAACACTAGTCAACGCAAAAACCCCAAAACAAGAAGCATAGAGAAAATACAATGCAAGCACATGTTTTGGTTTTCTAAAATTACATAGTTGAATTGAGCATGGAGTTTTAGTTTCTGTTTACCAGTATACTTCAAGTGTACAGGATTTATCATTTGACCTACAAGTCAACCTGTTTGTTTCCCTGATAGCATTATTCATCCATTAATTAAAAATAATATTCTAAGAATAACTTAAGGGTAAATATTTACTCACTAAATCATTTGACACTTAATAAAATCATTCGCTTTATTTTTCTAAGATCAATGTTCTAATCGAATAACACTTCCTTAATGTTACTTCATCTTTTCAACATAATCAAAGGATCATTATTCATTAAATTATAAGAGAGCCAATTATCAATCTTCGAATAAGAAGATTATAACTTTATTAATATGATCAATTAACATAGGTACACAATGCATGACTTTATATCATTCTAATAATACTTAATTAAAGATTACTAAGTCTCACCATTATAATATCTAAATTCATTATTCAAGTCATTAGAATAAGACTTATCAACTTCGATATAAGAATCATATTAATTAAAATTTACATAACTCAATTATTAATTAGATCTAATTAACTCTAATTAATTGATTTAATTAATAATTGCATAACCATATCAATGACCTAATGAATATCAGTTGATTAATAACTAACTATAATTTGTAGGTAAAAAGTCAACCATAATCCAGTACACAAATATTCATATTCATAGTTCAATAATAATAACTTTTTAATATTTAATAACAAGCTATATTGGGAATCTTAATAATAAATCTATAATGGCCACATTTGTCACTCTTTAATGAATACTAATATTTCCTTCACAAATTCGTATTATCGATAATCTATCAAATTAAGACTCTATCACACAACTTAATTATTAATATCATAGTCATATTAACAACTTAATGAATATCAATTGATTAATAATTTTTGTAAATTAGAAATCAACTATACTCCAAATCCAAAACTTCAATCATGAAATAATCTCCACTAGATTAACTCTAATCGGATTAATTCATAATTATTTAAACCATTATTTATTAATAGTTTGTTAGACCCAACAA
This sequence comes from Cupressus sempervirens, assembly GCA_028749045.1. NCBI lineage: Eukaryota > Viridiplantae > Streptophyta > Pinopsida > Cupressales > Cupressaceae > Cupressus > Cupressus sempervirens. Next base: position 706,151,447 of record CM053785.1, on the reverse strand, counting down.
ACATTAATAAATAATAAACTCATCAAAACTATTATTAATCAATCTAGAGAAACTTTACATAAACTTCATTAGTTAATACTTAACTAGCTCTTAATGCCATTAAGGTATACCAATAAGTTATAACGTATTAATAATAACATAACAATTCAAATTATAACAATGTTATTTAATGTTATAACCATGACAATGACCCCTTGTCAATTAAATCTTAATCCAATATCATATAAAGTCTCTTAATTTACATCATTATAATAATCATCATTAAACGTCTTAACATAATATAAATGATCATCTCTTAATTATTTAATATATATTAACTAGTATTTAATATACATTAAATAAAATTAATATTAAAAGCCAACCATTAGACTCTATTTTCTAATTGATTAACCTTAATTAAACTAAATTTTATTAAGTCAATTATTAAATTCTAAATATTAATATATAATTATCACAAACAATTTTATTTAACAAAACTAATAATAATGAGCAAAAAAAATATTGCTCATAACCTTTTAATAATATATATCCATAATTATAAAAACTTTTAACAAATCTATTATTCAAAAAATAATCAAATTTTTACACTTTATCACATATTAAAATAAGGGGGGAAGCACATTGAAGTTTAAGCGATTTAATCGCTGAACAAATATATGCAAGTCGTGCGACCCACGAGTTGTAGGTACCCTGCATACTCGTGGGTACTCTACAACTTACGTAGGTACACCACCGGCATATGGGGGGGTACGTGGGGACCCCTCTCCAAATAGGTTTTAAATTTTAATTTTAATTTTTTTTAATAATAACATTTTTTGAAAACGTTTTTCCATATCGCAATATTATATTAATAACTGCAATTTATTAAGTAACATTTTACTAAATGTATATATATATATATGTACGTATATGTATATATATGTACGTATATGTATATATATGTATGTATATGTATATATATATACACATAGAGAGATTGCCAATCAGTTTTATAGCATTTTAAATTTATATATGTATATATATAAATGTATGCAGATTTGAACATTTATGTATGTATTTTTAAAAGAGAACATAATTTTTAAATAAAATAGGCTATCTTATTCTATAAGTTAAGAATTCCCATAAAATAATTGTTCTCCATTTTATCCATAATTCTTCATTAAAATACAAATCCTTGTCTAATCAATCTTTGATTCTATTATAATTCAAACCCAAACTCGATTTAGAACTAATTTCTTTTCCTAAATGGAAGCTAGGGTTTTCTAATTGAGTTCTCTATTGATTTCTTCACACAAAGAGAGAATCAACATGCAAAATTTGAATTAAACATTCATCCACAAGAATTATCCAAGCAGTCATCTAGCAAACATGATGAAGACAGGAAGAGAAAGCGTGTAAAAAGGGAATATGCAAAAATCACGAGTGCACTTGGACATTGATGCTAATTTTCCATGCCTTAGAAGTCCATAGAAAATCCCTTCCTTCTCCAACATTCGCAATTCCTCCAAGATCCAAGCCAACCGAAACCTCCAAGTGACTAGAAGCATATGAGCATGTAGAAGCATATGAGCTTCTCCAATGCATGTAAGATTTGAAGCTTGTCCAAACACACTAGGAGAGCCTCTATTTAAAGGCCTCTAAGATGCATCTAGAATGTGTCTAGAAAGAACTAGAAGATAAGCATGACAACTAAGCATGAGTCTTCTCCAACCTTCTAGATGAGTCATAAGGTTGTAGACACCATATGCTCAAATAATATGCTAACTCCTAAATGTAGACAACTTGTGCATACTTAGAGTGCAAACTCCTGTGTTGTCTACATGACAACTCTAGAGAATTTACAAACTCCTATGTGAGGAAACATTAAAATATTGCAAATTAATTAATATAATATTTACTTTACTCTTTTCAATTTAATTCATTTATTATTTTTAAATCTCATGCACTAACTTTAATAAATCCACTTGTTTTATCTTAATATATTTATATTTTAATCACATGCACGCATCATGCAACCTATAATCTTTTAATAATTTTTAATATCTTTTCCACTTTTAAATTTATTTTTGAAACTTTAAAATTATAACTTTTATCTTTAAATTTAATTATTTAATTTAATTAATCTCCCAATTAATTAAATAAAATAAATATTAAAATATCATATTAATTTTCCATTAAACTAAACCATTAATTAAATCTTTAAATTACGCTTAATTAATAGAAAATACATCAAAGACTCGTAAAATAAAATATGAAAACCCATCATAGCAAAACACATACAAAATCAAACCAAAAGGGTTAATATCATGAATTACGTCATCTGACGTATTCAGAGGGTACTCAACTCAGATACTTGTCCTAATTTCCAATTATGACAAATGGCTTAAAGGGTTGAGATTTGGACTTGAGAATTATCTCCCCTCTCTTACCATTGAGATAATGTGATAGGGTACACTAATCCTGGCAATTTAGGGAAGTTGATACCTAGTACCTGCAACCTGCATAAAAACCATGCATGTACAAGCACAATATATACTAAACTAAACAGGCAATGGCAAGAAGTGGTGCATCATGTAGATCCTAACTAGCAGGTGATTACGACTCCCTTCCTTAACCACATCAGAAATGCCATACAAAAAGAAAACAAACATGCACACCATACACATGCAAGTATGGGGTAAGTATCCATAAGAAAACACATATAATAATAAATTATCTTACTAATCAATAACTAAAAATAATTTAATAATCATCATGCATATATGAAATGTAAACTCTAAGTAATCTCACCATATATCAACTGAATCCATTGCACAATATCTCAAACAATGTTACTAACCATCAACATAAAACTAGCCCTAAAAGAGTTCGACAATGATAGCGAAATGCAACCTAGGGGTAGGCACTACAGTCCTAACATACAACAAAAAAATTATGTCATGTTATTCTATCTTCTTGTCTTCTTTTTCATTCGATGAGTGCATATGCATTTGAATTCAAATTTGGTGCAAACATGGGGATCAAAACAAAGAAGAACAAAGAAAAATAAAGTTTTAATAGATGAGAAGATTGCAATAAAAAGAGTAAGGGAAGGCACAACATCAATGTGAGAGGGGACAAAGAATTAGAGAGTTGAGAAATATTAGGGCTTCAAGTTTAAACATCATTTCACAAGAGAAGAACACTAAGGATACTATGATGGATAAACAAGTCAAAGATGAGAACCCAATACAAGCTTATTTGAGTGCACATTCTAATCAAGAATTTAATATAGGTGTGTCTCCATAACCCTGAGTTTATTCTCATAATGAAATTGTTAATTTTGTACAATAGGTTATGATTTAATTAATTTAGATTTTCTTCATGAGAATAGAGTGACAAATGATCTTGCACGAAAAACTCCAATCAAAATCAAACCACAAATGAAATAAAAAATAAAAATAAAAATGGCATTCCAATTCTAATTAACATTGAAAATCAAACTCCAATTGAAAACATAAATATGAATGCAAGCATGGAAACATCAACTAATGAAGATAAAAATTTTAATGATAGTGAAGCACATGAACATTTTAATTTTTTTCTAATGATATGCTAGACAATCTTCGTGGATTGGTTTCATGGAGATATATTAGGACCCGTTTTAGTAAATTATTTAGACAATTTTTTTAGAATAAGAAATTTTGTTTTCAATGCCAATTAATGTTGCAACTAATTATAATGTCTAAAATGTGAAAAGTAATGAAAAGGTTACGAATTTTTGTAAAACCAAATAATAAAGATAAGTTTTTAAAAAGGGTGTATCGACTATTTCTAGTGCCTTTGATATTATTAGAAAGAAAAGTCACTCTAAAGTTAAGAATGTAGCACAATGAGCAATAATAGCAATTTTAGTTAACAAATCAACTTCTGACAAGAGAATTATTAGTAACATTTAAGGTGATATCTTAATGTGATTTGTAAAACTTTAGAAATAGTTGTAGAGAGAAAGGTTAACTTTGAATACAATCCTGCAAATAGTTTGTGGACTTCTAGTGGTAGACTCCTGAGATCTTATATGAAACTTACAAATGAAGTCAAAACTTGGATTGAAATTTGTTGGCACGATAATACAAAAGTATCACCTAATTCAAGATATGTTACCAAATTAGGAGTTGGCTCAAAAATACCTGATCCACATCCTAAACACCTTTTGGACATGACTTAAATTGAATTTTTCAAAAAAAAAGATTATAAGGTGTTAGCATTTAGCATTATTCAAATATATTTTGAAAAGTGTAAACTATGGTATGTAAGGATTAACAAGGAAAGAGTTGCATGTTGTAAAAATCATGTTCAATTTTGTTACCATTATGATGTATTTTGATATATACATAGTACCATCCATATTAATAAAATTTTATAGGAATGTGGTTTAAAAATACCACCTCAAACTAAAAAGGATTTCACATCAGGTTTGTTTTGTAACCCACCTAATGAGAATTTCTTTTTTTTCAATGAATGTCTCTATGGTACATGTGATATGTGTGGCACTCTTGCTTTGTTAGATGAATGTTTATATTCAAAAATCCTTTGACTGATTTTGGGCATTAATTAATTAATGTAAAAAGATTTAAAACTATAGAACATCCATTGAAGGATGGGAAGGTTGGAAAATAGTGTGAACTAATTTTTTTAAAAAGTTAGTTTTAATGTATTTATGAATGATTTTAAGAGTAAGATCTATGACCAAAATATGTTAAACACTCTCACTATGCTAGATGGCTTGATGGAAAATTTTGCATATGAAAGAATAAGTTTTTGATTAGTAGTATATTTTTAGTCATTACTTGGAAAGAGCTACACACTTGCACTGCAAGGTGAGGTAAAATTGCAATATTTCTATTTAGTGCAAGTAGCAATTTTTTTTCATATTTACTATAGGCATGCACCTGATAGTACAAAAGAGGATCATTTTTTTATGAGAGTACTATTTCTATATGAGTGATAATAAACTACACTCATTTGATTTTTTCTAGTATTTTTTCATGGTGTTTTATGATAATTTAAGGGAGAGAGAAATTCAAATGACACAACATCTAATATGGTCAAATAAATTGTACAGTACAATTCTGTCATGCCCAAATCTCGAAGGCAAAAACACACACTAAATTTTTTTATTTATTTTTTAATAATAATTAAAGTGCTCTAAATTGAAATGATAGATAAAAGTTTTAGTACAGGTCCTCTACATTAACCTTCAACAATAAGAAACAATTATTTAAATGACAATGTAATGTATTCGAGTTTAGATTAATTGAAAGTATCTAATCAACATGAACTATAAATTCCTTAGACAATTATCAATTGACAATCTTAATCGATATAAGAAAGTCACTCTAAGAAAACAATTAACTAAAATTAAAATTGAATATATATATATATATATATATATATATCTAAAATTTATTAACTTAAACATTTTGACTATTTTAACATAAAAATCAACTATCATAAACTTACTAATTTAAAATTTAATCCACTAACAACTAAATAAATTCTAACTAATTATGAAATTTAAAGCTTCCTAAAATAATTAAACAATTAAAACAATTCTAAAAACCTAAACTATCTAAATCTAATATCTATACTTAAATAAATTAAAACTAACTTCTCTTAAATTCATTCGAATTATCAAAACAAGAACTCATTAAAAGACATATAGCATTTACCCATACACCTATATAAACTATACTTAATTTTATTCCAATCGTAATTTTATAAAAAATCAAATAAAACATTTCTAATATAATGACCATATGAATTTAAATTAAGATAATAAAAATATTTCATGAAACGTTATCTACAATTTTTAACAATACTTTAACAAAACTAAAACATTATTAGCTATAATTTTAAAGCAATCATTCTGATTATCATTTTAATAAAGTCTATTAATCAACCAATCATTAATTTAAAACTTTATAAGATAGTAAAACAACGAAATTGATTTAAAACTAAACTAACTCCAATTGAATTCTATCTTAATTTTTGATACAAAACAAAACAAAACTATATTTGATATAACATAACTAAATTAAATATTTACTAACATCCATATCTTACACTAATCTACATTTCTTAAACTTAATTAGATTACTTAACAACTAACTAAATAAAACATAAACTAGCAATAACTAATATTTTTAAACAAAACTAAACTAAAATCAAAAAACACTTAATGCTAAACTAACCTACCTACTCTAACCACTAACCAATAACCTACTAACCCTACTATACCACCCCCATACCCCACTTGCTTGGGCGAATCCCCAAGCGGGGTGCGCTGCCCCACACCTGCAAGCATAGACCCAAGTGGGGTATGTTGACCCCCTTTCCCATCAACGTGGGGTGGTGACCATATTTAAGGGGGAGGAAAAGTATTGAAGCAAACATCTATCCATATTTTTAAATAATTAAAACTCCCATCCCTAAAAGAGGTGAGCGCTCAAAAGATTAGGAAAAGATGGGAGATGGGATGGGGGGACAGAATGACATCACCCTCCCATCAGCCACCCTCTTACCACAAACACTTTCTACCATTTTAATACATGCGTTCATAAAGGATAAAAATGGTGGAACAAAAGCAAGATTTTCTATCTTTGTTTAACAAGAAACCTAAATGCTTTTCCCCACAAGTTGAGCACCCATTTTCAAAAGAAGATGGGGATGGGACAACGGTGATGTCATCACATGATGACTAAAGACTTTGCAAGGGTTAAAACTTATTTAAAGAGCATCTTAGGATCTGACGCCCAAGGAGGGATGGTAAGCATTAAAGAGATAAAGTTTTTATGGTAAGAAAGGATATTAGAAGCTAGGATATTTAGATTTTTATAAAGTATTGTTTTTAAATCATTGAGGGTCTATTATAATATTAGACTGTAATAGTATGAAGTCACTATTTTTTTTTTGCCATACAATTTCCAGAATGATATATGTGCTACTACAGGCCTTACTTTTTTTTCCTCGCATTTGAAATTTACTTGTAGGTTTAAGTCTTACTATGGAGTTTTATAGGATTGGTGTTTTTAATTCATAATGATATTAACTTATCACCTTATTATGTATCATGCTCAACAAAAATAAACTATTGCAAGATCACCAAAATCTATGTTAATTTCTTATGAATTCCTGGTTAATAATTTCTATGATCCCTAAATACTATGCATTTCAATGGTACCCACATTACATGAAATAATCATCTACATATTCATTTAACTATCTATTATAACTGATGGAGCAAAATTTGAATAACATAGTGACTAAACTAATCTTAAGGCAATTGAGAAAATAAGGAGATCATGATGATGATGTTCTATTCATTTGAAGGGAGTATCTAACACACAAATTTCTTGCAAATTTACTTCCAACACAAACAACCATGAACTAAATCATATCAAACCCAAAGGAGATACCATACATTTACAAATTGAATCTTGCATAATGGAACATCCTCATTTCATCTTGTCTTTGATATACATTCATATGATGAAATAAAATACAAAAACTCCAAGAGAAGCAAAAATTACTCTATCACTTATTTTATTAACAACCTGATTCAAGGGCTCAGCCGGGAAAGAATCAGGAAGAAAAATCGGCTTCATTGCCAATCCAAAAAAGTTTGAAATATAACTTACATAGGATTTGAATCCTAAATCACAACAATTTTAATTGGATTTTCTTCATGACCCTCATCAAGGGATTCATAACAATTTTTGCATCATATTTCTAGTACCTTGGAGGGAACAGAAACTGATCGGGTGACAACCAAGCATACCCAAGAGATAATCAAACATACATATTCATAAATGGTTTACACAAAGGGATTCACAATGAATCAACACTAGGGAAAGGTGGATTCTTCCAACCAGGAGAAGTCAAGCACAACACCAACAAATGCCCAATCGGGGCCATATACCAAGAACTTCCATTCTTCCATTTCAACATACCATAATCATACAAGGTTTGTGCTGATAGGTAGGGGCCCATAACACCCTACCTTTTCTCCCTCTTCTCATCCTGAGAAGAGACCCTACACTGGTTGGAGTCCGACTAAACATACCTTTCCCAAAATTGGTCAGTTCTGCCCTCTCCAAGGGTGAGTAATACCAAAACACCCATGCAAGAAAAATATCAAAATTGCAAACATGAACATGAAAGGAAATCATCCAAAAATAACATGGTTTTCAAAGCTTCCCAACATACCCACAAACATACAAACATTGAAACAACAACAAGGTAGCATAAGCATGAAACAAGAATGAAATCTGAACAAGGGAGATGACAATTCCTGCCTGCACAAAGAGGTAATGGAAATGAAAAAATTTGTGTAGAGTTTCCCTTTCCTTGCTTCAACCTTCAAGAACTCCTCTCTAAATGTAGAGATTGGGTAACCCCCTCAACTAGTCCAATGAAGGCCTCTAAATAAGCCTCCAACTCAACCACCCAAAAGGAGTAATAACTACTTCCACCCACTTAGCAATTCTAGAAACTCCTAAATCAACCTACACTATGGTTAAACCATAAGTGGAGATGAGGTGAGGTAACTCAAGATAACCATGGTCAATTTTCGCACAAAGGCAAAAAGAAACTTTTTGAGTGACCTCAAAAGTCAATAAAAGGGGCTTAGGGGTTGGAAAAGACCCCTAAGCCATAACCATACCCTTTGAGTATAATTATATCAAGTTTTAAGCTTTAGGAAAGAGGTTTAGAGCCAAATAAAATCTAGGAATAAAATAGGACCTTCCAACACTCTATCATTGCAGATTAAACACTAATTTGGATTAAGGGAAGACTAACCTCGATAAGAACCCAAAAGCAAACTGACACCAACTAAACCAACTTGGGTCCAAAGTTTAAACAACTAACCCTAAACAACACACTAAAGCACATATACAATTTACGAGTGTCAAGTGACACTAAAAGAATCATAATTATGAACATTAACATTTACTGAACATAGAAAGATACATACATACATCTCACAATACAATACATGAATTACAAACAACAAGGTTTCCAAAATTAACACATAGAAATCGGTTCTATTCCTCCATCGGTTTCCTCGACTAAAATATCTACACACTCATTGCACACATTAGTAGTCCCAAAAATCACATGTACATATATACATATCAAAAATTCACATAAATTGAAACATTCATCAATTAGGGTTTCTTGCATCCTACTTATATCCTTCATCATAAAGATTCCAAAATCAATGTGTTAATCCTACATTTTACTTAATTCCTCAACATACGTATACATAAAGCATTAAATGATAGACATCAATATCTAAAAATAACATCGCACAACATGAAATAATATGATATGTTCAAGTATCTGATAATGTCTCGACATCTCGAGTCACGAGTAACAAAAAGATAAAGTAACAACTAAGGCTACGAAGAGTTAGGGCGAGGCCTCACAAATTCAATAATGATAGAATATTTTATTGGTTGAGTAGGATGCATAGGAAAACTAGTATCTAACATATGTGGATTTTTTTTGAGGTTGTGCATGGTAAAGGAGAACATGATGATGTTGTTGCATGTGTTAAGAGAGCCCTTTGCATAGAGAAACTAAAATTGAGGAAAACCCAAATTCAAAAATGCACATGACATTGTGGAAAGGTGTAACAAATCCTTAATCACAAGATCAAGTTAGAACTCTATATAATCAAACATTTCTTTTGCGTAGTTAAATAGAATAGTATCCTTTCATGATATTATTTTTATACAAATAATGGCTCAATTAAATAGCATTCATTTAGGAGCTCTGATTCTAATAGTTGGACTATATGGAATAGGTAGATTGCATGTTTTTGTCAGTTTTGTGTTGTTGGTAGATAGGAAGAATGGGAGAATATAGAATGGGTTCAATAATATAAACCAAAATTATTAGCACCTACTAACACACACATTGAAGATGATATAATAAATAATGACCCAAATCTTACATTTGCATTAGAGGAATGTGATCATGTTTCAGACCTCATACAACCTGGTATGTACAATTTAATTCAATTTGTTGTGATTTTTCTTCACTTTATATTATTTATTTGTGTATGTCATAAATTTAATTCAAGTCCATGTGTGTGTACTTTAACTTGTCTTTTAGGAAATGTTTATGTTTGTATTGCACCTGATGATAATGATGAACATACTAAGTACTAGCTAGGAAGATGTGTGGAACCTAACAAAAAATTTATATGTCATCTAGTAGGTGATGATAGTTTTTGTCATGCCTGACCACTACTTTGGTTTTACTGCATATTATGACTTTGTGGTTATAAGTTTCTTTCTGGTGTTCTATTCATGTTATCTGTAGAACTTGGTTTTTTAATCTCCTAGGAACATGAGTTTATGTCAGTTACATATTGCTCTCTCAAGATTATCATGTTGATATCTCTGATTTTATGTTATTTTTGTGTATGCACAATACTTTTGGATTAAGATTAGAAAGTTTTACTTCAGTTGTTTTGGCGAAACTAATTTGTAAACATTGTGAGTTATTTATTGGCCAATGTTAAATTCATGATATGCTGTATGAATTTTCTTTGCCTAGATATATTGTTTATAAAACAGTTCTATTTGATTTAATAAACTTAAGGAAATGAATTCAATTGTGATATTAGTGGGGTTATGCATCTTAAATATGTTTATGTAATTTTAATTAGATCGATTATTCTTACATATATTCTTTGTATTGATAAGGGCTAAATATCCTAATGGCATTAGTATTTATATACCTTGTTTTCTTTTGGTAGGGGTTTAAACCCATGGCTAATACCATTTACCTATTGTCTATGTCTTATCAAATTTTGTTGATTATATGAAATAAGGTTTATATTATAAAACCTAATGGGTTTTGCATGCTATCATATTAAAAATATTTTTGTATTTGTTTTGAATGCTATGTTGAATGGTAATATGTTTATCATTTTGGAAGCCAGAATATGGTGGTGGTAATGGGACTGTCATATGTACTCGGTCTACGTTGTGTCACTAATGAATTAAATGCAAGATTAATGAGGTTTTATGGCACTGATGGTTTTGATTGCCATACCTTTGGAAGTTGGTTTTCTAAGGAAGCAATGCCGATAATTTGGCCTCATTGCTCTGCGAATGCATACCATTTGTGTTCTATTATTGGAATATCGGCATCATGAAGGGTTTCGATTGGAAAGAAATCCTTGGAGATTACTCAGGGAGAGTTATTTGCTATTTGATGTTTGATTTTTTGTTGTTATCTTTCATTGAGGAGGTTGGTTGCAAGTTTTGTGTGGTAGCTCTATGGAGATTGCTTTTAGTTGGACATTTTGAGCTTTTGTATCAAGTGTATTTGGGGTTTTTCCACCTACTGTGATTGAGGTAGGGGACATTTTCTAACTTAAATCCTTTACTGTTCTTGTAGTGATAGTTTGTTGAAGAAAATAAGAAATCTGTGGTTAAATTATGCTTATCGATACCCAAGTATGGGTATATGCAGGATTGGGCAATTGAATTGCCGAGTTCTATATATATTCATATTTGGATATGGGTAATACATATATAAACATACTTGTGTATTTGTTAGAGTCGAGTTGGGTGAAAATTACATGCATATGAAAGTTATCATGTTGGCGTATTTTGTAATAACATATAAGTTTTAAACCTTCTATCGAGCTCTATAGCACCCATGAATCAAAGCTCTCTTATATGATTAAGATGTGAGAGGCTCGGTCTCAGTTTAGAATTCACTAAAATTTTGAGCTCATGTTCATAGTCGTGAGCCGAGGCATTTTGTCAAATAGTTAACTTGTAACATAATAATGTTGAATCTACTTAGTGTAGAACCGAGACATTTTATCAAACAGTTAGCATGGAATATAAATTATGTTAAATTAGTTTGAAACGGTAAAGTGTTATGATGAGAATTGTAATATTGTCAATTAGTCGATACCTGTCGAAATCATTTAGGGTTTATAAACTGTCACTAAGTATTGACATTTTACCACATACTTTGGATCTGTGTTTTGTTTCTTGGATATGCATTAAAAGTCATTGGTTTGGATCTATTACTCTGACTTAGAAAACTTGTGGAAATGAGAGTTAACTTAAATTGGATGTTTATGAGCGAAGGTTGTGGTTTGAATTACTTGTCAATTGCTTTGGTGTTATATGATATTTGGAAATTTAGATGGTTACTGACCTGTGACATCAGTCATAGACATTATGATTGTAGATTTCTGATGTAGGAGCATCCAGAGGTATAAGAGCAATCCTATGTCACCCAAAAAATGTACTTAGACTTAGTTTCTGTTTCATGTCTTTACATTTTTGGATACCCATTTGGGTCAAATAAAGGTTCCAACTCTCACAGTTTAACTATCAGTGTGCTAGAAAATCCCAAAAAAATAGGAGCATGCAATTTGGCCATCATTTTGGTGACCTAGAAGGTGTGAATTGGCCAGATGAATGTAATTGTGATTTAGAGCATTCTAGAAAAAGAATCAGGTCAAAAGGCCCCACGGTTTGAAAGTTATTGTAGTTTTTCAAGTTTTGGAGATCTCCTAAGACTGCTTCAAAGTCAGGTTAGGAGCATTAAATGACCTCGAAAAGGGCCAAAAAATGGGGGATGAGGAAAGCTGGTCCATAGGGCTATAGAGCACTTCAAGAGCTTTCCATAAATGTAAACGGTTCGTCAATCAGAGCTACGGTTCAAAAGTTATGCCTCCCGAAAGTTCGGTTACCATTTCTGGATTCTTCTAGATTTGCGCCGACTTCTACCGCAGCTTTCGGAACCTTCTATTTGGTTGGTGGGTACCTAATATCACTTTCTAGAATTTACTCCTAGTCCTTAACCCTCCGAGGTCTATTTAAAGAGATTTTTGGCATTGTGAAAGGCAGTTCGGAGTGGAGTTTGAGAGGAGGTACTGAAAGGAGAAATTATCTCCAGATTTATGCTATTGTAAGCCCTTAGGGCATGTTTTGAAGTTTATTTTCTCTGTACTATTTGTACTAGCTTATTTTCTTAGTTAATATAATTTCCCTTTTCTGTTGTGTCCCTTCTGTTCTTCTGTTGTGTCCCCATCAAGTGGTATCTAAGCTAGTTTTCCTGAGTGTGTAGACAAAATGCCGACTGTGAGGTAGTTTGCACCAGGACTGTGTGGTTGTGGGTTTGAGTTAAGAAGATGCCTCCATGAAGAGAGCATGGTGGAAGGGCCAAAGCTATTAATCCTGAGGAGATTAGAACTCTCCAAAGGTAGGTACAGGCATTGCAAGAGGAGCTTCGTAGAGGAGCAAATGTTGCCACAAGTGACAACAATGAGGATGAAAATAAAGAAGAAGTAATGGGACCAGAAGAGGAATTTGATGAGGAAGTCCTGAATCATGTAGAGGAAAGGCTTTTTATGGCCATTACTAAGTTTGGGAAAAGACCCACAATTGAAGTGGGTGTATTTTCAGGAAATCTGAAACCAGATGAGTTGATCGATTGGATCAATGAACTGGAAGAATACTTTGAGTATGAGGATATTAGGGACCCAGATAGGGTTAAGTTTGCAAAGCCCAAATTGAAAGGCCATGCCAAAATCTAGTGGAAAGAGGTTCAATTGGAAAGAAATAGAAGAGGAAAGGAGAAGATCACAAGATGGGATCGCATGGTGGACAAATTGAAGAAGCAGTTCATTCTTGTGGACTACGAGCTTGATTTGTTTAAGAAGATGCATGGGTTAAAGCAAGCAGGAAGATCAGTCCAAGAATATACAGAGGAATTTTACCGACTCTTGATTAGAGTGGGGCATGCAAAAGAAAATAAGGAGAAGGTTGCTCGTTATATCAGTGGGTTGCGACCTAGCATCCAGGAGAAATTAAGTCTGGTAAGAATGACTAGCGTTGAAGAGGCATACCAGTTTGACCTATGAGTTGAAGAGAAGCTGAATAAAAGGTTTGAAGGAAGACAAAGAGTGTGCGGTCAAGGAGGAAGGGGAAGCGGTAGATCATCTGGAGGCAGTAATGAAACCCAAAAGAAAAATGAAGATGAGGATACTAGCAGGAACCAAAGGAATGAGGGTTTCAACCACTCCCATGACCAAGACTTTGGAAATTAGAGAGGAAGAGGTAGAGGACGTGGACAAGGAATAGGAGGCTTTTGTGGTACCTATTTCCATTGCAATGAAGAAGGTCATCATGCCTTTGAAGGCCCTCAACGACAAGGAAGGATAGATAGGAGAGCTAAGGGCCAAGCTAGGGTTGCTCATGTGGATGAGAATGCACAATCATCACATTCAAAGGATGCAAAAAGAGGAGAGACCTTGGTAAATGAAAGAGTCCTATTAAGTGGTGAGATCGAACCAGGACAACAGAGGAGTTTGTTTCGTACCAGATGCAAGTGTGAGGATAAATGTTGTGATGTGATCATTGATGGTGGTAGCACTGATAACTTGGTATCAGAAGAGATGGTCTCTAAGCTTAAGCTCAAGAGGGAGAAACATCCCCAGCCCTATCATATTGCTTGGGTAAAAGATGATCATAAGGTCCTTGTAAGTGAACAATGTTTAGTAAAATTCAAAATTTGGAGTTACCATGATGAAGTCCTCTTTGATGTTATTTTGATGGATGTTTGCCATCTATTGTTGGGTAGACCATGGCAGTTCGATAGACATGCAGTGCATGATGGGCATGCAAACACATAGTCTCTGACAAAGGATGGAGTTTGCCACAAATTGAAGCCCATGAAAAAGGAAGGTGAAAAGGTATGTAGCAGTGCTAGGATTTGTCTTGTTGATGGAAGGAAGTTTTTAGATGGCATGAAACATCATCATATGTGCTATGCTTTGATTCCTAGGAAAGATAAAGAAGGTAGTAGTGAAATACCACTTGAAGTTTCAGATTTACTAGGGGAGTTTGGAGATATTATCTCTGATAATGTTCCAGATGGATTGCCACCAATAAGGCAAATCAGTCATCAGATAGATCTAATTCCAGGAGCTAGTTTTCCTAACAAGGCTACTCACAGGATGACTCCTACTGAAATAGAGGAGCTAAATAGACAGGTTCATGAGCTATTGAGGAAGGGCTTGATTCAAGAGAGCTTGAGTCCATGTGCACTACTTGCAGTACTTGCACCAAAGAAGGATGGAGAGTGGAGGATGTGTATAGATTTTTGAGCTATAAATAGGATAACCATCAAGTACCGATTTCCTTTGCCAAGGATGGATGACCTTATGGACTGCTTGAGTGGAGCTCAGTACTTCACAAAGATAGATTTGAAGAGTGGTTATCACCAGATACAGATTCAAGAAGGAGATGAGTGGAAAATAGCCTTCAAGACAAAGGAGGGTCTTTATGAGTGGTTAGTCATGCCCTTTGGATTGACGAACACCCCAAGCACCTTCATGTGGCTCATGAATGAGGTACTCAAGAAGTCCTTGGGAAAATTTGTTATTGTTTATTTGGATGATATTTTAATTTTCAGTAAGATTTTGGAAGAACATTTACTGCATATTCATAGTGTCCTTGAAAGGTTAAGGGAAGAGAAACTGTTAATTAATCTAAAGAAGTGTAACTTTGCAAAAAGGGAGTTAGTCTATTTGGGGTTTGTTATATCACCTGAAGGTCTCAAAATGGATCCGGAGAAGGTAAAAGCCATCTTGGAATGGCCTACTCCAAGGTTTGCTACTAAGGTAAGATCATTTCATGGTCTAGTTAATTTTTACAGGAAGTTTATTAAGAATTTCAGTGGCATATGTGCACCCCTAACTGATACAATAAGAGGGGATAGAAAAGAGTTCAAATGGACTACAGTAGCTGCGAGAAGTTTTGAATTGCTGAAGAAGAAGGTGACAGAGCAGCTTGTGTTGGCACTTCCAGATTTTAGAAAGGTTTTCCAGGTGGATTGTGATGCTAGTGGCAGCACTATTGGGGCTGTATTAAGCCAAGAAGGTAAGCCTATTGCATATTTTAGTGAAAAATTGATTGATGCAAAGAAGAAGTATTCTATTTATGATCAAGAGTTCTATGCAATAGTTCAGGCCTTAAAGAAATGGAGGCATTATTTATTGCCAAAGGAATTTGTTTTGTATACTGATCATCAGGCATTACAGTACCTAAATAGCCAAGGTAAATTGAATCAGAGGCATATGCAGTGGGTAGAGTTCTTGCAGAGTTATACATTTGTGTTGAAGCATAGAAGTGGAAAATCTAATAGGGTTGTAGATGCACTAAGTAGGAGACAGTTGTTGCTTACAGTAATGCAAGTTGAAGTAGTTGGGTTTGATGAACTCAAGAATTTGTACCCCGAGGATCCTGATTTTGCTGAAGCATGGAAAGCTTGTAAAGAACCTGTTGCTGTAGATAGAACCAAGTGGTTAGACTATTTGATTTAGGATGGCATGTTGTTCAAGGGTAGTCAATTGTGCATTCCAAGGAGTTCCATGAGGGAAAATTTGATTAAGGAGAAACATAGTGGAGGGATGGCAGGACATTTTGGTCGAGATAAAGACCATTGCCATTCTTAGAGAAGATTATTTTTGGTCTCAAATTTCACAGGATGTGAAGAAGTTTGTACAGAGTTTCCAGGTTTGTCAAGTTGCCAAGGGGTTTAGTCACAATACTGGCCTATATCAGCCATTGCCTGTTCCATCAAGGCCATGGGAGGACATAAGTATGGATTTTGTTCTTGGATTTCCAAGGACACAAAGGGGTAATGACTCAGTATTTGTGGTTGTTGATAGGTTCTCCAAAATGGCACATTTCATTCCATGCCACAAAACTCATGATGCTGTCCAGATTGCAGACTTGTTTTTCAAAGAGGTGGTAAGACTACATGGTCTTCCAAGGAGTATAGTTTCTGATGGAGATACTAAATTTGTGGGGTATTTCTGGAGGACATTGTGGAAAAAGTTGAGAATAGACTTGAAATTCAGTTCCATGCATCACCCACAAACTGACGGCCAAACAGAAGTGGTAAATAGAAGTCCGAGCAATTTGCTGAGATGTTTAGTTGGGGATAAGCCCAAGGGATGGGATTTGATTCTACCACAAGCAGAGTTTTCTTACAATAACTCTATAAATAGGAGTACTAGAAAATCACCATTCCAAATTGTATATGGGAGTAGCCCAAGGACTGCACCAGAGTTGAGGAAGATAGAACAAGGGGAGAGGACAAGTGTTGAAGATGAGGAATTTGTTGAACATATCAAGCATCTACATGAGGAGGTTCAAGCACACATTACCAAGATGAATCAAGAGTATAAAGCTAGGGCTGATCAAAGGAGAAGACATAAGGAATTCCAAGTAGGGGATCTAGTCATGGTGCACTT
Source organism: Cupressus sempervirens (assembly GCA_028749045.1). Classification (NCBI taxonomy): domain Eukaryota; kingdom Viridiplantae; phylum Streptophyta; class Pinopsida; order Cupressales; family Cupressaceae; genus Cupressus; species Cupressus sempervirens. The sequence continues at coordinate 706,134,100 of CM053785.1, read as the reverse complement.
ACGAAAAGAAAGATTTCCATCCGGTACTTACAACAAGCTGAAAATGAAAAAATTTGGCCACTGCAAAATTTTGAAGAAACATGACTTAGGAAATGCATATGAAGTGGAGTTGCCAGATGGTATTCACATTTCTCCCATTTTCAACATTGCAGATTTAATAGAGTATCATGATGATGGTGCAGATGAGGAGCTGGTGTTAGAGCCATGTCCAATTCCTGCTTCTAAGAAGGAGGAGATAGAAGACATTCTAGATCATCGTGTGGGTAGGAGTACCAGAAACAGGCAGTATGAAGAGTATTTGGTCAAATGGAAAGGACAACTGATCGAGGACTCAACTTGGATTTTAGTAGCTGAGGTTTCCCATTTGGGATTTCCTCTACCATCCATAAAGTGATAAGGTCACTTTTCAATCTACCCTGGGTGTCTGATGTAGGAGCATTCAAAGGTATAAGGGCAATCCTGTGTCACCCAAAAAATGTACTTAGACTTAGTTTCTGTTTTATGTCTTTACATTTTTGGATACCCATTTGGGTCAAATAAAGGTTCCAACTCTCACAGTTCAACTATCAGTGTGCTAGAAAATCCTAAAAAAATAGGAGCATGCAATTTGGCCATCATTTTGGTGACCTAGAAGGTGTGAATTGGCCAGATGAATGTAATTGTGATTTAGAGCATTCCAAAAAAAGAATCAAGTCAAAAGGCCCCACGGTTTGAAAGTTATTGCAATTTTTTGGGTTTTGGAGACCTCCTAAGACTGCTTCAAAGTCAGGTTAGGAGCATTAAATGACCTCGAAAAGGGCCAAAAAATGGGGGATGAGTGAAGCTGGTCCATTGGGCTATAGAGCGCTTTGAGAGCTTTCCAGAAATGTAAATGGTTCATCAATCGGAGCTACGGTTCAAAAGTTATGCCTCCCGAAAGTTCGGTTACCATTTTTGGATTCTTCTAGATTTGCGCCGACTTCTACCACAACTTTCAGAACCTTCTATTTGGTTAGTGGGTACCTACTAGCACTTTCTAGAATGTACTCCTAGTCCTTAACCCTCCAGGGTGTATTTAAGGAGATTTCTGGCATTGTAAAAGGCAGTTCGGAGTGGAGTTTGAGAGGAGGTACTGAAAGGAGAAATTATCTCCAGATTTATGCTATTGTAAGCCCTTAGGGCATGTTTTGAAGTTTATTTTCTCTGTACTGTTTGCACTAGCTTATTTTCTTAGTTAATATAATTACCCTTTTTTGTTGTGTCCATTTTGTTCATCTGTTGTGTCCCCATCAATTTCATTTGCAATTTTAAACCATAGTTGAATTTCTACTTTGATAGCACAGTTATTGTGGTCATCGACATATAGGAAATTGTCAATAGAATAGCCGATACCTTGTGTAATCGGGCTTTTTGAATTGATTATGTTTCTAGAGTTTCTTATGTTTTTGAGATTTCAGTTGTCTTATGATGTTTGGTAAGTTGTAACTAGGCAGTAGTTTTGTCGAATATGTTTGTGTAGTAATTAAAATAAAAGGTTTGAGCTTGTAAGATGATTACAAATAGAATTTGCAATTTGGAATTTTGAAATAAGATAAAAAAAACTAGCATTATTGATTAAGTTTATTTGTATGAAAATATTGGTAATGATTGAACTGTTGTTTACTTGGATGCTGTAGAAAATTGTTTTATGGCAGTACGTGATAATTTAATTAGTGATTATAGTTAGCAGGGAATTGAATTGAATAACCATTGTATTCTGGAATGGAATGGGATTGAGATATCTACTACATGAAAATCATATGTATGAGAATTGGAATTATATTTCTAACTATGTTATTCTGTGCATTGTATTTATATTTATGAGATCTTAATATTATAGTTTTGTACCTGTTGTTATAGTAATCTAGGTTACTTTTGAAATTGATAGAATAAGATGTATTACGAATGGATTAAAGGATGTATTATCATGTTGTATACTGATTTTATATCTGTTGCATGTAAATTCTTTTGTAAATCTATTTGATGTGTATTTTAAGAATAGCTGTGATGAACATATATTGGGGTGGCTGAATTTGGTTTATCCTATTCAGTTAATTAATTCAGTGATAACTTTAAAATAAATTGGGTCGGTTAATTACATTTTAAAAAGATAATTGGCCTTACCTATGACTTAAACCTATATGGTTAAGTACGAAGAACAAGGCATATCTCTATTATGTCATTGACAAGTATAATAGAGAATACCGTTATGTGTTGACTATGAGCATACCATACATGGATGTAGAATCTTAGAACCATAACGATGACACCTCAATATATATATGATTCATTTATGGGTTATTCTTAGTGCGAGTTTAATTTTGCATTGTTAAGTAAATGTTTACTTCTTGCATATTAATTTTGGAACTGCACTATGTTAAATGGATCAAATATTTGCATTATGGTTATGTATATGTTTATTCTAACATGTATGCAAGTGGATTATGCTTTTCAACTTAGTGTGTATTGAGCCCCCTTTTGTGTTGTGTTGCATTTCTGTGTGTTTTCCAAGTGCTTCAAGTTGATTAGCAAGTAGCTAAGGATGAATGTTGAAGTTTCTTCTTGATTCAATTTTTTAATTACTTGTAGGGTCCATATGTTGGACATTAGTGATTAAGAAAGATGTTGTACTTCATTATTGTACTAAACTCTATATGTATTCGCATTATAATGGATATGTACTTGGATGATATCATCTTCATTTTGAGGTTTTCAAATTGAGAGTGGTTCAATCTATGTATTAGTACTTGTATTAAGTTGATATAAAAAAAAATGTTGCATTTATTATTCTTTGTTTTATATCTATTGGTTTGTGCTTAGTGTGGCTTTACATTTGGTATCAGAGCACGGTTAGTATAACCAAGACTCTTGGGTTATAGGGTTTAACCCGTTATCGATGTGTATTAATAGTTAATTGTTTGTAGGTTTCTATCATGCCTCCTATCACTAGAGGAACTAGGATAACCAGAATGCTGGGGTTGGAAACAACCAGGATAACTAGGAAAACCAAGCTATTGTACTTCAGAGGATACTAGAGTATCTCGATAATATTGAGACTAACAACCAAATTTCTGGTGGGGGAGTGAATGATAGGAGACCTCTTGTGCAAGGTATTAACCTTCCTATAGAGGATGATCCAGTGGCAAGAGTTCAGCTCAAGGATCTTTCCAAGATGAAAGGGCCATTATTTTATGGTACAGAACATGGTACAGCGACAAAAGCTTGGCTACTAAATATTGAGTGATGCTTTGTCTTACACCGTTACTTGAGTAACGTGAAGGTAATATGGATAGTTATGCATTTGAGGGGATTTGGTTCCTTGTGGTGGGAACAAGAGTTGGAGAAGCTGCACATTGACATTTCTCTTGTTACATGGGAACTCTTTGTAGAACATTTCAAGGAGAGGTTTATGTCTGAATATTAGCGTTAGGCCTGTGCAGAGGAGTTCTTTCAGATTATGCAGTCTGGCTCTACAGTGGAAGCTTATGAATGTAGGTTCTATGAGCTTAAAATTTTTTTTGGTTGGGTAGAAAATGATAAGGCCATGATACAACACTTCATCAGAGGGCTTATGCCCAAGATTGGGAAGGAAGTGAGAACTTTTCGACCTTTGACTATGCAGGAAGCTTCGGAGTGAGAAAAGTTGATTGAGATGAAGTCTAGTTATCATGGGGCTTCATACAAAACCAACATGAATCCACCTACTCTGAATGTCAGTAAGAGTCAAAAGCCTCCACAGAGTAATGCAAAATTAGGATTTTCAGGCAGGAAATTCAAGAAGAAGAAGTTTGATAAGGACTCCAAGGGTTCAGAAAAGCCTAGACCATCTCAACCACCTCAGAGTGTGCAGAGTAATAAGCCATCTCGTAATCGTTTTGGTCAGAACATGGGATTCAAGAAATCTGTTGAGTGTTTTCATTGTGGACAGTTAGGTCATTACCAGTCTCGGTGCCCTAAGTGGGATAAGCCAAAGGTTGGACCTAAGCTAGCTAGGTTGGAAGTGATAGTTGGAGATTCTGCTAGGAACCAACATATCTTTGCAACCCTGGATTAGAAGCAAGCCAAACACTAGAACACGGTTATTGAAGCTCAGGGTAATACTCAAGGTATGAAAGTATCTATCTTATTTGACTCTAGAGCTACAGACTCATTTATTTCTTCTGCTTTAGTTGCAAATAGTGGTATTCCTGTGGTTAGGGCAAGGAACAGATGGCAAGTGGAGTTAGCATCAGTTTCTAGGGTGAATATAGATATTTTTGCTCCTAACTGTAAGATTCGTATGAAATCTTTTACTACTTCAGCAAACCTTAGGGTTATACCTGTAGGATTGTATGACATAATTTTTGGAATGGATTGGTTAGAGCAACATCAAGCTGTTATGAATTGCAAGGATAAGTCAATCAATTGTGTTGATGATTTTGGATTGGCTAGGGTTATTGTAGGAATCAAAAGACCCATCTCTTTGTGGAAAAATTCTGCCAAGCAATTGGCAAGGTGTGCTCGGAAAGGATGCATTTTGTATGCCATTTTGGTAAATGATTTAGAAGATTCTATGGTTAAGAGATCTTCTCTCGATCATCCAATCTTGCAGGGTTTTTTGGATGTTTTTGTTAAAGAGATTCCTGGAATACCTCTAAGAAGAGAAATTGATTTTCAAATTGATTTGGTGCCAGGAACATAACCAATTTTCAAGACTCCTTACAGAATGACAGCTCAAGAGCTAGTTGAACTTAAGTTTTAGTTGGAGGAGCTTTTGGAGAAAGGTTTGATTCGTCCTAGTGTTTTGCCATGGGGTGCTCCAGTAATCTTTGTCAAGAAGAAAGACGGCTCCTTAAGACTTTGTATAGATTATAGACAATTAAACAAGGTCACTATTAAGAATAGGTATCCTTTGCCTAGAATTGATGACTTATTTGACCAAGTCAAGGGTGCCTGAGTCTTTTTGAAGATTGATCTGAAATCCAAGTATCATCAGCCTGGAATCTAGGAAGCTGATATTTATAAGACATCTTTTTGCACCAGATATGGGCACTACAAATTCACAGTGGTACCTTTTGGGTTAAGAAATGCACCTTATGTCTTTATGAGCCTAATGAATGGTGTGTTTAGGACTTACCTAGACAAGTTTGTAGTGGTTTTTCTGGATGATATTTTGGTGTATTCTAACTCTGTTGTGGAGCACAAGCAGCATTTAGAGCAAGTTTTGAAATGCCTTCATAGGAATAGACTGTATGCCAATCCTCAGAAGTGTGAATTCTTCAGATCAGAGATTTGTTACTTGGGACATATCATTTTTGGGGATGGAATTTTTGTAGATCCGTCCAAAATTTGGGCTATTGTTTATTGGCCAGCACGTACAAATGTGTCTGAGGTTCGAAGTTTCATGGGCTTAGCAAGCTATTACCGTAGATTTGTGTCAAAATTCTCCAGAATAGTGCATCCTATCACTTCTCTTCAAAAAAAAGGGAAGAAATTTGTGTGGATAGATGAGTGCAAGGTAGCATTTTGGAAACTTAAGGAATGTTTGACCAGTGCACCAGTTCTGATAGTCCTTGATTCAACTAAGGAGTTTGTGGTCTGCACTGATGCATCTTTGGATGGCATAGGGGCAGTGTTAATGTAAGATGGATGTGTTATCACTTATGAGTCTAGAAAGTTAAAGAGTCATGAGGTGAATTACCCTACTCATGATCTCGAACTTGCTACGATTATGCATGATTTGATCAACTGGCAGCATTTTCTTCTAGGACAATGATTTGAGTTACATTCTGATCACCGAAGCCTTCAATATCTTTTCACACAACCAGACCTCAATGCTAGGCAGCGAAGATGGATGGAGTTCCTGTGTGAATACAATTTAGAGATTAAGTATGTGCAAGGGAAGGAGAATGTGGTTGCTAATGCACTTAACAGAAGGCAACATGAATTATCTTCTCTAATCCTAATAGTGGATCTTAAGGATAAGATTTTATAGAACCTTTTTGTAGATCATTGGTTCCAGGATGTTAAGGCTATTATGGACAGTGGCAACATCTTGGAAGGATGTTTTGAGGGGTATTCAGTGAATTCTAAAGGTTTGGTGTTGTATAGAGGAAGTGTGTACGTTCTTGAGTTGGGTGATTTGAGAAATTTGGTTATGGTTGAGGCCCACAAAGCACCATATTCAAATCATCTGGGTGTCAAGAAAATGCATGCTAACCTTAAGCAACATTATTATTGGCCTGGAATGAAGAGAGACATAGCAAATTTTGTGGCTCGTTGTTTGGAATGTCAGTGGGTAAAGGCTGAACATCAGCACCCTGCAGGATTATTGTAGCCACATAGTATTCCAGAATGGAAATGAGACACCATTTCTATAGATTTTATTACTGTATTACCTATTATGGTTTGTAGGCATGACGTTATTATGGTGATAGTGGACCAAATTTCTAAGGTTGCTCATTTTATTCCTGTTAGATCATCCTATAATGCAGCAACGGTTGCCAAGATTTATATGGAACAGGTAGTTAAGTTACACAAAATTCCTAAAAAGATTATTTTTGATAGGGATTTAGTGTTTACATCTTCTCTTTGGAAATCCATGCAGCGTGAGTTAGGTACTCAGCTGAATTTCAGTTTAGCTTATCACCCAGAGACAGACGGACAAACTGAACGTGTCAACCAGATTTTGGAAGAAGGAATAGATACATATGTCATTGTAGCTAGTACATGGCCACATAGATACCTAACAAGAAGGAATAGTTTATCAGTATTTGAAGACTACCAATCAGAAAAGAAGATTTTACACTATTCTCATTTGATGGTGACAACGAATATCAAATTAGAAAGATACAAAGGGATACCTACTAATAAGGTATTATGGACAATTTCATTGGAAGAGCATGAGGAAATCATAGATGCATTGCAAAGGAGAGAGGATGCAGATGGTACAAGAGATTGAATTAAATCTACACACATGCAACTTTTTTCAATTTTGCTCTTTCTATATGTACTTGTATAGTAAATGTATGTACATGTTGTCAATAATATTAATTTATGTACTTTTTATTCAAGTGTCAAGTACAACTTATCAACATTGGTGAAACTCAAATTTTGATGACATTACATTTGTGCTTGTACATGGTGAGTACATTAAGGATATTTTTCTGAATATAATAGGAATTTTTGTATTGTACCAATTGAACTTGACTTAGAAAATTATGTTTTTACTAACATTTCAACAAATTAATTTTTATGTTGGAGGACCCCATTTGAAAAAATGTGTTGATCCAATTTTTGTATTTGAATCCAATATTATTGTAAACATTTAAAAATGAGTTCACTTGTATTTGTATCCTTGATATCATTTTAAATATATAAGTTCACTTGTTTTAGATATATGATTTTACTTCTATTTGAAAGTTATTGATGTCCACAATATTATTCTTTGTCAATTTTAATAATCTCCAGTATGTCTTCCATTAATTTTATATTCAAACATGTATAATATTGTTCCCGTGTTGAATTAAATATACTATTCATATCTATGTTTTCAATCAAATATATTTAAATATTTCAAAGTGAACATTAAATATGCTTGTCAAAATATTTTTTACATTTTTATATTTTTATCCATATAACATGTCAATTAAATATGATAATATAATGTATGAAATTTAAAATTCCATCCAACTATTTATAAAAATGTGTTGTAAAAACACAATATAACATTATCTAATGTATGGTAACATTCAATCTAGCATGATATAATATTCAATAACAATATAAGATGATCTAACATGATAACATAACAATATAAGTTAATATACTAACATGATTACAAGTCTAAAATATATAAAAGAGATAAGTGTCCTAAAAAAAAGTCCATCATAACAAATAAAATGTCTCATAAAAAGACAATGTACAAGTGTCTTCATAATTATTCCTAACATAATAATCTAATACATGAAACTAAAGATCAAGAAAAATTAATCTTATTGTCATCTATTTGATTTATGGTCCTCTTCACTTCACATGAAGAGGAATGAGATGGATCATCCTAAATGACATCATGCTTTCTATACTACTCATGAGAAGAAACGTTCTCGACCTCCTATACATTACTAAAAAGTAACTTGACATGACTTCATTTATGTATTTAATTAAAATGGTTTGCATAATCTAGCTCATAAAAAAAATGAACTTATTTAAAATTTTACCATCAGACTGTGGCCACCCTTGGTGATAGGAGGAGGTGCACTCTCATGGCCACCAAATGTAGTAGTAGTCAAGTCCTATAAAAATACATAAATTATAAAATTTTGAGAAATATCATAGTATAAAAGAAATTTACATGTAAATGAAAAAATATCAACCTCAAAGGATGATATTTGTAGCTCCATGTGGCTCAATCCTGTACTCCCACCATGAATCATGATCATATCCTACTAAAAATCATGAATATATATAAACCGTGAGTCAAAATTATATATACATAAATTATAAGTATATTAAGACTTAAAATATATGAAATAATAGCATATATATTATACCTAAGTACTAGCCACTATCATAGATGGGTCTAGACATATGTGTGATGCATGATCATCATGTACTATAATGGCCTTTAATTGTAATAAATAGAGATGAATTAGATTTGTGGATAAGTGTTCAAAATATAAGAGGAGTAACTAAGAGGGGATGGGTGAATTAGTTACCACTAAAATAAATCCCATATCCCTTAGATGTCAACACAAAACACAAACTTCACTAAAAACACTGATGCTCGACAAACATATAGGCACTCAATTTACACTAGCAATTACTGTAACTTGGTAAGCACTAAAATAGAAATTGTAAATCGACAGATGCTTAACAACTAAATCTTAAGATATTATTAGTGATTAACCTTACTTAACTTAGTTGCATACACATAAAAGAAATAACATGAACATAAGTGACACCAAGATTTAACATGGAATCCCAATTTAGGAAAAATCACTAATTGCAACTAGTTATTGATTTTCACTCTTCTAAAGTGAGCCCTATTAGGAGCCAACCCTATTAAAAGTTACAAAACCAACTTTTAGGTGTGACCCTATTAGATGATTTAATCACCATCTTAGGAGTGGCTTTGTTATAAGTCTTTAGACATTTCAACATAGAAATTCCACCTTGTTAGAGGATTTACAAATGGCTATTAAACTGACTATGTTAACAGATTAAGATCACTGCTACAATGGTTAGAGAGTAACAATAAGATGCCTTGATTTTTGATGCAACTAAATTGCTGGTTACAGATCTAAATTTTGACTTGTATACTTGATCCTTTATGATCGAATGTATCTTTAAAGCTCCTCAAGGATATTATGCTTATCCTTCAAATTCACTTCCTCTAAGAATATGATGCAGGAGCATCTAGAGGTATAAGGGCAATCCTGTGTCACCCAAAAAAATGTACTTAGACTTAGTTTCTCTTTCATTTGTTTTCATTCTTGGATACCCATTTGGGTCAAATAAAGGTTCCAACTCTCATAGTTTGACTATTAGTGTTCTAGGTTAGAGTATTTGAACACCTTGGGATACATGTAAATGCCAAAAAAATAAGAGTATGTAATTGAGCCATCATTTTGGTGAACTAGAAGGTGTAATTTGGTTGAATGAATGTAATTTTAATTTAGAGCATTCTAGAAAAAGAATCAGTTCAAAAGGCCCCACGGTTTGAAAGTTATCGCAGTTTTTTGATTTCTGGAGACCTACGAATGCTTCAAAGTTAGGTGAGGGGCATTAAATGAACTCGAATAGGGCCAAAAAATGGGGGACGAGAAAAGCTAGTCCATACGGCTATAAAGCACTTTGAGAGATTTTCAAAAATATAAATGGTCCATCAATTAGAGGTACGGTTCAAAAGTTATGCCTCCTAGAAGTTCGGTTACCATTTTTGGATTCTTCTAATTTTGTGCCGACTTCTAATGCGACTTCTAGAGCATTCTATTTGGTGGGTGGATGCCAACTAGCACTTTCTAGAATCTATTACTAATCCTTGACTCTCTGGGGTCTATTTAAGAACATTTCTAGCATTGTAAAAGGCAGTTCGGAGTGGAGTTTGAGAGAAGGTACTAAGAAAATAATTTATCTCCAGATTTATGCTATTGTAAGCCCATAGGGCATGTTTTGGAGTTTGTTTCTCTGCACTAAGTGTGCTAGCATATTTTCATAGTTAAAATTTTTTTCCCTTTCTTGTTGTGTCCATTCTATGCTTGGGTTGTGTTCCCATCAGAATATTCAAAACCTCTATTCACTTACACAAATTCAATCCTCAACTTGACCTTATATTTATATCTTACACATTATCAAGCCAACTTGAATACAACTTAGACTAATTAATATTCATCTCCTTACACAGCTAGAACCAACACACAAATATATTACATTCAATATACCAAAACAATAAAATCCTTTGTTAGTTGACCCGAGTTGGTAGACACTAACTCAAAAACAATTTTCCTATGTTAACCAAGAAAATTCAGTTAGCGTGACATCTTCACAAAGTTCCTTTGGTAACCAAGTGAGCTCAGTTAACACTAGTTCCATCCAATATTTCCTTCATTAACCAAGTGAGCACACTCAACCATCTACAAATTTCTCTTTGTTGCTCGAGTGAACTCAGTAGACATTGTCTTCTAAACTTGGCAAACTCTAGAATGCTTGGAAGACATAGGAAATTGTCTTCATCACCCGAGTGTGCTTGGCATACACTAAATGGAAATGATATGACATTTTGTGTAACATCAAAGAGAATACACAATTAACCAATTGTATTCAACAATCTCCCTATTTGGCATTGATGGCAACACATGTCATAATGAAATTTTAGAGAAAGAATAAAGTAAGGAACACATCCTTAGTTTTATTCTAATTCTCATCCATGAGAAATCCCCTCTATCATTGTGAACTCCCTATGCCTTTAGTTTCTCCCTCTTTTAGAAAGCTCCATCTTCTGACAGAAAACTCAACCTCTTTGATATCAAACCAAGTTCATTAATTTCTTTATAAAAATTTCTCGAAATGTATAATCTCCCTCTTTAGAAAATTTATGTGATATGACAATAATATGACAACAAACTCTCCCTCTTTTGCATCTTATTCTAAAGACAATATTCAATGAATATCAGTGTACCTCAAGTATTGATTCATATGCAATATGCCCTTTTGAATACTGCATCAACTAACTAATCTTCAACTTTCTCTGGTTGATGCATCACTAAACTTCATTTAGTGAGCTTTAGATAGGGGAATAACCCCTAACTTACCACTTAGATACAAAAATGAATCCTTAGGTAATGGTTTAGTCAATATGTCTGCAATTTGTTCTTTAGTATTCACATATTCCAATCTTATCTCTTTATCTTGTACTAATTCTCTTAGAAAATGATATTTTATAGAAATGTTCTTTGTTTTGGTATGCATCACAAGATTATTTGATATATTGATTGCACTAGTTTTATTATAGAAGATGACCACTAGATCCTTGATTTATATCTTCATACCTTCCAATAGTTGCTTGAACCAAACAATATTGAAGCAATTAAGTGTTGCTGCCAAATATTATGCTTCTGCTATAGACTGAGAAATAAGAAATTTCTTCTTGCTTGTCCATGACACTAGTCTTTTACCAAGAAAGAATGATCCACCACTAGTGCTCTTCCTATCATCAACACTTCTTTCGCAACCAGCATTTGTGAAGGCTTTAAAATCTAGATTGCCTCCTTTCTTGTACCATAATCTACAGTCTTCAGTATGTTTTAGATAGCTCATGATTCTCTTGATTGCCATCACATGATTTTCTTTAGGATTTGTTGAGAATCTCACGACCATACCAACTGCACTACATATTGTAATTTTCCAATCATTGATCTATATGTGGTTTGATCTACCTCTTTGGAATCTTTATTCTTGGAAATCTTATGTCCAATAGGCATACGTGATCCAACCAGTCCTGAATCTTCCATTACAAATTTCTTTAGTATCTCCTTGATATATTTGGATTGAGTAATGTAGATACCATCATTATTCTATTGGATCTGCAATCGAACAAATAATTTTATAACTCCAAACATGGACATCTCAAATTATTTACTCATCTCTTCTAAAAATACTTTGCATAAGTCATCATTTCCTATGAATAATGTGTCATCTACAAAGATTTATGCTAATACAATTTACTTATCTGGTCCTTCTTTGATATATAGGCTACTATTATCATTTGTTCTTTAGAAACCAATCTTTATCAAATAGTTATGAAGTCTTTCATACCAAGATCTAGGAGATTTTTTGAGTTTATATAATGCATTATGTAGTTTATAAACCATATCCTTTTTTCTAGAATCTACAAAACCTTCTGGTTGTTCTATGTAAACTTCCTCTTCAAGAATGCATATTTCACATTAATTTGATAAAAAATTTACATCCTCTATTTGCAACATAAGCATGTAAAGTTATCACACCTTCTAATCTTTCAAAAGGAGAAAAAGTTTCACCATAATCAATACATTGTTCTTGAGAATAACCTTTTCATACTAACCTTGCTTTGTTTCTAGAAACTTCTCCATTGTCATTTAGCTTATTTCTAAAAACCCACTTAGTGCCAATTACATTCTTATCCTTGGGTCTAGGAACAAGATTTTAGGTCTTGTTCTTCTCTATCTTTTCTATCTCTTCATTCATAGCTTCAATTCAACTTTCATTATCCAAAGCATCTTTAATTGATCTAGGTTCAAATTCAGCAACCAAACATGTACCATTCAATTTTTTTCTCATCATTATTCCATCTAACTTGTCTTCAATGATCTAATTAGGTGCATGGTGCCTTCTAACATATCTTGCTAACATAGGTACGTCAGATTTACAACTTGTTCCACTAGCTTCATCATTATCTTTTTTATCCAACTCAAGTCCCACTATCTATGACTTGGGTTCTTCAAACTTCTTTTCCTCTAGCAATAAATAAGTAGCTTTTGATTACAACTCAGATTCTTTAGACTGTGACTCGGATTGCATTGATTACAACTCAGTAGACTTTGGAGATTTTGGGGACTCGAGAGGTGAAGTTTTCTAACTTCCAATTGAATTTGGCAATATATCAGGTTCATAGTAGACAAACTTCCTATAATCCTCAAGTTCCTTGTTGCTTTCTTCTTCACTCTTTTTTGCAAACTCATCAATTCTCACATGTGCATTTCTTATGATCTTATGACTTCATAAATTCAAACATTTATATGCTTTACTTATGTAGGAATATCTTAGGAATATTCCTTCATCACCTTTGACATCAATTTTACCTTTCCTAGATTCCTTCAAGATATAACATTTGCTACCAAATACTTTTAAGTAACTTACATTAGGTTTTTAGCCATACGATAGTTCATAAGGAGTTTTATTTGTGCCTTTCTTTAGTTGTAATCTATTCACGATATGCACTATAGTATTGATTGCTTTCTTCACATTAGTTTCTATCACAAGGGTTCTTGCACAATCCATTATGGATCTGTTCCTTTTTTAGCTATACCATTTAGTTGTGGTGTACTAGGGGATGATACTTGTCTTTTAATTCCTTGTTCAATGCAAAATTCATTAAATTCATTGGAAATGAATTCACCGCCTCTATCTGATCTCAAACACTTTAACTTATTTCTAGTTTGTTTCTCCACTCTTGCTAGATACCACTTAAACTTTTGAAATTTTTCAGGCTTATCTTTTAGATACATTATAGTCATCATTCTAGAATAATCATCAACAAATAGATTAAAATACATATCTCCATTGTAACTCTCAATTCCAATAGGTCCACATAAGTCTAGATGTACTAGCTCCAAGACTCCTTTAGAATGATAGTTTTTTCTTTTGAAACTTATCTTTTCCATCTTACCAATTTGACAGTTTTTGGATACACCCATATCAGGTTTCCTCAGACTAGGAATACCTCTCACTCTTTTGTTTTTACCATAACCAAAGTTCACATGACATAGCCTTTTATGCCATAACCAACTTTCTTCTAATTGAGCAATAAAACATGAACTTTCATTGAGATCTAGGTAGAATAGGTTACCTTTTGTTTGATTACCAGACCCAACTAGATTTCCTTTTCCATCTAGCAGCTTGCCCTTCACATTCATGAATTGTACCTTGAATCTAATATTATTCAACTATGCCACACTTAGTAGACTATGTTATAGTCCTTCAACCCAATAAGCATTATCATATCTAACTTCATTGGTCAGTGATATATAAACTTTTCCCTTTATGTAGCATGGTTCATTGTTTCCAAATCTCACACATCCACCATCACAATGTTCCATATATTCAAACTTTTTTTTGTCACCAATCATATGATGTGAGTAGCCACTATGAATAATCTATGTATCATTTTTTCTAACATGAGAGATAAGTGTCATTTTATCTCCTTCATCACTAGATTCATCTTTTATAGAAATATATATCATTTCATCATCTTCCCTACTATTTGAATCTTTAGCTATAAAACAAGATTTCTTACATTTGTCCTTGTAGTCTTTGTAGTTCTTGAAATCTATCTTGCCTTTATATTTGTTGTGCTTCTTTTCATCTATCTTCTCTATTTGGACACCTTGCAGCAATGTGTCCAACTTCTTCACAAGAGAAATAGATCAAAGGAATTTTACCTTTGTACTTTCCTTAACCTTTGGGATACCTTCATGCAAGTAATGTCTCAATAGATTCAAGATCACTATCAAAACTATCTTCCTCTTCACTTTACATTGTTTGGCTTTTGACTTTTTGGCTTTCTTCTTGAGTGACAACTTGGCTTCAAATGCAAACTCAAGATTTCTAGAACTAGGAACATAATTATCATAGCTATCTAGCTCAAATGTTATCAATCCTCCAACTACTGCATCCAATATTATATCATTCTTTGGATTATATCTAATTTCTTGAATTGTTGATACTCTGATTACATATATATAGGAAGAAGTGTTTTGAGAAACTTACTTGCCACTATTTCATCTTCAATCTTTCCTCTTGAAGCTTTGATAGTACAAATATTGGCTTTGATTTTGCCACTCTAGTTTGCAATGTTCTCATCTTCTTTCATTTTTATTTGATCAAATTATCCTTTGAGACTTTTAGCTTTAGCGCTTCTTACATTATCATCTCCTCCATAGATGGCTTTCATCTTGATCCACATTTCATAAGTAGTTCCACAGTCTTTGACCTCATCAAATTTGGCATAGTTGAGAGATGAAGCAATATTAATCATTATAATGTTATGACTCTTCTTTTTTGTAATTTCTTCAATAGTCATTGTTCTAGTAGGTGTCATGTATTTGGTGTCTTGATACTTTATCCCTAAATCTCCAATGGTTACCAAGTATAGCCTCATGATTTCATGACATGCCTTGAAGTTATCTATGTTCAACTTGGGGATCTCCCTTCTGTAAGACATCCTAATCTTTAGCTTAGTTCCTTGAAACCTTCTCTGCAAGCACTAAGAAGCTCTAATAACAAATTTTGGCAATATAATTAGAGTAACAGAGAGGGGAGGGGTGAATAAAGTTCCACTAAAATAAATCCTAGATCCCTTATATGTCAACACATAACACAAACTTCACTAAAAATAGAGATGCTCAAAAAAAACACAGGAACTCAATTTACACTAGCAATTTTTGTAAGTCAGTAAGCACTGAAATAGCAATTGTAACTCAAAAAATTCTTAACATGTAAATCTTAAGATATTATTAGTAATTAACCTTACTTTACTTAATTGGATACACATAACATAAATAACATGAACACAAGTGAAACCAAGATTTAATGCAAAAACCCAATTTGGGAAAAGCCACTAGTTGCAACTAGTTACAAATTTTTAGTCTTCTAAAGTGAGCCCTATTAGAAGCCAACCATGTTAAAGCTTACATAACACACTATTAGATGTGACCCTATTAGATGATTTAATCACCCTATTAGGAGTGGCCTTATTATAGGTCTTTAGACACTTCAATCTAAAAATTCCACCTTGTTAGAGGATTTACAAATGGTTCTTAAGCCAACTCTATTAAGAGATTTAGATCACTGCTAGAATGGTTAGAGAGTAACAATGAGATGAGCTGATTTTTGATGCAACTAAATTTATAATTACATAGTTCAATTCTCACTTGTATATGTGATCCTTTCTAATCACGTTTCTATGTAGCTCCTCAAGGATATTCTGCTTATCCTTCAAATTTTCTTCCTCTAAGCATCTTCAAATCTTTTATTCACTTGCACACATTCAATCCTCAACTTGACCTTATATTTATATCTTACACATTGCCAAGTCATCTTGAATACAACTTAGAATAATTAATATTCATCTCCTTAGTCAACAAGAACCAACAATCAAATCTATTACATTCAATATGCAAAAACAAGAAATTCCTTCATTAGCTTACCCTACTTGGTAGACACTAACTCAAAAATAATTTTCCTATGTTAACCTAGTGAACTTGGTTAACATTGTATCTTCAAAAAGTTCCTTTGGTAACTGAGTGAGCTTAGTTAACAACGGTTCCATCCAAAATTTCCTTTTTTAACTGAGTGAGCTCAATTAACACTCTATATTCTATGAACTTCTCTGTCTCCTAAGTGAACTTGGTTGACATTATCTTCTGAACTTGGAAATCTTTGGAATGCTCGACAAACACAGGAGACTATCTCCATCACCTGGGTGAGCTCGCCATACACTAACTAGAAATGATATGAAAATTTTTGTAACATCAAATAAAATAAACAATTAACCAATTGTATTCAACAATAATTTAGTAAGAATGGACATATAAAAAGTAAAAAATAATTTTCTAGAAAAACATATAGTGGGTATTTGAGGCTAAACCTCAATAGTGGATGGACTAACAACTGAAGAACTACCTAACTATGCAAAAAATGAAAAAACCTACAAAATTATAGAAATAGAATAAATTAGCACATGTTATTAAATTTTATATTCAGTGTACATTAGTTTAAATGTAATTCAACATGTATCTAAATTAAAGTGCACATTGAATAAGCGATGCCAACACATGTAGGTCTTGAAAAAAGGCTATACCAGCCCCTAAAAGGAACAATATCATTCATCCTTTGTTTATTAAAATATATATGTTATGGTTCAAAAACACACACACACAGAGGCACATGCACACACATATGTAGGTATGTATGTATGTGTGCGTGTGTGTCTATATACACACACACAAATACATGCATACATGTCTATGTATGTATGTATGTATACATGTATCTATATGTATGTATATGTATGTGTATGTATATATATATGTGTATACATGTATGTATATATGTGTATATATGTATATGTATGTGTGTGTGTGTGTGTGTGTGTGTGTGTGTGTGTGTGTGTGTGTGTGTGTGTGTAGAGAGAGAGAGACAGAGTGTGTGTGTGTGTGTGTGTGTGTGTGTGTGTGTGTGTGTGTGTGTGTGTGCATAAATAATTATATACTCTCTAAATTACAATTAAACTTGTACCTGCTCCTTATTATTATTCTTGGCATAAAGATGGTCAAAATATGATGTTATATCAAAATAATCATCCCCACCACCATTAGCACCATAAGCCTCATCATCATCAACATCACGACCCTGGAAAATATGTGCAACATCTGGATCTGTCTAGGGACCCTTGTATGTATCCCCACAACTTGTACACATGTGTCAAATGTTAGCAATAGACCTTGCCTATATCCACTGCTCTAATAAATTTCCTAAAAGGGAACTCAATGAACTAAGATAAAATGACACTACTCGATGATGGATGGGTGTTGGAACAACCAGTGTAGGAAGAGGAACAAGAGGTTGTGGCACTAGTGATTCTTGGTATTGTCCTTAAACTTTTCCCAAGCTTTTTTTGAGGCATACCTCTACCAACCCCTTGAAATGATTTCATGTACAAATAATTACTTTTTATATGCAATTCAAAATTTGCCAATAATTTCCTAAGAAAGTGCATCAGAAGCTCATGATTAGCATGTGGTGGATGGTGAAATACCACCCACCACCTCTCCTAAAAATGCTCAATATTTGTGGGCCGACACCATCTAATGAAAATGTGAGGCTTCTTTTTGCTAATGTTTTCACCTATCTTTGGGTTCACAAAATATATTTTCAAATTAGTTTTTTATATTTCCAATTCATTGACCTATTTACAAGAGAGGTCATCTAAATAAAATTCTTGCATAGATTTCCTCCATGAATGGAAGTTATCTATTTCACTATCCAAGGTCTGAAATGAGTCTACAATGCCTTGCATAGTGTTTGCAAGACTAATTAGTTGAGGATAGGGATGTGGATCATGTTTAAGCATGTTAATGTCTCACATGAGAGTGTACATGTTATGCCTCATTCTCTCTCTAATCTCCTCAGGTGTAGGTGGTGGAAGAGGAGGAGGTGGTCATGGAGTTGTGGGTTGGGATGGAGGGTGTTGAGGTGGAGGTGGGGGTGTAGATGGAGGGGGCATGGGTGCATATATATAGATACATAAAAAATTCAAAATTAGTACATAATTAAAATAATCTAAAACATAAATATAGCTACATCTTTAAAACCATCTAATACATGTCTTTAATTGTACAAATATAACTTTAGTGTAGTGATGTAGGTGCATCTTAGGTCTTTGAGAAATCTTGCATTAACCAAAAATATTTCTTGTTTTCTATACTAGTATGTTGTTTGTGAAGTAGTCCTTGTTGCCTTTGTTTTTGTGTCGTGAGTAGTTGTCAATATCAAGCATGTGTTCTAGATCCTTGTCCTAAGCATGTGAGTTCTTATGTTTCATCTTCATCAAGTTTTGTGTCATTCTTTATGGTCTTTTCTTTTTGTTTTCATACATTAATTATATTATTCTAATTTGCATGATTTTTGTTGATTATGTCGTGTATTGAAAAGTTAGGAGATGACTCCTAACACATGTGTGTACCTACCTTTAAGTGCACATCATTTTATATTATTTTTTGTGTCAATTTTGGTTTGCTCTTCTAAGTATGGACATATATTGTAATTAAATACTTAACTAGCCAACTTGAGGCTTAGCTAGCTGTAAAAGAAGTTTGGTCAAATGTAAGAACGTAGAATTATAAGATGATAGAAGATAGAAGATGCCAACTAAGGCTCTAAGATTGTAAAATTCTTTTTTTTTTAAAGGTTATAACCTTGATGACCTCATAGTTGGGCATGTTTTGGTTTCTTTATATATATAGTGAAATAATTACACCTAAAAATATTATACATTTGGTCTTGTATTCTCTATGATTTTGTTATGGATAGCTTTCATGTGCATCTCTAAGTAGGGAGTGTTGAATGGTTTTAAGTTGAGTTTATTTCACATGTTGTCCTTGAGTCCTTGTAGTCAAGTGGTATCAGAGTGATTATTTTCTTAAGGTTTGGATCTTCTAGAACCTTGTTAATTTTTTTTGTAGGGTGGAAGACATAAAATATGACCTATAACTTGTAGAAGGTTATGATCTTGCAGGAACTATTGTCAAGATGGTTTTTGGTAGAGGAAATGTTGATAATTATATTATGGACATGTTGAGGTAGATTGCAGTAAGCCTTGAAGTTGCAAACATGATGCAAAGAAGAGGTGTATGTCTTGATGTTAGTGATGATGAAGAGGTAGCACCAAGTCCTAACCCTAAACCTGAGACTAAACACTATGAGAAAAGGCTTCCGAGAGGTTTGTCTAGGGTTAATGTTACTAGTAAAAGAGGTAATTACACTAGAGATAGCTATATTGGTTATACTAGGAATAATAATGGTCAAAAAAGAGAAGAAATGCCTTGGTTTAAATGTACTTTTTATAAAAGTGTATGTGCACCAAGATGGTGTGCAAAAAGGGGGATATAAGTGGATGACATTTTTGTGAAATCAAGTAATCGTAGTTTTGGAAGACCCATTTGAGGGCCATGCACTCAAAATGGCAAAATGTGTAAAACACAAAAATTGTAGTAATATGAATATAGTCTTTAAAATAATAAGGTTTTTAGAAAATTAATAAGATTAAGAGGGTCAAAAATTGTGTGCACAAAAAACTATTCTTTTTTTTTGCTGGAAAATATAAGATAGTTGTTTCTATGCACTCAACAAAATATATAGTTGTATTTAGTATTTTGAAAAACCCTTTGGTAAGATAATAGGTAAGAGTGAGATATAGAATTTGTGTATTTTTCCATAATTTTTTGACAAGTATTTTTTTCTCTATGATTTTTTGAAGTAATCGTGTCCTAAAATTCTTGCACCTGTTCATGCATTGGGCAGAACTTGCATCAAAATATTCTAAAATCAACACATTAAAAAAAGTGTATAAAAAAAGTGTAGAAAAATAATATATAATTTATTTTCCATTTTTTTAAGTATATCAAAAGTTATTAAAAAATGGTAGACATATGGTTGAGAGGACTCCAAAGATAGTGATATAAAAAAATTAACTTCACAATGCTAATGTTTTCCAATTTTTTTTAAAATTATATGGTTAGAAAGGTAAGAATATGTGTGAGATTATGGTGATAATTTTAGAGATACCTAGTTCACCATTTTCAAATTTGATGACATCAATTGCGAGAATTGATCTTACAAGATAAAAAGAAGTTTAAAACAACAAAAATGGAGGAAAAAATCAACCCAAGCCTTCGAGTAGGTAAATCAGCCTATTACCAAGCCCAAGAAAGATTGCATTTTAATTTTTGTATAACGTGAGTTTTTTATGAGTAGTAAAACTCAATCCTCATACTATTAGTAATGTGATCATGTTACATGCGTATAAATCTAAAGTTAGTTGTCATGTCCCATCATTATTATATATATAATGACATATTTATATTTTATTTATCTTTAAATATATATAAATATACTTACATAAATATGTATTTAATATTTCTCTAGATATATACATATATAAAGATATCATTATATCATCTCTCTCACGATCTCTATCTCTATCTCTCCTATTGATGCAAATAGAATTTGTACCTTGATCTATTTAGTCCAAAAAAAATTCTTTTTGGGTTGTATTAACATTCCAAAGGCTAAAGCTACTAGGGCCTTCCCAAGGCTCCCAAGAATGATTTCCTTCCCTCCCAGGGCTAGGACAAATCAATCCCTTGAGAACACTTCAAACCCCTTAGATTTTCTCCAAGAAACCTTCTCACTCCAGGCATGCTTACTTCTACTACTACAAGATCTTTGAAAAACTAGATATTAGACACCTCTATTAATCTCCTATTACAATGTCTCTTTAACCTCTATAATGGGTTTCAACAATTCTCTAGTCTTTGGCCTTTGGATTGGTGAACTAGGAAATTAGGCCTAGTAGAATTAGGTCTCCTTAACCATTTTTTGGAACCTCATTTGAAAATGATCTGAACAAGAAACAAATGTTTTTACATATTGGATACCCATTTGGATAGGTCATACAATATCAAATTTTCTTAGGTGGGTTCTTCTTGCAATGTCCCAAACCCCAAAATCCTCAAGTAAACTAGGGTTTCCTAGATTCTAGGAAAAATGCACTTTGTTTGAAGGTAACAAAATTTAATGGTCACTTAAAATTACCACATTACCTTCAACTACACCCCTTTTGGTTATTTAATAAGTCTCACCTTGTATCCACACTCATAACATCTTCAAACAATGCAAAAAGTTAGCATGAACACTAATGGTACTATGGGGAGTATCCTAAGAATTGGAGAGTATTTGTTAGAATATATAGTCCACTGAAATAACTGAAGTTGGGTGTGTGTGTGTGTGGGGGGGGGGGCATTTTGAATCAGTTATGCAACTATTATCACAATTATCAACCTTAAACAAACTTAACCATATGAGTAATGTAAACTAAGACCATAACAAGATACTCATGCACAATAACAAAAGATATGTTAACTAGGGAAACCCTTGATTAGAGGGAAAGCCCTAGTGGGTATGGTACCCACAAGATAATGTACTAATATAAATATTCCTTGTTATAGGATGGACTCTATTAGGAGTTTATGAATACATTTAGTACATATGAGTCCCTGTTAGGAGACTTTGAATCCCTTATAGGAGTTTCCAACCCTATTAGGAGTTGTGCCAACCCTATATGGAGTTGTCAAAGATAACTGGACCCACTATCCAAAAAGCTTCAAGGTAAAGACCAATGAACCAATTGCCCAAATGATCTTTGTATTATTCCTTGTAGAATAATAGAATTGTACTATAATGTTCCTTCCTTTTTCTTTGTCCTATCAACTAGACTTCTACTACTTCTGATCTTGTAACCAAATCACAAATCCTACATCCAATAATCCCTTGGATTGCTTACACACATTTAGTAAGAACTCTACTCTTTTTTGCACTTTGCATTTCATGAAATGATCACAATTCTTAAACACACTACAATCAAGGAAACTATCTTTCTTTTATACCATATCTTCATAATAATTTCTTGAGTTAGTCTTGAGGCTTTCCCAATTAATTATATTAAGATAATGAATTAATTGCAATTACAATAGCATTTTCGACTCACAGTCTATACAAAACATCACATGCATGATACTAGGGCCAACACACTTTCTAACATCACCACCTAAATTTCATCTATCGCTGCCTAACTGTGCATGTCTTCATTACATATCAGATGTAAGATAGACAACAAACATTAGGAACTACTTTTCCATTACTTAGTCTCTTAATTGCTCTTTGTAAATTAGATACAACTTCTGTATGTCTTCAACTTTGACTCTGTGCACTTGATCACATCATCAGGACACTATACTGAACATGTCCATAATTGTGCCTCACGAGACAATCAAACCATTATTTTTACCATCAAGATTTTTGTCTACTACTCAACCAATCTTTACAGAAACCATGCTATATTGACATCAATGGCACACACAGTCATGAATTCAACATTTCAATACTCTTCAATGCTTAGAATACTCCCCCAATTTAGTATTATTAGAACTCATGCTAACAATCTCTCCCTTTGGCATTGATGGAAACATAGATGAAAAAATATCTAAGCTCCAATAAAACAAAATAGTTTTTTGTTTTTGCTACTGACTAGCATCATTTGTCCACATGATAAAAAGAATCTAAAACAAAATAGATGCACATAGGTGCATATTCCTTCTTCTTAGACATCAATTGTTTACTTCACACTAAGCAATTCACAATACATCAAGTGCATATTCCTACTTCCTTTCATGAATCTTTCTAAATATCTCTAAAGAGATATCTCTCCCCCATACCTTAGGAGATGTGTTTTCATGCATATTCTCACCCATTGACATCATTGTCAAGGACCTTAATCTCAATGTTACTACATAACAATTGTTAAATACCAATTTCCAATATGTTGCTCCAAGTCTTCAACTAGCTTAAGTGTCCAAAGACACTGTTCAAAACCAAATACCAAGAGTTTTCAGTGACTTCGATCATCATAGATGCTCCCCATATGGGAAGCATTAGTAGTTAGTCCAAGCTAACAATAGTTCTTTATATCACTAGATTGATGCACTTTCTACATCATCTACTCAAAAGCAGGCAGGGGTATAACCCCAAGCATACCCCTTAAGCACTCAAAACTATCTTTAGGAAAAATCTTCATAAAGATATCTGCAATCTAATCTTTAGTACTCACATACTCCAATTCAATCTCGTTTTCTATTCCTTTCTCTCTCAAAACATGATACTTAATAGATATATTTTTAGTCTTAGAATGTAATACACGATTCTTAGACATACTAACTTTACTTGTGTTATCACAGTAAATGATAACAAGTTCTTCAAACTCAATTCTAATATCCTTCAGTATCTACTTCATCCACATAACTTGATTATAATTATTTGTTGCTACAACATACTCTGCCTTACCAGTACTCTACAAAATACAATCTTTTTTCTTGCCTAACTAAGAAACTGATCTTCATCCAAGAAAGAATTCTCCACCACTGGTGCTCTTTCTGTCATCCATATTGTTTTCCTAATCTACATTAGTATATGTACATAGAGTGAAATCACTCGATCTTTCATACCAAATTCCATTATCAAATGTCCCTTTCAAATATCTAAATATTCTCTTTACTTATGCAAAATGACACTCCTTAGGATCAGCTTGAAATCTAGCTACAATCCCAATTGCATTTTCTATATTTTGTTTGGTATGAGTCAGATATTGTTAACCTCCAATCATGGATCTATAATTTTTCTTCTCTACTATAGGTGTCTCATCTTTGTTGGATAAATTGTGACCAGTTATGATATGTGTACCAATAGGTTTACAAATTTCCAAACCAAACCTTTTAATATATCTTTCAAGTACTTTTCTTGTGAAATGAAAATACCATCACTATCTTGTACAATCTACAATCCTAGGAAAAATTTCATTTCTCCTATCATGCTCATTTCAAACTCATTTTTCATCTCTTCAGAAAACTTATCACTTTCTTCATCATTACCTACAAAACTAATGCCATAAATAAATATTATAATAATTAACAAACCATTTTCAACTTCTTTTAAATACAAGTTACTATCTTCCACACCTTAAGCAAATCCAACTTTTCCCAAATAATTGTCCAACTATGCATATTAGGTTATAGGTGCTTTCTTCAGACCATATAATGCTTTCTTTAGTCTACATACCATATATTTGTATTTTGATAAAGGAAAACCTTCAAGCTTCTCAATATATACCTCTTCTTCAAGTTCTTCATTCAGAAAGCCTGATTTAACATCCATTTGATAAACCTTGAACTTCTTATTCAATGCATAAGCCAGGAACACCCTTACTACTTCCATTCTAGCTATAGGTGCATATGTTTTGTCATAGTCTATGCCTTCTTGCTTTGAATACCCCTTGCATACAAGTCAAGCCTTGTTCCTCACAACTTCACCTTACTCATGCATCTTGTTTCTGAATACCCATTTGGTTCCTATCACATTCTTGTCTTTAGGTCTAGGAACTAACTCCCCTATATCAATCTTCACAATTTGATCCAATTCTTCCTTCATTGCTTGAATCCAATGGTCATCTTTACATGCTTCATATGTTCTCTTAGATTCAACTTGAGATATCTGACATATCTCCTCATTTACTCTGTTCCTTGTCATCACACCTTTGTCTTTGCTTCCAATTATCTACTGAGGAGGGTGATTCTTTATCAAATTCCTATTAGGGGTAGGAGTTGACATCTCAACTCTTATCTCTTGTCTCAGTTCATATCACTATTCTCCTCTTTGCTCAATAGTTAGCACATCATTCTCCAAATCATTGTTATTCTCAAAGAAAACTTCAACATTCTATCGAACAATTCTAGAATTATTTTCTTCTTCATTTGAGTTGTAATCTACCATCTTTTCCTTAGTTCCAAAATTTTCATCTATCCTTACATTAGAACATTCAACTATTGTCTTAGTTCTATAGTTGAAACATTTGTAAGCCTTTGTTTTCAATGAATAACCAAGAAACATACCTTCATCACTTCTTGGATCAAACTTATCAATGTCATCATCTCTCTTAATGTAAAATTTTCTCCCATTTTTTTTGAAATACTTAACTAATGGTGAATGACCAAATGACAATTCATAAGGTGTCTTACTCATACCTTTTTTGATTTGTACTCTCTTCAGAGTATATATTGTTGTATTGACTACTTCTCTCCAAAATGTCTTAGAAACATCATTCTCAAACAACATTGCTCTCACTACTTCAACTAAAGATTTATTCCTTCTTTTAGCAATCCCATCTTTGTTAGGTGTTCTAGGTGTAGATAACTTCCTTTAGATTCCATTCTCTACACAAAATATCTAGAGGTGAATTCTCCCCCTCTATTAGATCTCAAACACTTTATCTTAACACTAGATTCATTCTCAACTCTATTCTTAAATATCTTAAATATCTCAAAACCTTTATATTTATCTTTATGAAATGTCACCCACATCATTCTAGTGAAATCATCAACAAAATTAATAAAATACATGTCACCATATAATCCTCTCTTTTTTTTTCTAGAAGGACCACTTAGATTGGTGTGAACGATCTCTAGCTTCTCTATGGTAGTGAACTTCTTACTAGAAAATGATACTTTCTTCTTCTTAGCCAAAATACATTCCTTACACAAAACATTATTGAGCTTGGTAATATTAGGCAAGTATCTGACTACAAAAGTGCTACTAACTCCCATAATATCATCAAAGTTTATGTGATAGAATCTTCTATGCCACAAGCAACTGTTATCCACTTTGGCTGCCGAACATGTCATTTTAGTATGATTCAACTAATATACATTGCCTTTGGATGTAGTGCCAGTTCCAATCATCTTTCCATATCTATTTTTGATAATGTAGGTCTTCTCAGTGAACTGTAATAGATAACTCTTTTCCACCAACTATCCAACGCTCAACAAGGTATACTTCAATCCTCAACAAAATAAACATCATAAGTGTTAGTTTTACCATGAAGAGTAATGGATCCAATTCCTTTTATATGAAAGGTTGCATTGTTACCACACTAAAAATACCTCCATCAAGATTCTTGAACTAAACAACCTTATTCATATCACCAGTCATGTGATGTGAACAACCACTATTAATTATCCAATCAGATTCTTTTTCCAATTGGGAAACTAGAGCCATTTCTTCTCTAATTTTTCTATCAAGATCATCTTCCTTGATAGCCACAAATCCAAATTCATCATCACTTCACTTTGACCTTTTTCATCATATTCTTCATCTTCATGTGCATATAAACAATTCCTATCTCTATCTCTTCTAGGCTTGAACTTTCCCTTATACTTTTTCTCTCTTTTAGGAAATTTAGATGTATAATGACCAAATTCATTACAAGTCCAAAATTTTAATATTTTCTTACCATATTTTTCTCTTCTCACAAGAAGGGCTATTCCTTCCTTAATCTTCTTGTCTTCATCAGATCAGTTGCTTCCAAAAAAATCTCCATGTGTGCTTGCACTCCTTGTCAGATTAGGTTGAATGTTCAGGGCACAAAAAGTTGTTTTGACTCTTGCTAGATCTCCAAACTATCTTAGATCTACTTCTTATGATTCTAATATTCTAAGGAACATTTAATTTTTGAAATCCTTAGTGCTAAGCATTACTAGCTGAATCATCTAAGCTACTAGCTTGAATGGTGGTGTCAAAATTTTCAAGATCTTCCATATGACTTCATCATCTTACTTGGCTCCACCATGAGACCAAATTTTTGCAATTTTTTTTGATATTCTACGAATATAATTTCTTACAGATTCATCTTCCATCATTCTAGCATCTCAGAATGCACATATCCAATTCTGTAATCCCATTCTCTTTGTATGATCATCACCTTCAAAGTAGATTCTAATGCTTTCCATATTTCATAAGATGTTACAAGTGACTTTACCTGACTGCATTCTTTCTCTGAAAGATTTGTTAGTAGAGCTTCTATTTCTCTCATGTTATACATGAATAGATCTATCTTTTCTTCATTGCATCCTTCAAGATTTTCTTCTTCAATAATTATCTTCTTACCCTTTGTCAAGATCCAATATCCTAAACCCATGCACAAAAAATGATTCTTAATCTTCTCCTTCCAACTATCATAGGTGGCCCCATCAAACCTAGGACTATCCTTTCTAAAAAGATTCACCATCGATCTCCCAATGTTGCTAAGATTATACTTCAAGGACTTGATGATTTGATACCAATTCTTAGAATATATTGTCCATTGATATAACTAAGAGGGGGAGGGAGGGGGGTGTTGAATTTTTTATCCAACTTTTACCATTATTATCAAATTTTAAAAAAATTAACCATATGAATAATCAAATCATAAATCACAAGAAGATACTTATACATAATAACACCATATATGTTAACTAGGGATACCCTTGATCAGAGGGAAAACCCTAGTGGGGATGGTACCTATAGGATGATGTACTAATATAAATATTCCTTGTTAGAAAATGGACCCTGTTAGGAGTCTATAACAACATTCAGTACATATCAGTCCATGTTAGGAGATTCCAACCTTGTTAGGAGCTGTGGAAGATAGTTGGACCCACTACCCAAATAACTTCAAGGTTAAGACCAATGAACCCACTATCTGAATGATCTTTGTATTAATCCTTGCAAAATAATAGAAATGAATAGTACTTCCTTCCTCTATCTTTCAACCAAACGTCTGCTCATTCTGATCTTGTAACCATATCACAAATCTTGCATCCAATAATCCCTTGGATCACTTACTCACATTCAATAAATACTCTGCTCCTTTTTAGACTTCACCCTTCATACAATAATCACAATACTCATACTAACATTAAAAATAAGGAAAACATCTTTCCTTTAAACCATATCTTCAAACTAATTCATTGAGTAGGCCTTGAGGCTTTCCTAATGAATTAATATAAGATAATTAATTAATTACAATTTCAATAGAACTATCAGCTCATAGTCTATACAAAAGTTCATGCATGCAATACTAGGGCTTGTGCACTTCTCAAAGTCACCAAAAGACTATCCTCTATTACTTGATGACCAAACATCTCTTCAATGCATCTCTAATGTAAGATAGTGAAGAAACATTGGGAACTGCTTTCTTAATACTCTATTTTTGTACTACTTTTTGTAAATTAGGTACAACTCCCATACGTCTTCAAATTACATGTTGCACATTAAACCAAGTCATTAGGAAACTCTACTAAAAATGTCCATGAATGTGCATTACTAAACAAGCAACACCTTATCCATACAACTACAATCTCTCTCTATTACTCTAAGATTCTTTATAGACTTACTTCTATGTTGTCATCAATGACAAACATAGTCATGAATGCAACATGTCAATACTATTAGTATGTATGTTGATAATACTACATTGGGGGTATATTCTAAGAATTAGAGAGTATTGACATGTTGAATTCATGACTATGTTTGTCATTGATGTCAACATAGCATGGTTTCTGTAAAGATTGGCTAAGTAGTAGACATAGATCTTGATGGTATGAACAATGGTTTGATAGTCTAGTGATGCACAGTTGTGGAAATGTTTAGTCCAATGTCCTAATGATGTGGTCAAGTGTGCAAAGTTGAATTCAAAGACATATGCAAGTTGTACTTAATTTACAAAGAGTAGTTTAGAGACAGAGTATTCGGAAAGTAGTTCCTGATGTTTGTTGGCTATCTTAAATCTAAAATGTAATGAAGAGATTCACTATTAGGCAATGACATAGGATAGTCAAGTGGTGATGCTAGCAAGTGCATAGGCCCTAGTATTGCATGTGTGAAGTTTTTTATAGACTATGAGTCGACAGTGCTATTGTAATTGCAATTAATTAATTATCTTATTATAATTAATTAGGAAATCCTCAAGGCCAACTCAAGGAATTATTTTGAAAATATGGTATAAAGGAAAGATGTTTTCCTTGATTGTTGTGTTTAAGAATTGCGATGATTATATGAAGTGTGAACTGTGAATAGGAGTAGAGTGTTTATTGAATGCGTGTAAGAGATCCAAGGGATTATTAGATGTGAGATTTGTGATCTAGTTACAAGATCAAAAGGAGAAGATGTCCAGTTGATATGATAGATAAAGAGGAAAGAAAAGTATAATATAATTTTATTATTCTACAAGGAATACAAAGATCAATTGGATAGTGGGTTCACTTGTCTTGCCCTTGAAGTTATTTAGGTAGTGGGTCCAGTTGTCTTCCACAACTCCTAAGAGGGTTGGAATCTCCTAACAGGGATTGATATGTACTACATATTGTTATAGACTCCTAACAATGGATGATATATTCTAACAATTGGTATCAAAGCATTAGGTCCTTAAAGGATAAGCTTAACAACTTTGGGAGATCAATGGTGAATCTTTTCAAAAAGGACATTCGTATATTTAATGGGGCCAACTATGATAGTTGGAAGAAAAATATGAAGACTCATTTTTTGTGCATGGGTCTAGGTTATTGGATCTTGACAAAGTTAGAAGATGATTGTGAGAGAAGAGAAGATTGAATAATACACTGAAGTAGAGAGAGTTTTGTTCATGTGCAACATGAGAGCTAGAGAAGCCCTACTATTAGCTCTTCCAAAGAATGAATACACTTCAAACATGTCATTAAATTTAGAAATCATTAGAATCTATTTTGAAGGTGGTACTCATACAAATAGAGTAAGATTACAAAACTAGATATGCCAATTTCAAGTTGCTAAGATGATGGAAGATGAATCTGTAAAAAAATAAAATTGTAGAATATCATAGATTATTCCAGGAATCAAGTCACATGGTTCAACCAAGGTAGAAAATGAGGCTGTGTAGAAGATCTTGGAAACTTTGACACAACCATTCAAGCAAGTTGCTTAGATGATTTAATTACTTATACCCTACACTAAGCAGTTTACTAGGGAAATTTTTCTTGGAAGATTTTAAGCAGAAGAAGTAGATTAGAAGAAATCAAGAGAATTGACAAGAGCTGAGACAACCTTTAGTACCATGAATGTTTGGCCAAGCCTGTCTAGAAGTGCAAGCACACATGGAGATTTTACTAGTAGCAGTAGAACCAAATCTGATTAAGAAAAGAAGATTAAGGAAGGTACATCACTTCTTGTAAGAAGAGAAAAAGATGGTAAGAATATTTTTAAATGTTGGACATGTAATGTGTTTGGTCATTATGCATCTAAATGTGCTAAAAAGAGAAAAACTATAAGGGAAAGTTTAAGCCTAGAAGAGGTAGAAATTGTTTGTATGCTAATGAAGATGAAGAATCTAATGAAAGAGCTCAAAGTGAAAGTGATTATGAGCTAGGATTTGTATCTATGAAAGAAGATGGTCTTGATAGAGAAATTAGAGAAGAAAAGGCTATAGTTTACCAAGTTGAAAAGAACTCTGATTAGATTATAGATAATGATTGTTCACATCACATGACTGGTGATATGAATAAGTTTGTTAAATTCAATAGCTATGATAGAGGTATTGTTAGAGTTGGTAACAATGTAGCCAGTTATATTACAGGGATTGGATCCATTACTTTAGATGGAAGAACTAACACTGATGATGTTTTTTTTTTAATGGATTAAAACATAATTTCTTAATTGTTATACAGTTGGTGGACAAAGTGTATCAATTGCAATTGATAGAAAAGACTTTCATTGTCAAGGATAAGGATGGTAAGATGATTGGAACCAACTAGGTCTAGAGGTAATGTATTTTAGTTGAATCCCACTAAAGTGACTTGTTTGGTTGTAAAAGTGGATAACAATTGATTATGGCATAGGATATTTTGGCATATAAACTTTGATAATATTTTAAAGGTTAGTAGCACATTTGTAGTCAGAGATCTACCTAAGATAATTAAGCCTACTAATATGGTTTGCAAATAATGTATCTTGGGTAAGCTAAAGAAGGTATATTTTCCTAGCAAAAAGCTCACTACCACAGAGAAGTTGGAGATTGTTCACATAGATCTAAGTGGTCCCTCTAGAACAAAAGGATTCTATGGTGAAAAGTATTTCATGATTTTTTTAATGATTTTACTAGAATGATGTAGATGGCATTTATTAAAGAGAAGTTTGAAGATTCTAAGAAGTTTAAGGTATATAAGACTAGAGCTAAGAATGAATCTAGTCTTAAGATAAAATGTTTGAGATTAGATAGAGGAGGAGAATTAACATATTTTGTGAAGAGAATGGAATCAAAAGGAAATTATCTTCACTTGGGACACCTAAATAGAATGGGATTGTAGAAAGAAGAAATGGATCAGTAGTAAAGGTAGCAAGAGTGATGTTGTTTGAGGATGATGTATCCAAGAAATTTTGGAGAGAGGAAGACAATACAAAAGTGTACACTATAAATGGAGTACAAATCAAAAAAGGTATGAGAAAGAGACCTTATTAAATATGGTTCAATCATTCATCATCAATTAGGTGCTTCAAAATATTTGGAAGTAAGTGGTGTATGCACCCTAAAATGGTTGCCTAGACTATGGGCCCCCATTATTCAATTTGTCAATTTATCAAATTTCTTGAATCAATGGTTTGCAATATTTTATTAAATCAATTTCCTTGATCAAATTCGATTATTTCATTTCTAATGTTGATCATATCCTAAGTCATATTTAATTAAAAGAAAATCTCCCTTTTAATTAAATAAAATAAGTCCTCATTTAATTAAAAGAAAACCTCTCTTTTAATTAAATTCATCAAAATTTAATTAATTAAGAGAAAAACCACTCTTTTAATTTAATTTAATATTTCCTATTTAATTAAAAGAACTTTCTCCCTTTTAATTAAATACATTAAACCCACTTGAAAAAAGAAATAAATTAAATAAAGATTAAATAAATATTTTATTTATTTTCTCTACACTTAAATGCACATATTTCTAAGTGGGACTCATCTTTCCGCTTTCTTCTCAACCACTCTTCTTTTCTCATTGGTGGAATTTTGTCTCACATGGATCAAACTCTATTATCCCATATTGGTTGTGAGAAGCCTCTCACCTCCATATTTTTATTTATAAGGGAGAGCCCTCTCCTCATTTTGGACATCCACAATTCAACCACAAATCATTCATGATTCAACCACAAATTATCCACGATTCATCCACAATTACACTATTGTTATGCTACAAGTTTGGAGAGCAATTTTTGAAAGAGTTTGAGCATTAAAGCTTTTTGTGGAGAACTTCTCTCTTCTTGTCTTATTCTCTCATGCATCCATGGCTTCCATCATGAGGTTTCATCCTTGCATTTGCATAATATCTTAGACTCATATTTATTCTCATAGATTAGTATTGCATTGTTATTAGATTTCTTTTCTTGCATTGTTTTACATTGTTATCATTTAGATTAGTTTGCATTTTCATTTGCATGCATATTTTTTTATCATTGAATCTCTTGTTTCATGGTGTACTTGCATGGGCACAAACTAGGTCAAATTGAGGGCCTCCATTACAAACCCTTGCACTCCATGAATAGAGAGCTATGAGTCGCCATTCAAGACCTCATTTTTGAGTAACCTTGGATATAATGACTCATAGAAGTGTGCTCACATTTTAGGCATACAAGTGTTATACCAAGAGATCTTGATGATGTTAGCAAGTTTGATCCAAGAAGTGATGAAGGTATATTTCTTGGCTATTCATTGAAAAGAAAGGCATACAGATGTTTTAATCATAGAACTAAGACAATAGTTGAATGTGCAAGTGTTAAGATTTATGCAAATTTTAGAAGTAAAGAAAAGATGGTAGATTACAATTCAGATGAAGAAGAAGCTAATTCTAGAATTGTTAGAAAAAATAAAAAAGTTTTCTTTGAGGCTAACAATGATCTATAGAATGATGTGTTAATTTTTGAGCGAAGAGGAGAGAAGAGAGCTGAACCAAGAGATGAGATAAGAGTTGAGATCTCAACTTCTACCCCTAAGAGAAATCTAACAAAGAATCACCCTCCAGAGAAGATAATGGGAAGAAAAGACAAAGGTGTGATAAAAAGAAATGGAGTTAATGAAGAGATATGTTTGATTTCTCGAGTTGAACCTAAGAGCATAGATGAAGCATGTAAAGATGATCATTAGATTTAAGCAATGAAGGAAGAATTAGATTAGATTGTGAACAATGAAACATGGGAGTTAGTTCCTAGACCTAAAGATAAAAATGTGATAGGAACCAAATGGGTATTTGGTATTTAGAAACATGTTGAATGAACAAGGAAACATTGTGAGAAAAAAGGATAGACTTGTATGTAAGGGATATTCACAGAAAGAAGGCATAGAATATGAGGAAACATATGCACCTGTAGCCAAAATGGAAGTAGTAAGAATGTTCTTGGCTTATGAAACAAATAAGAAGTTGAAGGTATATTAGATGGATGTTAAATCAACCTTCCTGAATGGACAACTTGAAGAAGAGGTGTATATTGAGCAACTTGAAGGTTTTACTTTGATAGAAGACAAAGACATGGTATGTAGACTAAAGAAAGATCTATATGGTTTGTAGCAAGCACCTAGAACTTGGTATGCAAGTTTGGATAGCTATTTGGAAAAGCTTGGATTTGCTAAAGGTATGATAGATAGTAACCTCTATTTGAAAGAAATTGAGAATGGTTTTCTAATAATAGCAATATTTTTTGATGATATCATATTTGGAGGTAATGATGAAGAAATTGATAATTTTGCTGAAGAAATGAAGAATGAGTTTAAAATGAGCATGATAAGAGACATGAATTTTTTCCTAGGATTGAAAATTATATAGAACAATGATAGAATTTTCATTTCATAAGCTAATTACTTGAAGGATTTTTTGAACATACTTGGATTGGAAAGTTGTAATCCTATTGGTACACCTGCAATTGAGAAGAATAAGTATAGATCGACGATTGGAGGTTTGAAATATCTAACTCACATTAGACTAGATATAGAAAATGTAGTTGGGATTGTAGGTAGATTTCAAGCTGGTCCTAAGGAGTGTCATTATGCAACACTAAAAAGGATATTTAGATTATTGAAAGGAAC
This sequence comes from Cupressus sempervirens, assembly GCA_028749045.1. NCBI lineage: Eukaryota > Viridiplantae > Streptophyta > Pinopsida > Cupressales > Cupressaceae > Cupressus > Cupressus sempervirens. The sequence continues at coordinate 706,099,537 of CM053785.1, read as the reverse complement.
ATATAACTATGGAATTTGGTATGATAGATCAAGTGATTTCACTCTATGTGCATATACTGATGGAGATTGTATTTCTTAGAGTCAAGTTGAAGTAGAGTATGTTGAAGTAACAAATAATTGTAACCAAGTAATGTGGATGAAATAGATGCTAAAGGATATGGAGATTGAATTTGCAGAATCTATTATCATTTATTGTGTCAACAAAATTATAGTGAGTATGTCTCAGTATCATGTATTACATTCTAAGAATAAGCATATATCTATTTAAGTATCACATGTTGAGAGAAAAAGTAGTTGAAAGGGAGATTGGATTAGAGTATGTGAGTACTAAAGATCATATTGCAGATATCTTTAGGAAGCCCTTACATAAAGATATAGTACTTTAGAGGTATGCTTGGGGTTATGCCCCTGCCTACTTCTAAGTAAATGATGTAGTAAATGCATCAGTCTAGTGGTATAGGGCACTATTATTAGACTAGACTAAATGCTATTGGTTCTCATATTGGGAAGTATTTTTGATGAGCTGAGTCATTGAGGACTCTTGGCATTTGTTCTTGAATAGTCTATTTAGACACTTGAGATGGTTGAAGACTTGGAGCAATAAATTGACATAATCATGACTTTTTCATTGATGTCAATGGGGGAGAGAATATGCATGAAAAATTCTCTCTACTTGTATGGAGGAAAGAATGCATAAGAAAAGTATGAATGGGAAAGAAATCTTTATTAGGAAGATTTGGAAAGATTCATGTAACGAAGAAGGAAGAATGTTTCTATGGGGGAGATATGTATTGCAAGTTTTTTACTATGAAAAAATGTTGCCGATCCTAAAGAAGAATAAGAATAGGGAAATGTTCTAGAGGATTTTAGAGTTAATTAATGAAGAGGATTTGAGAAGATTAGAACAATAGCAATAACAGAGTACACTTTTGGTATTCTTGGAACTTAGATGTTTTTCATCTACGTTTCCATCAATGCCAAATGGGGAGATTGTTAGCATGAATGTTGATGATACTACTTTGGGGGAGTATCCTAAGCATTGGAGAGTATTGACATGTTGCATTCATGATTGTGTTTGTCATTGATGGAAATATAGCAATAAGTCTATGAAAATTGGTAGAGTAATAGAGAGAAATTTCAGTTGTACAAACAAGGTGTTTCTTGTTTGGCGATGTGCAATCATTGACATGTACAATACAGTATCCTAATATCATGGTTCAATGCACAACACATAATTCAAAGATGTATGAAAGTTGTACTTGATTTACAGAGAGTAGTACAAAAATAGAGCATTAGGAAAGAAGTTCCTAATGTTTTCTCCATCTTATATCTGAGATGCAATGAAGAGATGCACAATCAAATGGTAATAGAGTATAGTCTCTTGGTGATTTCAGCATGTACACAAGCCCTTATATCACACATGTGAAGCTTTGTATAGTCTATGAGCCGACAGTGCTATTATAATTATAATTAATTAATTATCTTATTATAATTAATTGGAAAAGCCTCAAGGCTAACTCAAGAAATTATTTTGATGATATGCTATAAAAGAAATATGTTTTCCTTGTTTGTAATGTGAGTATGAGTGTTGTGATCATTGTATAAAGTGTGAAGTGCAAAAAGGAGAAAAGTATTTACTAAATATGAGCAAGCAATCTAAGGGAGATTTGTGATCTGGTTACAAGATTAGAAGAAGCAGGGGTCCAGTTGATAGGATAGAGGAAGGAAGTACTATTCATTTATATTATTCTACAAGGAATAATGCAAAGATCACTTAAACAGTGGGTTCATTGGTCTTAATGTCAAATTTTTTTGGGCATTGGGTCTAGTTGTCTTCTACAACTCCTAATAGGGTTGGAATCTCCTAATAGGGATTCAAAGTCTCCTAACAAAGATTGATATGTGTTGTGGTTTCACAATGCACACCCCATTTTTCTTAGAAATGGGGACCCCCTACTTAATTTTTTTGGCTTTCTAAATCCCTAGTCTAGGGTTTAAATCTTTTTTAGGGTTTTTCCAAGTGTCCTTTGCCAATCTAGGTCCCGACTTAAAAACCTAGATTGTAGAAACTAGAATTATGAAGGAGAAAGTCATTTTTTGTAGATAAAAGTGTGCACTAGTACTCCTAGCACAACTTACTAGGTGTGCTAGTGTGTGAAAACATTCAAGGAAAGCACTTCCTCTTTGATGTGCATAAATGCATAGTTGCACACCTCAAAGAGGTGTGCTAGGTCCTAGGTCTATAAATACTAAGACCCCCACCCCTCTCCCTACTTCATTTTTCTTCCTCCAAGCTCCCTTATCACATCACCACACCTATTGAAGTGTGCATCTTTGTCAATCCCTTTCATCATGCCTACACACCACAACATAAAACACCAAGTTAAAGGTGCACAACTCTAGACCTATCTAGGTCCTTTTTTTGTATAATCTTAACAAACCTTTAAAAAAAATTAAAACTAACACCTAAGAAAAGGTGTGTAGCTATGCACCTATCTAGGTGTGCAACTATTCCCTTAAAGGTAAAGGGTGTGCATTTAACTCACCTCATGAGGTTTGCTAAATGTGCAGCATTTTTTGTGCCTACGTGTTCTAAGGGTGCACACCTAGCGCACCCCATTAGGTGCACTAGGTCCTTAGTAATAAAGATGTTAATGTAGGGCAGCACACCTAGTGCACCTCTAAGGTGCACCAGGTTCACCTTTTTTTTCCTTCTAGGGTTAAAAATAGGTTTTTTCTTAGTTTTCATCAATTAAGGTTTCTAGATTTTTTTTTTGTGTCATCATTAGGGTTCAAATTAATTGATTTTTCTTTGACTCTAGACTAATAGATGTTGATTTTGTATAGATTTAGTGCTTTCTTCATTTTCCTTCCTCACTACAAAGATGGTCTGAAAACTAGTTATTTTCAAGTTCCAAGGTGTTTTGGCAAAGTCACACTTCCAAGATGATTATTTAGAGATCTAAGAGACTAAACTTGGTCATACATAGTGGAATGCATTCTTGGTGTTATGCAACAAGCCCATAGAAAGGTCCCCATTGATATCCACTCTTATTTGATTGGGACTGGTCAACATTGCGTAACACCCAATATCAGTACAGTCCTCAGAATTGATCATGACACTAGCAAAAAACTATGTCTTTGAAGAAAGGGACATGAAAAGTATAACTGGAGAGATTGTGCTAGACCTCCAACCTAAGAACATAGAGAAAGTGTTCCATCTCCCAAGAATAGATCAGTTTATCAGATTAACCTATCACTAGGTGGAAAGATGGTACAGATAATATGTAGAGGAAGCGTCTAAAATCACCTAGTCCTCATACCTTATTGAGAAGACTCCTTTGGGGCATAAAGAAAGAAAATTGGAGATGACAAGGGGTTACATGAAAGATGATATTGGGTATTCTATAATACTTTTGAGTAGATTAATGGGGTTACCAGCATCAGGACACCTGAACATACAGATGGTGCACTTTATTGAGACTAGCAATATAGCTAAGATGCCAATAGATTGGGCTTCCATTCTTAGTGATAACTTGGATGAGCAGCTGGTGATAGTTAATAATAATCATAAGCTCTACATGACATCTTATTTGGTGTACCTACTAGCAATAAGAGCCATGGACTATCTAGGGTTGTTCAAAAAGGGAAGTATGCAAGATGCAAATGCATGGCTATGTATAGTATATCCCTAGTTGGTGAAGAAAAATTTTTTAGAGCACAACAAGGAAAATAGGATAGTGAATGATGCATTTATATTTGAATTTGTTATATTCATTGAATGGTATTATGCGAAGAGGATGTCAGATGAGGTAGTGGTAAAGATTTTAGAAGTTGGCACCTATTACATCCAATTTTGGACATTCACTTATTTGAGGGTAGTGGGTACCACTATGAATCCTAAGAATCTCCCTAGGTATCCAAGTGATAGACTTATATTGGTGGAGATTGCTTGACAAATCTTGTTTTCTTATGAAAAAGGAAGCAGCATAAGATAACCTGGAGTGGCCCATTACTATCAGAGCATTTAATGTGGTCTGGAGATAGGATATTCTATCTTTTGAGCTTGAGTAGGATCAGCATCCCTTGGAGGAATATAACTCTCCTTCTCCTTATTTGGAAAACATTGGAAGAGTTCAATACTTAGTGGTCAAAATATTCCAACATGAAGATGCAATGGAGGATCATTGGATGAATGCAGTAGACAACTATGATATCTATATAAGGGATTATTATAGGATGACTCTCTATTTGGCAGGCAATGATTTAAAGATAGAGGTTCCTTTAAAGGTAGTCCAAAAACATACTAAGGATGTACTTGATATAATATATAATTTAGAGACAAGATTTTTAATCAACCCATTATGGATGTTGAGATTGATAAGGAAGAAAACTTAGATATTAATCATAGGGCTAGGCATGTAATCAAATAGATTAAGGATTGGATCAAAATAACTTTCAAATTGGATCTAATTCCTCAAGAAGTAATCTTCCATGGTATAGCCTACCCAACAAGAGGTAGAGGAGATAAGGCAATAGTACCCACTTTTATAGCTCAGTCCCTAGTGAGGCTAGAAATAGTGCACCAACTAGATAGAGAAGTTGGATATTATAGGGCTTAGAAGGGTAAAGGAAAGAGGAAAATAATTTTTCCTAAACAAGATGATCAAAATAAGTAACAACTCAAGTACTTCCACAAAAAGGGTATGAGAATGTACAAGGGGCTGCGAATGTACAAGGGTCAGAGAATGTAGAAGTTATGCAAACCCAGGATAATCCTCAAGTGCCACCAACAAAACAAGGGCAAGGAGGAACTGAAATAGAACTACAAGAAGTTTCACCACCTACTCAAGAGGTACAAGCTTCCCCATTAGTTCCTAAGAGAAGGAAGATCAAAACTCTAGTCAGGAGGAGACAAAAGGTGATTAGAAGAGTTATTCCTTTTCCATTAGTACCAAAGCTTTTCCTAGAAGAAGGGGAAGAAGAGGATGACGAAGATGATAAAGATAACCTTCCTTTGAATTGGAGGACTCATCTTGCTAGAGAAATAGAGTTAGAATGGAGAAGAAGCTCCATAATTACACCACCATCCATTCTTGATTAGCTTATTCAATCTACCACTTCAAAAGATGAGTTGCAATAGTGGATTGATGAACAAGAGGTTAAAGGGATTGATGTTAGATTTTTATTTTATATCAGTTAGCATTGAATTGGTAGGAGATAAGATAAGAGATACTCTAACTAATTAACCTCAATAGGAGTATTGGAGTCATTTGCCATCTCAGCCCCAAGAACCTGAAGTAGTTCCACCATCACTAAATCAAGTTATGTTTTGTGTGGATAAAGGTTTTGCTACTCCTCTCACTCCAAGTAATGAAGAAGAATAGGAGGAATAGCCACAAAAAATACCTACCATTGAAGTGTTAGAGGAAGGGAAAATATGTAAGCATCCTCAACACACTTCCCAAGATGCAAAGGTGAGAACTGTGGACTCCAAAGATACAGAGACTCCCAATGTGGATCTCTTACAAAAGGAGAAGACTCTGGAGAGGAGTGATAAGGGGAAGAGCACAGCAGAGAAAAATCCTTCATCATCAAAAGGAAAATTTTTGATGGAGCATGTTCTAAGATGACTAAGAAAAGAGGTGATTAGAAACAAAAGGTAGTGATATTCCACTAAGGAAGAGGATATGAGAGAATTGATCAAAGTTCTTCGGAAACCTGAGTCACCACAAAAGGATACATGCGCATTGGCCTTTATCATGAGTGATCAACATTAGGATTTATTTGCACATGTTACTATCCCTCCTTTGTATGTAGATGTCAAGGGTTTTACTTCAAGAGATTATTAGATATGGGAGGTTGTGCTTGGGAAATCGACATTGGACATTGCCAAGTTAATGGTGACAATGGCAATCAAAGAAGTGTTTAGGCACTAGAACAAGATGAGACAAAATTGATGAAACTTTGGAAATTGAATGAGATCCTAAGAGGATATTTGAATGAAATTGTTGGTCCTTAGATATTGAAAATCCTAAGGAGACTTTGAATGTGGCACTAGAGAAAAGAGATAAGGAGATTGTGCAACTTGATTCATTTTTGAAAGCTTGTTAGCAGTGGCGAGAAAGTTTTGAAGAGAAAGGTGTACACATTATATAGAGAAATATTAAACTATTATACCATATGTAGAATAATGTAGATAAGCTAGTGGCGATTTTGAATCAAGATTTTGGTTTAATGGATGAGTACATACCTAGGACAAGGACCTACAAGAACTATAGTCGATCAAGGGTCAAACTTATAAGATGTTAATGGATGTATATACAATAGAAGAGTTAGATAAAATTCAAGATTAGATAAAGAAGATTATGAATGGAAATAAAGTAATGGAGACATTACATACAAAGATTCATAAGCTCAAGGATCAAACCCAAGAGAAAATTTTGGAGGCAGAGAAACATTATAATGATGCATGCTTAGATATTTTTGAAGATGATTCAAGGGACAAATTGATGACTGTAGAAGCAATTATTGAATGGTTCTTGAAGACTATTGAAGAAGCTTCTAATGATGATGATATTAGACAAGCATTCAAAATTTAAGAAGCATTACTAGATTTAGATGTGAAACTTGGAATTTTGGTAGAAACTCACATCAAGGTGGGAAATTATAGGCAAAAAGTGAAGGACAAGTATGAAGCTTTAGATTTTTTGGATGTAGACCAATTCATAGAGATTATTGAGAAATTTAAGAGCAAATACCCATATATAGATCTGGTACAAAGTGGAATAAAACCTAGAAGCTACAATTTCTATTTTTACACTTGGTGAAATTTTGCATTTTTTGAACCTGTTTCTGAGGTGCGCAGGTGCATTAGGTGTACTACTTCTGAAGTGTGCCTTTTTAGACATGTGCCCAAATTTTTTGAAGAAGTTAGAGGTGCACCAACAGTTAATTTCTAGTTCTAAATTTAGAGCTTTCCATGCATTAAATATGCATTCTGCAATAGTTTAACTCCTACAGACACCCAATGAAGATGGAGCTTCTATTTTTAGCACTTCCAGACACTCCTACATCATCTAATGGCTTTCTTTTTCTTATTTTCTCATATTGTCTCTATTTTAAGGCATGTAAAGGCTCATGCATCCATTTAATGGTATATATATGGCTGAAGTCCTATTAAGCACTAGTTAGAGAGTCAGTTTGTACATAAATATATTTGTTTTATTAGTTTAAAAGAATATGTTTGCATAAAGATATCTCTCACTTTTAACAAAAATTGAGGATAATATTTCTTATAAATTCATGAATGTAATATATATTCTAGGCCATTATTTTGATGCAATAATATATGCTTTTGGTGCTCGCATTTGGAGTATAATGATTCTTTCCTAAGTGTGTTATATTTTGTGAATGTATGTTCATGGAATGTAATTGAGCCAACAATTTTATTGTGTTATTTTGATTGTGTGATCTTTTAATTCTAGTGTTTTCTATGGGTCTACAAATTTTTCTAATGTACTTGGTTCGAGAAGAGATCACCCTTATTGTTCCTACATAGTTTTTCATCTCACGTGAGTGCACTTTTCATGGCCTTGCAATTTAATGAAAAGTAAAACATCTTACAGATACTAAATTCCAATTGATGTTTTCATCAATGGAATGAAGGAATTATTGCTCCTACTTTCATTGGTTACCTACTGATCTTTTCAATGATTTAACTCACAAATGTATTATCTTCATAGTTTATGTCTATCAGGAATTTACTTTTCAAGTTATTTTTTAAAACTTCTTATTACCCTATCTTCATTATTTCCTTTTACAAAGACTTGGTTAATTTAGGAATTTATATAGTTGCATTGTTAGACTACATTTATTAAAAAATAAAAAATACTAAAAATATATTTCTTTTTGTGTGTTTTTATTCTTTTGAGATAGCAAGAAGATTCTACATCTCATTGAAATTTTTCAAAACTAGCAAAGGCCTCCTTATGAACAAATACATTTATCCTCAATTGAGCAGATTCCAGTAGGTCAAAAGATCACCCGAAACCTTGGAGTTGATCCTAGATCAACTTTTCAAGAGAGGAGTTTGAAAGGATTCCTATCGTTAAGCATTGTACAAAATGACAGCTCAATAATATGTACTAAATTTTTTTATAGACTCCTAATAGGATCCATCCTCTAACAAGGAATATGTATATTAGTATGTCATCTTGTGGGTACCATTCCCACCATGGTTTTCCCTTTGATTAAGGGTTTCCCTAGTTAAAATATCTAGTGTTATTATGTATGAGTATATTGTTGTGGCTTCTAATTTTATTACTCATATGGTTAAGTTTATTTGAAGTTGATAATTGTGATAATAGTTGAATAACTAATTCACCCTTCCCAATATGAGTTATATTGATGGACTATATATTCTAACACAAAATCCCTCTTCCAATGGCTCAACACTCCAAGTGATCAACCAATTTCTCAATTGTAGATAATCCAAGCATGGTAAATTGAAATTTTATGTTAGGAGCATGTCTAATATTCAATTCCTAATCATCCCAATGAGCTATGAGTGTTTTAGGCCATAGTTTGGCTAGACTGATTCATTAATTGTTAACAACTCAAGATGTAAAGAAGAAACCAAAATCAATCTAAGTATATACATAGTTATCTACTACTATTATATAATTCTAGGAAAAATCAAGAAAACATATACAAAGCTTTGAGAAGTTTAGTCTAGTCCATGTCACTCTATTTTACTCAGATTGCTAACTACGACTGTATGGGACATCAATGTTGTTCAAGACACAAAGTGACAAATCTAACCAAAAATTATTGAACCCCCAAAAATAGATTGATTAAATGTTTTATAGGCCCTCTTGGATCGGTTGAGCAATCCCATAACTAATTTTACTCCCATCTTGCAAAATTGACTATTTTTGGATGAAAGGTTTCAAAAGTTGGAAAGTTACAACTTTTCTTGCATTTTGTTCAACTTTTACATCTTTTCCCAAATTCCCTCAAATTTTCATCTAATAACTCCAAATCATAACCATGGGTAAATCTTGATCATAAATGATGTTCCAAGTCCTTGGCAACCCTTTGACCAAGTACTCACCAATGTTGACCTTACTAGTTAACTCACCCTATAAGGCAAAATAGCCTATTTGGACAATCTCCTAATGTTTCAACTTTAGTCTACTATCTCCTTAGGCTCACCTTGACTAGGCTTGTTACCTCAAAGGGAGATTTTACAAAAAAGAATGATCTAATCCTCATTTTTCATAGTTTCTCACTAGGTGCTCCTACGCCATGCTCTTGGGGTGCAAAGGAACTCATGTCCCATGAGTTGTCAATACATAAATTGACTTTCCAATTTTTATGATGTCATGTTCAAACATCCATGTAGCTTCTTCCTCAAGTAGTCTACCCCACTTGACTAAGTACTCCTTGTAACCCCCTTTTTCTTGTTTGTTTCATAATTTTAGTGTCTACGACACCTTCAAACTATATTGGCTAAGGTGGAGGAAGATTTTTAATGAAGTCATCTTCATGAGATGCTTGTCTTTGTGTGGATTCAACATTCATTCTTTGACCCTGATAGGAATATAGATCAAAAACATTGAAAATTGGGGATATTCTCAAGTCAAGTGTAAGTTCAAGTTCATAAGCATTGGACCCATATTTATGAAGTATCTTTAATGGTCCAATTTTCATCATTAGTATCTTAGTGGGTTAGAATTTTTGTAGTCTCTCCTTTCTAAGGTAAGCCATGACCAAGTCCCCCACTTTGAACTTAACTTCTCTCTTAGTCCTATCTACTTGCTTCTTATACTTATCTAAACTCTTCTATAGAGTGTGTTTAACCTACTCGTGTATATCTTTGATATGCTCTATGAAATTATCACCTAGAGAACTTCTCTTCTTCATATATCCGGCATCTCTTAGTTCCAAAACCCCCTAGGGTGATACCCATAAACAATATCAAAATGGCTTCTCCCTATTCTTTTATTCATAAAATCATTGTAGGCATATTCTTCTTGTCCAATAACCAAATCCCACACTTGTCCACGTTGCTTGGTTAAGGTCCATAACAAGTTACCCAAAGGCCTATTAACCTGTTTGATTTGGCCATCTAACTATGGATGATATGCATAGGATAAAGATAAATTAGTGCCTAGTTTTTCCGAGAATGTCCTCCAAAAATGGCCCATAAACTTGGAGTCTCTATCACTTAGAATTTTGAGGGGTAAACCATGTATTCTCACAATCTCTCTAAAGAATATCCCTACTATGTAGGAGGCATCATTTGTAATCTTACATGTTATAAAGTGCACCATCTTGCTAAATTTGTCAACAACAACAATAAAAACATTGTGAAAACCCCTTATTATTTTATGTAGACCCAAAACAAAGTCCATACTTAGGCATTCCCAAGGCCTAGTTGGAATAGAAAGGGTTTGGTAGAGTCAATGATTTGATGAGCTACCTTTTCCCCTCTAATAAATGGCACATTTTTCAACAAATTGCCTAACATCTTGATACATCTTAGGCCAATAATAGGGCCTGTTTACTTTCTCCAATGTCTTGTCAATGCCAAAATGACATCCAAGACTACCTTGGTGTTTCTCTTTGATGATATTGAGTCTCATGAATCCTTGAGGAATACATAATTTCTCTCCTTTTAAAAGTTAACCATCCTACAACATATAGTCAAAATAATCAACATGGAAACTATTAGAAAAGTTAGAGTAGATTTGTATACCTCTACAAAATCCCTATCCTCGATATATAGACTCTTGAAGTTATCCAAACCCACACTTTATAGTTGAATATCTTGTACTTACAGTACCCTCCTTCTTAGGTCATTGTCTGCCCTAATTTAAGTTCCCTTTTTGTTATGTTTTATAATGAAGGTGTAAGCTTGGAGGTATTCAACCCACTTTAGGTGCTTTTGACCAAGTTTTTCCTACCTATTTAGAAAACTCAAGGCATGATTGTTTGTGTACACACATTGAACTCCTTTGGGGTTAAATAATGTCTCCACATTTTGAGTGACTAAATAATGGCATAGATTTCTAATTCGTAGGTGGAGCATCTCGATTTGTCTTTATGGAGCTTCTCGAAGAAAGTGCCTACTAGATGGTCTTCTTGGCTTAACACTGCCCCAATAGCTAGGTTGCTAGCATCACACTCCATAGTGAATATCTTATTGAAATTGTGTAATGTAAGGGTTGGAAAATCTTCTAATTTCCTCTTCAAGATTTCAAAACTTTCATCTACCTTAGGAATCGATACAAACTTACATTTGATTCCCCCTTTGATGGTGTTAAGGATGGGTGCCATGACATTACTAAAGTTTCTTATAAATTTCCTATAGAATGATGTCAAACCATGGAAACTTCTAACATATCCTACTAATGTAGGAATAGGCCAACTCAAGATGGCTTCTACCTTAGACTTATCCATTTTTAAACTTCCTTGAGATACAACAAAACCAAGGTACACTAGTTTAGTTTTAAGGAACTCACTTTTTTCCAAGTTTATCATGAGCTTCTCCTGGTGGAGTTTTCTCAAGACCTTGTCTAGGTGTTGTAGATACTCTTCCCTTGTCCTACTAAAAATTAGTATATCATCAAGATAAAAAAATAACAAATTTTCCAATAAATTCCACAAATACCTCATTCATTAATCTCATGAAGTTGCTAAGTGAATTAGTGAGATCAAAAAGGCATCATGAACCACTCATATAGGCCTTCATTGGTTTTAAAATTTTTCTTCCACTCATCACTAGGTCTAATTCTTAAATGGTGGTAGCCAAAATTTAAGTTAATCTTGGAGAAATATAAGAAACCTCCTAGGTAGTCCATCACATATTCAATTCCTAGCATTGGAAACCTATATCTTATGGTAATTTTATTGTTTTCCTTTGAATGAGTGCACATCCTCCATTTTCCATATTTCTTTGGAGCTTGAACAATAGGCACTACACAGGGACTCAAACTCTTTCTTATCAATCCCTTACTTAGAAGTTCTTGAGCTTTTTTTTATCTATTTACTCATTCTAAGAAAGGGTCATCTTGTAAGTGTTGTTATTTGGTAGAGTAGACCCTAATGTCCTTATTTGGTTAGCATCCCTCATGGGTGTTAGTTTGTCATGTATATCCTTCACAACAATATCCTTGTACCTATCTAGCAAATTTTGTACTTCTTTAGGTACTTTTCCTTCCTTAGCCTTCTTAGGTTCTTCTTTTGTCTTTAGTGCAATGGAATAACCCCCTTGTTAAGGTTTATATTTTAGAACCTTAAGAAAATTCTTCCCCCTAACATTATAACACTAGACCCTATTAATTTGTGTTATACCACATTAGGCAATGGACCCATTTGGAATCTTCTCCCATTCTTGGTTATAACATAGGTGTTCTTCTCACCATCAAGTATTTATTTAGTATCAAATTGGCATGGATGTCCTAATAATATGTGGGAAGCATCTATTGGCAATATTTCACATAGGACCCTATCCCTATAGTCACCTATATAAAAATCCACATAGGCTTGTTCATCTACAAGGACATGTCAAGACCCTTGTTCAACTAGGATACCTTATAAGAACTCGCATGGGATAATCTATTCAATTTCAACTTTTCTACCATCTCTAAAGACACAATATTTTTAGTTGAACCAAAACCAACTATTACTTTGCATACCTTGCCATGTGATCTATATGTGGTGCTAAATAGGGTTTTCCTTTTCGATGGATCCTTGTGTTGAAGTATCTTTATTAGAGTCCCCCTTATCATCAAATTTTCCCCTTCACATCCTCCATTGTTTTCATAATAGCAGTCCTATTAGGACATCTTCCCATAGTATATCCCACTTGGCCACAATGATAGAACTACACTGTGAACACAAAAGTTCTTCAATAACGTCCTCCAAATATACCTCTTCATGGACTCCTACCCTTGAATTTCCCCCTAATATCTCTCTACCTTGACTCTTTCCACTTCCTTCTTGAGGAACATTCTCCTTCTTTCAATTAGAACTTTGAACTTTAAAAGAGAATCCCTTTCCTCTATATCCTCTATGAGCTTTTCCTCTTTAACTTTGCTTTTCTTTCCTCATTAGTTTATCCTTTTCTCTCAAGGAAAGTTTGAATAATTTGTGTACTGTGTCAAGGCCTAAGATGGTAATCTCATCTTGTATAGTTTGCCTCAACACAGGTCAAGATATCTAGCCAACTTTTCTTCTTTACTCTCATGCCTTTTAGAACTTAGAATAAGCTTTTGGAATAGCTTAATTTACCCAGTGACATCTAAATATTTTTTCTTGAATGCCTCCAACTTCCTATACATTTTTCAATCTGATTGACATTCTTTTCCATGAGGTGATCTTTTTCTTACCATCCTGCACCTTCTCTTTTTTGCATGACATTCCACTATATTAATGTTGATCCCATTAACCTTGTTTTGGCCACACTTTTGCTCTTGTCCTCTACTATCTCTTTGAGATCAACTTAGTTGTTGATGACATCAATCAAATCCAACAACTACTCCCCATTAAAACTTCCTCAATAAAAAGGAAAACCTTCAAAAGAATCTCTATTAAAAGACTTAAGTGGATCTAGGAACATCTTTTTCTCCTTTTTATTATTTATTTCAATGGTAGTTACATTGGGGTAGGTAGAAGAGGTGGATCCTACCTCTTCTTCTTCATTAGAGATATCTCCCCACTCTACCAACATACCTTTACCCTTACCTCTATTTCAGTCTCCCAATAATTTTTTTTTTGAGCTTCCATCATTTCTTGGAAGACTTTATTTACAAAATCTACATTGAGGGATTTAGGAGGCATGCTTCCTACTTCATTTTCCCCAAAAAATATTGATTCCTCTATGTCTTACATACACCTCTATGAATCATCCTCTAATACAACTATGATGTAAGTGGAATTTGTGTCTTGATCTATTTAGTCTAAATAGAATCTTAAGGGTTTATTTTAAACTTCCAAAGGCTAAAGCTACTAGGGCCTTCCCAAGGCTCACAAGAATGAGTTCCTTCCCTCCTAGGTCTAGGACAACTCAATCCCTTAAGAACTCTTCGAACCCCATAGGTTTTCTCCAAGAAACCTTCTCACCCAAGGCACCATTACTTCCACTACTATAGGATCTTTGACAAGCTAGGTGTCCAAAATCTCTATTTATCTCTTATCACAATGTCTCTTCAACCTTTATAATGGCTTTCAACCATTTTATAGTCTTTGGCCTCTAGATTGGTGTACTAGGCAATAGACCTAGTAGAATTAGGTCTCCTTAACCAATTTTTGGACCCTCATTTGAAAATAGTCCAAAAAAAACCCCAAATGTTTTTATATATTTAGATACCTATTTTGATGGGTCCCATAATACCAATTTTTCTTGAGTGGGTTCTTCCTCTAAAGACCTAAACCCAAAAGCCCTCTAGTAAACAAGGGTTTCCTAGGTTCTAGGGAAAATGCACTTAGTTTGACAATGAAAATTTTGAGTGGTGACCTCAAAATACCACATCACCTTCAATTACACCATTTGCATTCATTTAAGAAATCTTACCTTGTATCCATACTCACAATGTCTTTAAACTACACAAAAACCCTCTTCCAATCACTCAAGACTCCAAGTGATTAGTTAGTTTCTCAACTATAGGAAACCCAAACATGGAAAATTGAAATTACATAGTTAAGGACATGTCTAATTTACCATTCCTAATCATCCCAATGATCCATGAGTATTTTAGGTTTGATTCACTAATGCTTCAACACCCTAGATGTAAAGAAGAAACCAAAATCACTCTAAGTATATACAAACTTATATATTACTAATCTAAAATGCTAGGAAAAAACAAGAAAAAATATACAAATCTCTACGAAATTTAATCTATTCGATGCCACTCTATTTTACCTAGATTGCTAATTGTGACTGTCCAGAACAACAATGTTGTTGAACACACGAAGTGCCAAATCTTGCCAAAACTGATTGAAACCTAGAATTCGGTTGATTACATGTTTTATAGTCCCTCTTGGATTTGTTGGGCTCTCCCATAACTAATCGTACTTCAATCTTGAAAATTTTACTCTCTCTCTCTCTCTCTCTCTCTCTCACACACACACACACACACACACACACACACACACACACACACACACAGACACACACACACGCACACACACACACACACACACACACACACACACACACACACACACACACACACACACACACACACACACACACCCACATTTATTCTAATTTTTCATAACCTAATAGGGTTATGGAAAACTATTTTCAATGATTTAATTCTTTATAACGTGATTTCATTTTGTGCATTATGGAAAATTTGGAACATAATATTTAGGTATTAATAATTTGATCATGTTTTGTATGGTATGCAAAGATTATTTTCTTCAATAGTCTTAAACAACCATTTCAAGTTATTGCAAGGTCTCACTACTATTTCATAGGGTGTTCTACTATAGGTACACATTTTTTATGTCTTCTTTCTTTGAAATGATCAAAATTTCATGTCTTTGGGTGTCTTGCCATATTTTTATAATTATTATAACTTTAGCTTTATAGAAAATGATTGAATTAAATTATTTTTGAGTTTATGTCCATGCAATTTTTATGATATTTTGTAGGTTATGAACAATGGGAAAGAAGAAGAGAAGATCAATTGAGGGACAAGAGGCAATGAAGAAAAAACAAAGGGATTGTATGAGGAGATTACATCAAACTAGAGGATCAAATGTACATAGGTGAGAAAACATCTAAAAAATTTCAAGAGAACACATCAATTGAAATTGATAATGTAGAAAATGATTTTCAAGAGCATACACTAAATGAAATTCAAGAGAATGCACCTATTTCACCTCTTGCACCTAATTTGCATAATGAACCATATTCATCTTATGCACCTAAATCATGTCATGTACATAATTCACCTAATCTACATAATGCACCATTGTCTACTCCTAGAATAATTTGTAGAAAGCCAAAGTTTCTAATTGACATTGATAAAATTATTTTTAGGCCAATGAATGATAAAATTTCAAAAGGAAGATGTAGAAGAATTGCTAATAAGATATGGAATAACTATTTTGAAAAATTAAGTGCAAGTGGAAAATGTCAAGTAGTTGTTGAAATGATTAAAAATCTGAAATTTAGAGAGATGATGATAAATGTGGGGTTTAGATCATGTGAACATAGTAGTGAAAGAACCTTTCTAAGAAACTTTTTTTGATGCATATCAAACCATTGGATCAAAATCATGTACTAAAGATGCTAATGTTAGTCAACATATCCTTGCATCAACCATGGTGGGAAAGGAAATGAAAAAATATTGCATAGTAAGTAGAAAAAGAAAGACCTTAATGATAAGTAGAACAACATTACACAAAGCCTTGGAGAGGCGAGATAAAATTGAGGATCCTAACAGTAATGATCAACTTTGGTCATTCTTGGGTAGACTCCCACACAAGAGAAAGGTTGTTGTTGGTGCACTAAGAACATTAATTAAAAAAATTTGGTTTGAAAAAACAATGGTTTAACCAAACCAAAAGGATGTTGTCTCAAGAAGGTTTCAGAGTACAAACCATGACCCTCATCCAAAATAATTTTTAGATATGACTCAAACACAATTTTATGAACTTTTTCTTCAAAGGTATCCTCAAATTAGAATAAGTCAAAGGTTTTTTGAGATGACAAAACTATTTTATGTTAAGACTAATGATAGATGCACCACATTTTGTTGTAGGTTCCATGTTGAATTTTCCATGAATTATGATATTGATCATTATATAAGTTTTACTTTGAACACTAATGATTTTTTTTTGGAATGTGGTCTAAAAGAACCTCCAAAGTCAGTGAGAGGGTTTATTACAAGTATACTATGTACACAATATTATGCCAATATTTATTATAAGGCTATGCATTTGAAAGGTTCTTGTGATAAATGTGGTGATTTACAAAAGTTTCAAACATGACCACATGTAGATAGCACACATAAAATCGGTCAAAATAAAGTTTCTCTTGTAAAGTACACATCAATTACGTATGGTGTTAAATATTGATAAGAATTAAAGAGGTCTAAGTTAGTGAGAAAGGATATATGTGTAGCTGATTTTATGAAATTATTTTAAGAGAAACTATTATATCAGTACATAGTCCATACATGTAGAGCTAGATGGTTATTTGAGTAATGTAAGATATGTAAGGACACTTTTTCCTTAGGAACAATTGTCTTCATTGTTGATTTTTCTAAAAATTATACACTGAAGCCACAAAATGAAGTACAACCTATGTACTACCACTCTACATAAGTCTCAATTTTTGAGCACATAACATTCATTCATGCACATGATAGCACAGAGGAGGATATAAAGGTTATAAGAGAGTATCACTTCTACATTAGGGATGATAAAACTCATTCATCAGAGTTTGTGCAAGGTTATTCTATAAAATTCTATGATAGTTTAAGAGAAAGAGACACTCATTGCAATCAACACATAATATGGTCACACAATTGCATTGCACAATTCAGGTATGCAAGGATGTCCTATTCGTTGACTAGAATGCATGCGACAAGTGGTGTGAAACTTTTTTGGAACTTCACCAAGGTAGGGCATGGACAAGGAGAGCATGATGGTGTGGGAGCATGTGAGAAAAGAGTACTTACTAGAGAGGAATTAAAGTACAAAGGTGGCATAGTGATAAAGGATGCAAAATCAATAGTGCAATGGTGTAACTCTACTATGAGACCAAGTAATGCTGGTAACTACTATGAGACCAAGTAATGCTGGTAAGTCTTTGGTTTCTAGACATTTTTGGTTGATAAGTGAAGAGACATTGAAAACTTGTAGGATTGTTGTATCCTTAAAGGATAAAGTGACATGCATTCTTTTAGAAGTTCAAATGCATTATCATTAGAAATTTATACTAGACATCTCATGTGTTTTCTCTTCATGTATATATTTTTTATGGGATGAATGTGAATCAAGATAGTGGGTTGACGATTGGTCTTGTAGACCTTTGCAACCTCTTGATTCATATGAAATCTCTAGAGAACTACAATTGAACCTAATTGAAGTATCAAGATATTGGGACCATGTATCTAACTTAGTTGAGATTTTGTAATTTGTCAATTTAAAATACTTCTTTAAAATTGCACTCTATTGTTTTTGGAATTAACATATCCTTGTACATTAAATACAAGTCATGTATATGTAATTATTACAAATGATGATAATGAAGAAGGCACATTATTTTTTGTGTCTTTGTATTGAGGCCAAAAACAAATTGACAATTGTAGCCACTAGTCATGAGGGTATCGAGTATCCTATAGTATCGATTGTTGTTACATGGACTTGGATTAGAAGGTACTATTATTTTGTCTATTTTCACTAACACTGAAGTAAAAGTGGTTTTATGATTATTATGGCATTAACTTACAAGGTTTAATAAAATGTAGGTATTGTATCAGGAATTCTAATGCATGGTTGTTTGACGATTTTGAGACGCATAGACATATTCTTCATTTCTCTAACCTTGTTGTTGTAACTAATATTTAGTTGATAAAATACCATTTTAGACCTCTCAACAAGAATTTATGGAAAGTTTGTGAATCTAATCATGAGGCAATACTTGACACAATAAGGGTTACAGCTAATCCATAAGGTTGTGTTGGTTTAGAAGAATGATTCTACACTATCCACTAGAATATTTTTGAAAATCTCATATATATCTTATGCAAAAAAATTTCCTCACCTAGCTTCGGTGATTTCTCCTCTGTGGCTGGAGGTTAAGGATGCAGAGGCTGCCCCTGATCCTAGTGCTACTGATGACAGCTGGACTATCAAGAATTTATGGAAAGTTTGTGAATCTGATCATGAGGCGATACTTGACACAATAAGGATTAGAGCTGATCCATAAGGTTGTGTTGGTCCAAAAGAATGATTCTACACTATCCACTCGAATATTTTTGAAAATCTCATATATATCTTATGCAAAAAAAATTCCTCACCTGGCTTTGGTGATTTGTCCTCTGTAGCCAGAGGTTAAGGATGCAAAGGCTGCCCCTGATCCTACTGCTACTGATGACAGCTAGACTATTCCCAGTTCGCCCCACAATCCCACTGATATGTGGGGATTTTCTGATAAATATGATCCTCCTCCCTTGACTGGAACTGCCTTGGTAGCCTAAGGTTGCTCTGGTTTTTTTTTTTTATGAATAGTTGTTTTTTTCGACTGAGGCCGTGTTTTTAAGTTCAACTTCGGCTGTGAACTCTTTCGCAGGGTGATCTTGTATCCCCTAGCCCTTTTTTGTGAATTGTATTCTTAGTATATTTTATTAATAGAAAAGGCCTATTCATCAAAAAAAAATTAAAAAATTTGTAACTTTGCTATCATGTACATATTTAGATGAAAAAAATTGTATATAGAATCTGAGAACAAATGTAAAATGTGCATATCTAGATGCTAAATTTTGTATATAGAAACTAAGAAAAAATGTAAAATGTGCATATTCATATGCCAAATTTTTTTTAGAAAACTTGAAAAAATGTGCATATTTAGATGCTAAATTTTGTATAGAATAGTTGTAAATGTGTAACATGTACATATTCACTTGCCAAAATTTGTATAGAAAAGTTGAAAAAAAATTATAATGCACATTTAGTTGCCAAATTTTCTATAGAAAAGTCATAAAAATCTAACATGCCATTTTTTATGTTCATATGCCAAGTTTTGTATATAATTTTTTTCACTTGAATCTAAGTTTATTTTCATTGTAGCTATGACTTTGGAACACTTGAATCGATGCCACGATGGATGGTTTGAAAGATATGCAGTGTTGCTCCAATTTACTAAGAAACACTACAAGTTTTTGCATCATGCAAGAATGTTGTACCAAATCAAATCCATTTAGAATATCTCATAACTAAGATAGATTACTATAGGGTTCTTTGACATGGTTTTCTACCATCTAATAGTTTATTTATAATCCTGACAAGATTTGAGATATTTCCATTAGAAGATGGTAGCTCAAATATGCTTAGTGCACCTTGGAGACACTTCAGAGAATGGTGGTCAAGGTTGTTCTAGACACTCAATGGTGGAAACAATGATGTCCTTAAGGTTCAACCACCCATCCAAAGCTAATGGAATAGTTGAATCGATGCCATGATGGACAATTGGAATTATAAGCTATGTTGCTCCAATTCACTAAGAAACACTAAAACTTTGGGCATCAAGAGAGATTTTTTTGTTAAATCAAATCCATTTTGAATCTCTCATAACTAAGACAACTTACTATAGGTTTAATCAACATAGTTTTCAACCCTTTGGCAATTTTTCTATAGCCCTCATGAGCTCTAAGATATGAAGATTAGAATATGACAGTTGAAACATGCTTAGTGCACCTTAGAGACACTTCAGTGGATGGTGTCCATGATTGTTCTAGACAATCCATGGACAAAATAAGAGTGTTCCTATGGTATGCCTACCCATCTAGAGCTAACAGAATAGTTGAATTGATGCCACGATTGACGGTTGTAAAGATATGTAGTGTTCCTCCAATTTACTAAGCAATAGTACAAGTTTTGGCATCAAGCTAGAATGTCGTTCCAAATAAAATCCATTCAGAATCTCTTAGAACTAAGATAGATTACTATAGGGTTCATCAACATGGTTGTGTACTATCTAACAATTTATCTATTCTCTTGTAGCATTATGTCTTTGATTCTATTTTTTGTCATTAAGATCAGTCGTAAAACTAAATCCATCTAGTATATTCTAATAGTATATCCTAACATTGGTTCATCAATTCAACATTATCAAGATCATTTGTGATAGTAAAGTATTCCTACATATTGAGGTCTATGTCTTCAAAAACCAAATTTATAACCATATATCTTCATCACTGAGCATAACAATATGTAATGGTTAAAAAGGAAAAACTCTCACAATATTTTGTCTTTTACTTTCATTTGTGTCATCAAAGATCAATTGTAAGACTAAATCCATCTGGTATATCCTTACATTGGTTCATGAATTCAATATTATCAAGCTCATTTGTGATAGTAAAGCATTCCTAAATATTAAGGTCTATGTCTTCAACAACCAAATTTATAACCATATATCTTCATCACTCATCATAAAAATATATAACCATTAAAAAGGAAAGATTCTGGCAATATTTTGTCTTTGTTATTTTTTTTTTTTTGTCTCATCAAGATCAGTTGTAAAACTAAATCCTTCTAGTATATATCCTAACATTGGATGATTTATTCAACATTATCAAGCTCATTGTGTTCATTTTTTAAGGTTCCCTTCTCTATTATGCATCTAAACATTTAATATCTATTATTATTAAAAACATTTGCAAATCTAAAACTCAAAACAATATGTGGCATCTATAAACTTGAGCACTCTTCTTGTTGTGAAAAATCATTCACAAAAAAAAAAATTCATAATGAAAAAATAGTATCAAAAATTAAGTTTCATGTCCAATCAAATATGATAAAATATCGAGAGTACATGTCCAAATACAACATATATGTCAGATCAAAAAAACAATTATAAAATATGGCATTGCCTACATGAAGGTCAATATAAACACTTAAAATGTTGAACATGTACAAAAATTGGTCATTCAATGACCATAATGATGTATCTACATAGCATGAATCTAAATCTATGATGAAGGAGAATCATCAAAATGAAGCTTCTTCACAACACTATGTGGCTTACTCTACATCTATACAAGAACAATTCAATGCTAAGTTAGATATGTTATCCAAAAATAATATCAAATTAAATAAATAGTGGACAATAATTTACATTGATTGTTGAATTTTTTATTACCTCATATCATTCTTCAACACTAGGGGTGAATGATGAGGGTAATGGGCTTCAAACTGAGCAAGTGGGGCTCCTAGCAAAGTGGATAGGAAGATAATCTACCATTCATAATGTGCGCTAGAAGAGGTTAATAAAATCAATGCATGATTAGTTATAATTAAGACAAACTAAAAACACAAGAGGCATGGAATAAAGAACAAATGCATACCAAGGATACAACAGGGACTACTATGGTAGTAGGAGGCACATCAACTAATGAAACTGTTGTGATATTTACATGTATGGTAAAATACAATATATGTTATATATAATTGAATGAAATGGTAAAAAATAATAAATGCATGTGATTGAATAGTTAAATATATATATTTTAAGTTTGTATATAGAGTTCTAATGGATACCATTGATGGTGGTCTTGTAGTATTAGGAGGATCCACTAATGATAATGTAGCTATGACCATTTCCTATGTGAAAAGTCATAACATATGACATTTAGTTAGGAACAAGCCCAATTTCTAATATTTTTGAACAAACAAGAATGTGACTAAAATAAATTATGATAATATTACCTCTTCCCTATCTTGAACAATACTGATATATGGTGCATCCATCAGCTCTATGAAACCCATTTTTTTATACATGCATTTACAAAAAATAAGTTAGGTGCATTCATCAATCTAGACTATAAATTTCATCATCTTTAATCATAATCTATTTTAACAAATATAGTAGAATTGAACTTATTTGTCATTTTTTATTTGGGCATCCTTGATGATTTCTTCCTCTTTCCTGATGAATTCAATGAATGTGGAGTATCCTGTAAAAAACATAAGTAACATAAGAGAAATAAATATGATACTATTTGTGTTTTATTAAGACTATAAACAATAGGAATGCAAGATATGATAATGAAAAAATTGATAAGCCAAAGTCAATGGTTGACAGTATCACATCATCAATTTAGGATGCATGTCTCGCAAACAAGCCCTATAAAACACTTATTAAATATACATCTTTATTTACAATTAATATTTTTAAACTAACAATTATTATTTTTAAACCTCAGCTATTTGAGTTACCCATGTATGTCTATTCAAACAAACACTATGAGGTGTGCTCCTATCACTGAATGCACCCCACAACCTACATAAATCATGTATCAATGTCTATTCTTAATTAAATAAAAATTTATCTCAATTTATCTATTTTAGGTGAAATTAATTAATAACATGTCAAAACATAGATAAAAAAACCTTCGTTAACCCTCTAGAAAAAACCATCACCATCATATCATTAGTAAGGGCCACATCCTCAGCAGTAGATGCATGGTGTCTTCTTCTACAATGTATGCATGAATGGGATGTCGATCCATCCTTGTTTGCATCAGTATCTAGCTCATCACACAAACTATTGAAAATTATGCATATATGTCAAACAAGTTGTGGGGCTAAGCCAAATGGAATATCTAACAATGGAGGAGGTGGCATAGACTAGGATGACTTATGTGGAGCATTTGATGATGATGATGACGTGGCTGATGTACCACCTCATGGGGCTAGCTATGTGTCATGCTCAATTATGACATCAGTCAATCATGTTGTTGCATGAAGATTCTATAAGTCCATAGACTTCTTCATGACTATGGGGAGCACAACATGAATCAAAGGTTCTTTTGCTAGATGCTTCATTTTCTTTGGATGGGTGACTTTGCAGGCCCTAGGTCTATCCTATGTAGATCCCCTCCCTCTACCCTAGAACTAGAAGAAGTCAAAGTAATTTGGCTTCTCACCAAGGATAAAATCAAAATATAAGGGCACCTCATTATTATTACAGGGTTTTTGGTCAAACACCATATACTACCTATACCAAAATGTTGATTTGATGCACCTGTGAGCACACTAATGAATAGGAAATCAAGGGGTGGTTTCTTTTAGGCTGGGGCTAATCTTAGGATTGGTGAAGTTAGCACATATGACACCTTTTTTATGTTTTAATCTTTCACTTGGTCATATGATAACCCATCCACATAATATGGGTGACACATATCCCTCCATGAACCCCATTTAGTGACCTCCTTGGTCACCTCATTGGCACTAGTGGCCATTTTTTCTAATGTGTTGCCTAGGGTGGAGTGGTAACCAAGACTAGAATACCTCAACCTACCAACCTAATTATTTATCCTAGCACTATTTTCTATGAGATGGTTAACAAGGTCTTCTTGACAGGAGTTCACATGATCTAATGGGATCTATGGAGGGCCTAGATGTAATGTAGTTTGTTGAGGGGTGGTCATTTGAGGGTTTTGTGCATTTGGGGCTGCCTCTTGATATTTTTGTGGTTTATTTTGACGTGTTTATTTAGGTTTAATTTTTTATTCTTGCACAGGAGGAAGCCTTTAGTTTTCTTTTTGCTTACTAGGTCTAGATGTATCTAATTATTAAATGATTATAAAACCACAAATCAATACAAAAAACCTACAATAATATACCATACAATACAAAAAAACAAAGATAATGATAACTAACCTTTTTGTGGGCGCACCATCATAAATTGTTGGCAAACAAGATAAATTTGAGGTTGAGGGAGCCAAACTCAATTGCATTTATAGTTTTTTTGGACTTTTACCTTTGTTGTGCATGAATTTAGGCATGAAAAATGACTCAGTCCATGGGAAAACAAAAATTTATTTTACTAATAAAAATGTTTAGTGTGATATTTTTTTTGCCCATTTTTAAATTATATGAAAAGTACACATAACATGATTGCATTATGTGCTCTTTTCACTCATTTTTCTATGGTGTCCACATTTTTGCACACCATCTTGATGCACTCACCCAAATGTGTTGAATGAGGACATATAGATTTTGAATATACTAACTCTAGGAAGAAGATTGGAGCTAACAGATGAAGTACTTTGGCTTGTGAAGAACTTGTTGAAACACCTAATGTTAAAAATGATCTTGAGGAAAGAGGAGATTGATGAACCTATTTTGAGAAGAATTTTGTTCAAAACCATATGTAGGATAGCTAGAAAATGTTGCAAGGTAACCATTGATAGTGGTAGTTCTGATAATTTTCAATTTGAGGAGATGGTTAACAAATCATAGCTGCAAAGATTGAGAAATATGAAGCTTTATAATGTTGCTTGGATCTAGAAGGAGCATAAATTACTTGTAAGTGAGCAATGCCTTGTTAAATTCAAAATTGGGAATTATCATGATGAAGTCTTGTGTGATATTATGCCTATGGATTATTGTCATATTATTTTGGGGAGACCTTAGAAGACTAACATACAAGCTTTGTATGATGGTAGATTGAATCAATAAACTATTTGGATAGATCGAAAGAAATAAATATTGTTCCCCTTGGTAGAGAAACCTAAGAAGAGTCATTGTACCACATTCAGCGTATGTTTGGTTGAAGGTAATCAATTTTCTAGAGATGTGAAAGAATAGAATGTTTTTTTTTCTTTGATTCCTAGAAAGACTGAGAAACAATATGAGTTGGAGTATGCACATGAGATTCAATCCTTGTTAGCAAAATTTTAAGACTATATTTTTTATAATGTACCTAATGGTCTACCACTTGTGAGAAATGTAAATCATTGTATGGATCTAATACCTTGAGCAAGTTTTCCTAATAAAGCATTTCATTGATTGACACCTGATTGAAAGGATGAATTGAATCTAGACAAGTGCAAGAATTTCTTGAGAAGTGTTTGATTAGAGAAATTTTGAGCCATTGTGAAATACCTATTGTGTTAGCACCTAAAAAGAATGGAGAATGTAGAATGTGCACTAATTCTACAGCTATAAGTAAGATAATAGTGAAACATAGGTTCCATTTACCAAGGATGGATGACATAATGGACAATTTGAGTGGACTGAAGTATTTTACCATGATTGGTTTGAAAAGTTTCTATATCATCATATCACAATTAGAGGAGATAAATGGAAAACTACTTTTAAGACTAATGAGGATTTGTATGAGTGGCTAGTTATGTGTTTTGGTCTAACTAATGCACCTAGTATTTTTATGGGGTTGATGAATGGGGTTTTGAAGAGATCCTTACGTAAATTTGTGATTGTGTATCTAGATGAAATTTTGATATTTATATCTAGATAAAAATTTGAAAAATATTGCAGAGATTGAAGGAGGAGAAATTGTTGATTAATGCGAAAAAATTTCATTTATGAAGAAAGAAATTGTGTATCTTGGTTTTTTCATTTTAGCTAATGGTTTGAAGATGGATCCTGAGAAGGTGAAAGTTGTTCTTGATTGGCCTACACCTAAAAATGTTCGAGAGGTAAGATCATTTCATGGATTGGCAAGTTTTTATATGAACTTCATCATAAATTTTAATTTTATTTGTAATGCTATGATTGAAACTATGATAGGAGATAAAAAGGATTTTACATCAACACATAGAGCACAAAAGAGTTTTGAAACAATGAAACAAAAGATTGCAAAATTTCCTACACTTGCTTTGCCTGATTTTACTAAAGATTTTCAAGTTGAATGTGATGCTAGTGGGAGTCTCATTAAAGTCATTTTGAGTCAAGAACAAAGACCTATAGCTTTCTTTAGTGAGAAATTGAATGATACTAAGAGAAAATAATCAGTTTATGAAAAATAATTCTACGCTATAGTTCAAGCTTTGAAGAAATGGAGACATTATTTTATGCCTAAATATATTGTGTTATATATTGACCATAAGACTTTTCAGTATTTGGGAAGACTATATAAGTTTAGTTTGAGATATGTGAAGCGGGTTGAGTATTTTGTAGAACTTTTCCTTTTCATTGAAACATAAGAGTTGAATGTCAAATAAGGTTTTTGATGCTTTGAGAAGAAGAAGGAATTTGTTGATAGAAATGAGAGTTAAGGTACTTAGTTTTAATAATTTAAAGTATTTGTATAAAAACTATCTTAATTTTTTAGAACCTTGGAAAGCTTGTAAAGAACCTCTCTTCTCATCACCCCCTTTCAAGATAACCTATGTGGGAAATCATGTACAAGCATTCCATTGGTCAAGGGCTAGGTGACTTAGAGTTTGGTGGGTCAGTTATAAGTGTTTCCTTGATGAGAAGAAGATCCACAAACTCCAACAACTCATCATGTAAATATTTAGAAGGATTCTAAGGGTGAAGACTCATGTTAATTTATATTTTAATGGTTGATTCGGTTTAGGGTTTAGGGTTTAGGGTTTAGGGTTTTGGTAGATCATGTGTAGAAGATAAGAAAACCAATTTTTTCAGCAAAAAATAGTCAAAAACCCTCTAAGCAAATGTGTGTCATCAATTTAGTTGTATCTACAGTCAATATTTGATCTCAACAGCTATGTAGACAAGTTGAAAAGTCAATTAACAAAATGGATGCATGCCATTGGTCGATTGAAAAGTCAGCTGCCTTTCAATCAGTGGACCCATGAAGCATCTATATGAAGAATAAATCTCAACCATTGATCAAGCACAATATCAATGATGCTTCTTCATTTTGGGAAGTTTTCCTACAAGTACAAACTCATTTTAGAAAAAAATCTTCTAAAAAGGTAGCATGTATTGTCACATGTCAGAAATGAAGGCAGGCCCAAGATGTTGTAGAAACATAAGATGATAACACATGTGCATAGGTGGACCCACCAGAAAGGGAAGGACAGTGTGGAAGCTTAGAAACATCAATAGTCCACAACACATCCCAAGCTTAACACATAAAGGTTGTGATGCAATGCGATAATAATGCATAGCCAATTTGAGTGGAGAATCTAATGAAGAATGGGCCCATTATGATCACATCGTAGCTTTTGAATGACCAAATAATCTATGTAAATAAATTCTCTCATAGGTGGACCCATGAAGAAAGTCTTAAAGGCACATGAGATCTATAGCTCATGTTTCATCACAACTCTAACACAAAGGCAAAGTGAAAACATGACAACTTTGATTTCATCAAAGGAAAAAAACTAAGGAGAATTGCTATGTTTTAATCATGATCGTTGATTTTATATCGACTAAGAGAATTCAAACTTGATGTGACTATTGTGATATAAAATTACATAGATATGGCACCAACAAAAAAATGTGAAGGAAATGAAGACTTTCACAGGGTTTTCTGAAATTACATGAAGATAAATAGTCACCAGGTGTTCTATGGGTACCATGGGATCATATTCACTATTGGGAAAGAGGCCACAGATCAATATCATGTTGTAGATTAGATCTTTTCATGTTTTAATCATATTTTCTTTCAATTATATGATTGTTGAATTACCAAGTGACAAATGGGTTTAATAGCCAAGGCTATAAATGGAATTTCTTCTGATACTAATGAGGTCAAAAAATTTGATGGTAAATTGGTCTTGTAGTTCCATCTACCTAGATTTTTTCTTAAGGTTTTGTTGTTCCACTTAGTTTTAAAATATTTTTTTCATGAAGAGTTGAAAGAAAATTTTGTGTGGCTCTATTATCTCCTTTTGAATTCCATTTCATGATGGTGTTAGTAGTATAAGTAATTCCATTTACTATCATGTTAGTAAATAGATTGTCTTCCAAATAAATACATACAAATTGACCTAAAAATGTCTAGACAAGAAGACTTTAATCAGCACTAATAGTTGGGTCACTTCACTATTGAAGAGTGTAAGCACCCTTTGAATTTATCTGGGTACACCTCCTTGTGTAGGATTTACAATGAATTGACTACACTTTGATTGATGATGCTTTTAACCTAATACATACAAATTGACTTGAAAATGTCCAAACAAGAAGACTTTAATCAGCACTAACAGTTGGGTCACTTCACTATCAAAGAGCATAATGACCCTCTAAATTTATCCAGGTATAGCTCCTCATGTAGGATTTACAATGAATTAACTACACTTTGATTGATGATGCTTTTAGCCTAAAAGTAAGAAAGGTTTACAAACATCTATCTGTAAACATGACATAGGTGTGGAAAAACTAAGTGATAGTAAGGAAAGAGAAAATAAATGACACAAAGTCCATTTATCTAATCATTACATTACAGAAATATGCAAAGAGAACACTAGTACATTTGGGCTCATTTTTGGACCTTTATTGGTCAAAATTTTGACCCAAGTTGATCAAAATTTGAACCAACCAATTGGTCAAAAAATTTCTAGTCAAAATATTGACCAACTCATTGGTTGGTCAAAATTTTTACCAATACATTGGTCAAAAACTTTTAAAATTGTTAACACAATTTCTACCAAGCATTGATCAAAATTTTGACCAATGCTGGTAGAAAACTACAATTGTCAAATTTTTGACTAATGCTTGGTAGAAAACTACCAAGTATAAAATTTTTTTGAGGCTCACACTTGTTGAGGTCCACTTTAGTAATGGCCCTTCTTGTGAAATTGTTGTCTAGAACTATTCTAATGAGATAATGTGTTATGAGTGATAGGATAAAATCACAAACAAAAATAACAATTACATGAAAATATAGCCAATAATAGAAAATAATAGATAACACAGAAAAGAACACAAGGCACCAAGATTTAACATGGTTCACCCAATCCCTAGGCTAGATCCACCAAACAACAAGTCTGATATTATTACGATCTAGTGATTATAACCTAATTACAATCTGTAATCCCTTATAGCTCAATATCACCGCAAGAACCAATTTTGCATCACAACTATGAAACAATCCCTAAGCTCTTTTATACAAGTATTTTTATCACTTCAGGGTTATAATTAATAATTACTTGTTGGCCCAAAATCTTGATAAAATAGGGCCCCAAAGAATTTATGAAGTATGTACAGTACTTTCCTAATCAATCACCACAATATAACAATGAGCTCTTCATCAGTGGGATGGAACATGAATCTAGGAGGCAATTGTGCATCATCCATATCATGACTATAACTAAAGTTAAGAACCTCTATTATTGAATTCTCTTCCCTATCAACCATATTCATTTCCTTTGCTATTCATAATTCACATGATGCATTTATTCTATTTATTTTTATTTTCTCAATATAGTTTATGACTATAAAAAGAGTGAATTCTATATAATAGTCATAAACTATATTGAGAAAATCAAAGTAAATAGAATAAATGCATCATGTGAATTATGAATAGAAAAGGAAATGAATATGGTTGATAGGGAAGATAATTCAATAATAGAGGCTCTTAACTTTAGTTACAGTCATGATATGGGTGATGCACAACTACCTCCTAGATTCATGCTCCTTCCCACTGATGAAGAGCTAATAACACATTATCTTATTAGAAAGGTTTTAGACAACAATTTCATAGGAAGGGCCATTGCTGAAGTGGACCTCAACAAGTGTAAGCCTCGGGGAGGGTTCAATTCCCTCCTTTATTATTCACTATGTACATAATCCCACACACCCATTTGATCTCGAATGATGATATGTACTAAATGCTGAGTGTATGTGCTAAGTGCTCCAAAACCATCCACTTCATGCCTTCATTTTTACACAATGTCTTTCTAGTTTCTTTCTACTCGCATGCCCGATTCATTTCATATGATAATCTAAAAATTTTATCACTCTAAGCTCTCAACTATTTCCTCTTGATTGATCATCTCATAATTATTGAATGAGAGCTTTGGGATAAACTATAGGCATCCATCAAATCATAAAGGATTTTTTTAGACGGTATAGATGAAGTAGTAACATTTTCCTTGGGAGAAATGCTTGCAAAATGGAAGCATAGATAAGTCATGTGAATTTTTTGATAGGATGCCTAAACATAATGTGGTCATCAAAAGCCATGGTTGTTGGATATGCACAAAATAGATATATTGAGAGAATATATTTGTTTAAGTTGAAACGACCTTGGTAGACATGCATGCAAAATGTAGAATCATAAGTAAGGCATTTGAACTATTTTATTGACTGCCTCCATGAAATGTCATCTAATGGCAAGCCAATATTGCTGGAAATGCATATTGTCCTAGTAAGAACCAGCAGCAATATCACATTCAAAAATCCAAGAAAATCCATAATGCATACTAGTTCTACTTTACTTTTAGGTGTACAAAACTGAAAATCCTTATATAAAAGGTAAACTATTTTAGATATGATTATATACTCTATTGAAGCATTGAGAATTTGGCATATTGTATAACCCAAGGTGAGGACAAACAACAATCTAATTTTCATCTTCCATCAAAGCCCCACCTAAAAACTATGATGTTAGAAAATTGATCATACACAACCTAAGTAGGTGGGTTAAAACATAGGTTATAGGTTAGAAAAGTTGTTAAAGGAAGCAAAAGAATTTGCCAAAAAACCTTTGGTATATATCCTTTACTTCTTTTTGGTAATGTCTACACCAATTAGTATGATTGATGACATTTGGAAAAGGCTTATTCTGCATTAAACGAACGAGCATTTAGGGGTAATGCTAGTTGAAGCAAGATCAACTTGTGAGTGATTCAAGATTCAATATCCCACAAAGCATTAAATTAGCATGACTAATGACATTTGGAAATAGCTTATGCTACATTAAACGCATGAGCATCCAGTGGTAATGCTAGTTAAACCAAGAGCACCTTGTGAGTGGTACAAGCTTCAATATCCCACAAAGCATCAAATTATTCCATTGGAAAAGGCATCTTCAATCAAAGTTTATGTTGAGCATTGATGGGTAAAGCTTCATCGTACGAAACAAAGAGTTAATCTAAATGAGAAAAGAGAAAAATGCAAAATCAACCCAAAATTTGAATAGTCAAGAAACAAAATGTTGGAAAATCAATTTCAATTTGTTTTTTATAATGAAAAAGGTGAACTACTAAAGGGGCCAACTCTTGGTGAGGAAAATGGAGGCATGATATTCTTTTTAGTAGACCATGACCCTTGAACAAGAAGGAAATACTGAGCAGTTTGGAAAGAAAGATCAATTGATTACATACAAGGTTAACAGGCCCTGCAATATATTTTTTAATCTATATCATTGCTGCTCATTGTTTTTGCATATTTAAATATGACATAGAACTATGGTATTTCACTATTTTACATCTTTATAGTACATTGGGGCTATGTGTATTAAATATGGATATAGGCTGCAAGGACAAAGGCTACCATTAATTTGGTACAATATCCTTGATTGCATCATCTATTCATCAGTGCAGTTGATGACCTAGAGAGGTATATTATTTCACACTTAGAATATATTCTCAATTTCCAAAAACATGACAAATGCAAAAGATAGTACTGGTTAGCATGTTTAACTAGAAATCAAGATACTCCAAAAATAACTAAATTAAAAACCTTCAATGCACATTATGGTTCAAGTCCATAACTATACCCTAAAGCTATGCAAATGAGACACAAGATTCATGATAGTATTTTGGTGTTTCCATGTGTTGTGTACTATAGTAAAGACCAATTTTCCAATTCTAGCTCTTTATATGCGCAAAGAATATCAAAATATCAAAATATAGTTGCACTAGTTTTATTATTATAGAAAAGATCGGCACTACCGTGTAGTCTAATTTCAAATTTATCAGTTGTTGAAATAATCAAAGGTCCATTTCATGGCTACTACAAAAGAGACTACATTAATATTCTATAAACCTAAATCTCCACGAAAGGAATTTTTAATCCTACAGCATCAAGATGCTAAACCAAACTGTAACAAGAATTGATTCCATAGCTTAACCTACCAACATACATAAAGGTAAGTTTGTTGAAAAATTAGGCAGTTGAAACATCTCAAGATTAGTTAGTGACATCATCTATAAGATATTATGTATTTGAATTGTTGTTCTCAAATAGGCTATTAGTTATTATAAATTGATATTTTCTTCATAAGATAAAGCCATCTAGTATTTATCAGTTCAAAATGTCCATCCATGACTTTCAAAGTACTTAATGTTTAAGAGGGATCAGAAATCATGAAAATGAAAAATTCAACATTTAATATTTGGTGCAAAAGGAAAATTCCCTCATAAAATTAATGGTATAATTTGGATGTCAAGGATCACCCAACTTCATAAGACAAAAAAGAAAACATCCCACCTTAGAAGTAGGCACACAGACCTATTTATTGATCTCTAATCTTGCCATAAGACGTCAACAAAAAAGTGGTGGTCCATGGAAAGAAAAATGTAATCTACATGAAATAAGTTCAATCAACTAGTCCACATTTTATCTACCATGTGAGGGATGATTAAGATTTTATACATTCCAAGGATATTCAACAATACATAAGTTAATGAACCATTCTATGGTAACAAATATATATGCATTTGATATAAGCAAAAGGTAAGAAATCTTGGATGTCTCACCTCAATTGGTGTCATCAATTCTAAAGGCTCCTCCCAACTAGACTTCGTTGTCCTTTTATTGTAATAGTATCTACATGAAAACATAAATCTTAAGTTCACTGATATGATCCACAAATATCTAAAACATGGATGAATAGAACTGAACTTGATCCTATAAAGGAATACTTCATACAGACTAAGCCAATAAGGATGGCTAACAAAAAACATCCCCCATTGTTAAAAATGATTATCAAAACCTCAGAACAACACTTTGTGCCTTTTCTAAAAGGTCAAATAAATAGATATGTAAATAACTGCCAAACACATATCTCAAAATGAGACCATATCAAACCCAACTTGACTCAGTAATGTTGTTTAATAAAATAATAAAATTGAATGCAGTTCAAATGTATTAACTTAGTACCTCCTTCCTTCTCCACCAGTATGCTTTTGCCACTCTAAAGAACTTTGTGAATTAGAATTCAAAGGTTTTATAGGAGGCCCCTAAGGAAATCCAAAGGAATTGTTAATTTCATGGAAATACCATTCCTCATGGCAAGCTGAAACTCATGAAAAAACCCTTTTCACTACACCATGCCTAGTAAAATTTATGGGATGGAATCTTACAGAAGTAGAAGCTGCTAGTTGGTTTATTTGTACTACCTGTGTTACATCACTATTTTGACCTACAAATACCCATTGTTGCACTATAGAATTTACTAACGACATATGTTGAGGTTGCAAAGCATGTTGATAGGCTAGATTTGCATTGAATGAATTTGGTGTTTTCCATATGGAGAGGATGTAGCAAACTAAAAAAAGATAAAAGGGAAATAAGCTTATCCAACATGCATACATAATCGACTACTTATGCAGACATTTTTTATGGAAACCAGAAACAATTGAAAAATAATTGCAACATATGAAAATAAGTCTACCATATAGGATGATGATGGTGGCATTCCCATGCCCCCCAAACTTGGTGGAGGTGGAATATTCACAGGTTGTGATGATTGCTGAGATTGTTGGGATTGAGAAGGCCCAATTACCATTGGCCTTGGTTACTGAAGATATAACATAGATGGTGCCTATGATGATGGTGGCGCCTAATGTTGCTGCCTAGGCATGGAGGCATGTGTTGCATCTGTGGTGGGTATTGAATAGGCTGTGGCTAGACATACATGTTTGTTGGTGACATGTCTTGTGTTATAGGCTGAAACTATTGGCTACCTAGATTCATAAATTGTTAATGTGCATGTGGAGCTCCTCATGATCTAAACTAATGTCAATCATCAGACTTCTTTATTAAAAAATTTAGGGATAATAAATCGAAATGCTAATTTTTTTGTGCAAACTTCCAAATTAGAACTAACAAAATAGTTATGATTAAAAATTTGTCATAGGTGAGATAGCATACTTGGAATGGCATCGAAGGTCCAAAGTTCTCTGCCCCTGAAGAAATCATACTAGGGGGTCAAGGTGGCTAACAAGAGATAAAAATAGAGAGAATGGAGGGGGAAGAGAAGAAAAGAATGAACAAATAAATTTTAGGTCATTAGATCTCTGTAAATGTTCAGGAATATTTATTTCAAAAATTTTATGAATTCTTACCAGTGGTCTAGAAGATGGAGGGTTCCCTGCCATGTGAGCTTGAGGACTAGAAGGATGCCCAAAGACTAATGGAGTAGTTAATGAGCTTGGCCCTGAAATTTTGATTAGATAATAGATATAATTTATATTCTTGGAAATAGTTAAAATAAGACCTCAAGACTACATAAAGGAACTAAATTCTTAAAACAAATTGTTGTAAAATGTGTAATTATGTACATTGTCACAACTAACTACTCAAACCCCACTAAACATCACCAAAACATCAGCAACATAGCACTGATAATAACAACGTAACAAATAAAGACATGCCCCACACATCACTTCAAACTATTATGTTCCAAAGAAGAGGTGTCTATGGTCAAATATTTTGGGTAGCCGTGGCAAATAGAAAATAAAGCACTGAGAAAATTAGAAACACAACTATATATGGTAAGCATGCTCTTCACAAGTGGATTTTGGAACCTTCTACATTAATCATTAGGCTGGTCAGTGAACAAAATGATAGTTGTGGAACTGAGAAACTAGGGTTGGATTAGACCAAATTTTACTCATATACATCTTCCTTCTATCATATGCAATATCATTTTACCCTTATTCATACACCAGCAATCTAGAAATGGCATCCTACCCAACATAGAAAGTGGAAATTACCATGTATCAAAAAGAAAATATCAATCTTAAAATCCACCAATTTAACAAGTGGGCAGGATGGACACAAATATCTCCCTAGTAGTAGACACTAGCCACAGCACAACAAACTTTAGTTGAAAGACAACAATCCATCCCCCCTGGTCATGCCCATGTTTCCAATTAAACTTCATTACAATGGAATAATGATAATGGTGTGCAACAAATTGGCATCCAAATAAAGTGGGTGAAAGAAATAGTGTGCATTATTCAAGCACATCATTCTTTTCTTTGGAGCATTATGATTTCAAGATATGCAGATGACAAATTGATCAGGCTTTAGACCCTTCCAAATAAAAGTGGCAAAAAAGATGACTTATTAGGATGAGAAGAGGAGAGATAGATGGAATTGGGTTTTGTGATTTCTTGGTATGTTAGTTTGAGCTTCACTTGGCCTCACCCCCCTCCCCCTAAAATCAATCTAAATTCCCCATTAACATCTAATTACATAATTTATTCATTTCATTCATCCATTCGTGAACTATAACATTCAATCAATACAATCACATAACATTCATTAATATGATATAAAATTCATTAATACACAATAGTAATCAAGACTATATTATATTATCAGAAGATTTTACAAAAGTTTTGACTTGTTCAACTGCAGGCACAAGGGGAAAAAGAACAGGGCAAAGAAAACCCTCGATATAGCCCAGGACCGGAGTCATGTATACATTATAGATGCCCTTTATAAGGGTTTTTATGAAGGCATACCTCCTTTAATACAAGGGGAGGA
This sequence comes from Cupressus sempervirens, assembly GCA_028749045.1. Taxonomy (NCBI): domain Eukaryota; kingdom Viridiplantae; phylum Streptophyta; class Pinopsida; order Cupressales; family Cupressaceae; genus Cupressus; species Cupressus sempervirens. The sequence goes on along the minus strand of CM053785.1, from coordinate 706,063,351 downwards.
TATTTGATAGAAGAACCTCCAAAAACAAATACAAGGTTGGATCAAAATCTGTCTCAGCCAGATTCCCTTCCCAACATACTAGGGATTACAAATAACAACGACTAAGAGGGTTAGAAATATTACCCCCCTAAAACAAATATCTAACAAGTCACCTATTCTGAAAATAGGAATTTGTAAAACTATTTAGCACCTTACACTTTAGCTTTGGTCACAAATATATATATATATATATATATATATATATATATATATATATATATATATATATATATATACAGAGGAGAGCATATGAATGATTCAAATATGCATATGTATACATATATAAATCACTATACATATATATATTATTCGAGAGGAAAAACAATAATTTATGCTAAGGAGAATAATAAATTGTTGTTTGTATACATGTAATATATAAACTTAATCTAGCGCCCATAGAAGAGGACAAACAAATTGGCTTCAAGCAAGGCTATAAAGTATTGGTTGCCTGCCATGACACAGATTCTAGTGGCCAAATAACTGTAGAATATTTTGTGCATTGGTTCACACAAAGGTAAATAGGCCTAATCAATAATAACTAAAATTGAGAACTTCATGAGAAATAATCTATTTGATGTTAATTTTGAACAATGATAACAATGTGCATGACATTTCACTGCATCCTTCTACTCCTGGCACAGATCCTACTCATGATTATGAAGGCTAATAGGCACATTGTGACTATCTTTAGCATTCTCCTATGGCTCTTGTGGTTCTAATCTTATAACATGAGGCTTCCTCTTCATTTTTTGAGCATAAGGCTGATGTGCCCCTATAATAAGAAATAAATGGGTTTAATTCTAATTTTTTTTTTTAATGTTATAAGTATTTCATTAATCTAAAGAACATAATAGGTATTTTTCTTTACTTGATAGTGCCACATCATCTACCACATTTTGTTCTACCCCAACCTCAACATGCTCAAAACTAACATCACACTCGACTCCATTACCATGGCATTCTCCATACTCAAAAATTATCACTTAAAGGTTACACCAATTACAATTTAAGATGCCAAATTTTATTAATAATTACATAATTAATTTTTTTAAAAAATTGAATATTTACCTCTATCACTATGATGCACATCAGGTCCTTCATCGTGTGTAGGATATGTGCCTTCATAATCATGAGTAGGATCTATGCTAGAGCTTTGCATATTGGGCATGCCTTGAACAAGATACTAAAAGATTTTATCAACAAATATATCATGCTTGAAGGGTATAAGGTGCACTATGTGCCTAGTTTGGATTGCCATGGGTTGCCCATTGAGCTCAAAGTTCTACAGTCCATAGACTAGGAGGCAAAGAAAGAGCTCACATCATTGAAACTAAGAAAGAAAGTTGTTCAATTTACTAAGAAAATTGTGTGTTTATATATGTTTGAACACATATATAACATGTGTTTTTATATTCAAGCAAATGCAATTGGTAGGTATAAAGCTAAATCACATAACCTTTGTCAGCATTATTAATGCCTATGCCAAGACAAGAGCTTTGGAATAATCTATGGACATGCATTAAAACATAAAGAATTCTTGTCAGATGTTGTAGTCACAATTGCCATGGTAGACATGTTTGAAAAATGGAAGCATATCTATAAGGTATGTGAATTTTTTGAGAATATTTATTTATTTATGTACAATATTTATTTATAAAACTATATGCTAAATGAGGAAGGGAAAAAACAAGAAGAAAATGACCTCTTGAACCAAAAAGTAGACATAGTATTTCAATTCAATTATTTCACATGTAGTAATCTTATTAATTTTTACCGTTATTATGCAATTATGGATAATACATGGAAGCTTTGTAACAAGATGTTGAATAATGGGATATCTCTTGAGATACGAGCTCTTTGGATATAACAAGAGAAAATAATTCAAGTATATTCCTTTTCTAGTAGTATTATGTAGTTCATATGCATAAGTTTTAGAAATAATCTTCATTTATTTATAGTAAAAGTGAATACTATATATAATAAATTAGATATGTTGTTTATTTTCTAATAGTTTCTCTAACATGCTATTCTTGTTGACTCATGGAAGAAATTTTAATTACATATATTCTTATGGATGTTCAACTTAAGTATCATTAGCTATGGTTTGAGAAAGTGAAGAAGCTTTCAAAGTTAAAATAGGTTATTCTCTTGTATCAGATATGGTGGTAATTATAGTTGGACCTATTATGCTCTGTTGTCAATTACATTTAAGATGTTTCTACACTTTTACTAGTCTTGAAATTCCAACGAAATATTTTATGTTTGGATTTAGGATAAACATAAGTGAAAACCATAGTAAACAATTATATAATTTTTTTATTTTGAAATAATTCAGCTTCTTGATAGGGTTGGAAGTCAGCACACTTTCCTCCCAAAGAGCCCATGACATTCAATTTATGTTGTGTGCAGTTGGGCACTATTGGCATGTTCCAAAACTTGGTACATGAACTTTTATGTAGTAGTTTCATGCATTCAAGCATGGATGATACAAAATCTAATGCTTTTCTATACCATCTCCTACCTACTTGAAGCCTCATGGCTTTTTTGAACCATTCATTTGTTTCCTTCACTTACTTCTATTTAATGCTTTATCTATTTGACCCACAAGAAATGCATGTTATGTTCTTGTTGTAGTTCCTTGTATTTGTTTGAGTGGCTCTATGTTTTCTCAGACCTCATCTTTCTTCTGTATCATGTGTCCAATTATATTTTCTCCAACTAGTTGGTTTTCTCCATCTGGAATGCATGACTGAGATATTGTAAATAAATGATCTATCTTCTTGTGGGTTAGGTTTTTTCTCTCATCGAGGAGGTTTTTCTAGGATAATAGTTATGCCATTCATTATTATGATTTTTTGGTATTCTTATATTCTGGTTCTAAAATCTAACACAAAGTACCATATTTCTAAATTAATATTACAACATAGTCAAGACCTAAGGTATGGGTATTATCATTTTTTAAGCATGAATATTTTATTGCACACATATGTATTCTTGGGATGCATTTTTTAATCATGAACATTTTATTGCACTTATATGGTACTTCTTAATCAGTATTTGTTATTCATTTCCAATCTTAGCAATTATTGCTTTAAGGTGTTGAAGATTCATGTTATTATGCTTCTAGAAAAGGAAGGAATTTTTGCTACTCTTGTAAAAGTAGTGCAATACCTAAGTATTAAATTTGAACCTTTCTACCAACAATCTATCATTTTTTTCTAGTGTGATTATATCTTATCTGTGGAAAGCTCCTTTCAAAACACACTCTAAAAGTCATCAGTTGCCAAGGAATGCCCATTAGTTTCTTGAATGGTGGATGAAATTATAAGCTTCTCCTTTCCATTTTGGGAATGCTAGGACATTCCCACATTTTAGTGGCAAGTGAGTGGACAATGGTCATTGGTGGAGAAACTTGAAACACCATATCCATGTCCCAAATATGTCTTTGTGCTAAGAATGAGGGGTTTCAGGTTGGGGACATGTCCCTAGATTTCATTGTAATATACCATACAGAGCTAACAAATATGGAGCAAAGGGAGAAAGGAAGACAAGGAGAAATCGATAGGAAACGTTGTGCTAATGGTGATTCTACCAATGGGAGACATGATCATAATAATGATGATGGTGATCATCGAGATGGGTTAGGAAATAGAGGAAGTTAGAATTTGTTGTCACTTTTTCTATCTTTCATTGTAAAATCTGATGAACTAGACAAATCTATGTAATGAGCTTTGGTGTTGAAATGAAGATCAAGAAGACAAAAGAAGGGTCGTGGAGATGAGAGTAGTGGTGGAAGCAAAACACAACCAACCATCCCAGAGTAAGGCAACTTTGCAACTCTCTTCCTTGTGGATTTTTCATAAGTTAAGGACTAACATTAGTCAATTCTATTGATTTGTACGAATGAAAAGAAGAGAAGTAGCAAAAGAAATGGATATTGACTCAACAACTATGCTAACTATGATGGACATTTCATCTATAAGGTCTCTTGTTTTCACCTATTCTACCAACATTTTTCATTTTTGTTTTCAATGTCTGCAATTGCAAACTAACATTGTTGGACTACATAAAAAAGCATGCTTATTTAGTCTACTCTTAGACACAACCTAACAACTCCTACTTCTAAAATAGTTTTTCTTTTATATAAGGATTTTTAGTTCTATACACCTGAAAGTAAAATAGAACTACTAGGCATTATGGATTTTCTTGGATTTTTTAATGTGATATTGTTGTTGGTTCTTATTGGGACAATATGCATATCCTGCAATATTGGCTTGCCATTAGACAAAATTTCATGGAGGTAGTCAATAAAATAATTCAAATGCCTTACCTATGATTCTACATTTTGCATGCATGTCTACCAGGATAGTTCCAACTTAAACAAATATATTCTCTCAATATATCTATTTTGTGCATATCCAGCAACCATGGCTTTTGATGACCACAGTATGTTCAAGCATCCTGTCAAATAGTTTGCATGACTTATCTATGCTTCCATTTTGCAAGCATGTCTCCCAAGGAAAATGCTACTATTTCATCTATACCACCTGAAAAAATCCTTTATGCTTTGATGGATTCCTATAGCTTATCCCAAAGCTCTCATTCAATAGTTATCAGATGATCAATCAAGAGGAAATAGTTGAGAGCTTAGAGTGATACAATTTTTAGATGATCATATGAAATGAAATGGGTGTGTGAGTAGAAAGAAACTAGAAAGACATTGTGTATAGATGAAGGCATGAAATGGATGGTTTTGAAGCACTGAACACAAACACTCAGCATTCAATGCATATCATCATTCGAGATCAAATGGGTGTGTGGGATTATATGCATAGTGAATAATAAAGGAGGGAATTGAACCCTCTCTAAGGCTCACACTTGTTGAGGTACACTTCAGCAATGGCCCTTCTTGTGAAATTGCTTTCTAAAATCTTTCTAATGAGATAATGTATTATGAGCTCTTCATCAGTGGGATGGAACGTGAATCCAAGAGGCAGTTGTGCATCAACAATTTTGGTCTAAAAATAGATTAGATAACTGAAATATTTGTATATTTTCTTCATGTCAGTTTAGTAAATTCCAAATTATTTTAGTGTAGAGAAGCCATATCCCATTATTATGAATGGTCCACACGGTAGCTTATTTTCTTTTGAAAAAGTTTGAATGTTCAAAGAATTTTGCTAAAGGTTTTTAATGAGTTATGAATTGTCAATTTTTAAACAAGCTTACAGTGTACATGCATTCGGCCTGACCATATTTAGGCATGCTTTTTAGCTTTAACCTATTTCATGGAATCTCCCAAGGTAATGCTTTATCTAGTTTAATGGAAGGATCTAATTAAATTTTCTTCACCTCTTGCAACAATCAAGATTTTGAATTACAAAAGGGGTCAAACAAAACCCAATGAAATCAAAATCAATAATCTCAACTTTCAACATATTTATGGAAATACAAAATTATGAGAAGACAAAGTCAAACAATCAGAAATGGGTGACATAGAGAGATCCACCACACCATTTTCAAGTCCACCAAGTAGTCATAATAAAACATTAGAGGCTCTAATAATATATTCAACATATGAGTCAAAATGAATGTGTGGGGTGTGCACTATAGAAGAAAGAAGCACTAAAAAATAGCTCAAAATCATGATAATGAAGTAGATTTGTCTTCATTTAGTAATCAATACATCTATGCCAAGCTAGTTGATATCTGTTGGATAGTATAAACACAGTTTAGGGGAAATTTATCAAAACTAATATAACATGTGCACTAGTCATGATATAGTTTTAGAGAAACTTCAAGTGTCTTTGTAATCAAAATATAAAGTTGTCATTTTGTTACTATGTTAGGGTTTTAAAAATGTAGGACTCGATTGTTTGTTTAAAAAAAAGACTTTTCGAGTGTAGCAAAGTGGAAAATCAATCAATCGCACACAAATCATACCTGGACTATCATTTGATCTTTGGAAATTCTATGCAAGAACATCTATTTCTGATATTTCAAATGTTGTTAATGGCTTCGATAGTCTAAATTACACCTTAGTAACAATATGTCCCTAATGTCCCATCACCAGGAGAGAAATACCTGAATAGCATTTGGATGGGATGCCAGTGCATAATTTTGCCTATGTGAGGACTTCCCAAGCCATTGTCGTGAAGCAACAGAGGCATATATAGAGTGCCACCATAGCTCGGCCCTAATTAACATCTATCTCTCAATGCCTTTGATGTTGATTGCCACCCAATCCCTCATCTACCTTTGTGACCTGAGATAAAAAATTTAAAAACTAGTATGAAAACTTGGAATCATACTTTTTCTGAGATGTAAAATATCATATATGGTACTCTAATTTGATGAAAAAAACCAAGTTTTGTGCATGCGAGACAAAGTAGGCAGAGCAATGGATGAGCATGATAATGTTGGTGGTGTCTACAGAAATGATATTAGGGCGTGGATGAGCATAACAATGGATTAGGGCACGCGAAATAGAACTTTTTTCATTTTAACATAATGAAGCCCATGTTGGTCAAAATTTCAACCAACATGAGCATAGATTTTTTTTTAAAGAAATTTTTCCTTGCCTGTTCCGACCAATTTGACCCCATTTTAATAGATGGTCAAAAATTTTGGTCTAAAAATGGGGTCAGATGTACTAGTGGAAAGACAAACCATTCTTTCCAAATACATAAAAAAACTAGAGCACCAATTTGAAAGGATGATTGTGATGATGATCAAATGTAATAGATCCACATTCAAGGAAAATCAATATCACTTAAAGTTGAATATTGATCAGAAAACAAGCATTTAAACTCAAAGTTTTAATATGCTGATATTTACCCTCTCTGAACACAACAAAAGAACCAATACTTTGTTGGTCATATACATTGACCACTATTTGAAAATAAAAATCCCCTTCCCCTGCATTACAATCAGAAGAAAACAAAGCAGAAAACTCTCCTTCTCAGAAGCCCAAAATCTGTCAAGAAAAGGGCAATCTCCCCAAACACTGGAACCCCATTACTTGCTTTTGTCAGCTTATTTATCTCTTCATGTTCCCATAGCCTTTTAGTTATCATAACTGACCCATTTTATTATTTCCTTGTGTATCCAAGCATCTTGGTTTTAATAACACCTGTTATCATAATGATGAGTCATTATTAAACCTGATGTGCTGTTGGGAAGCTTGGCGAAACTTGGAATATCCTCCTTTTTAACTTTCCACTTGATCGCTCTTTTGATTTTTCAAAGTTAAAACTTCTATAATTTCCGTCTTCTTTATCGAAACTAATATATATTTATTGGGACACATGGCAAACTGAATTTGTTGGGACGTTGTTAAGTTGCTCTAGCTAACACCTGGAAAATCGCTTTAACCAACTTTGTTTGTTTTATTCTCAACGCGAACTTTAAATATGACCATCAAATCACATATACCTCTGCTTCTAATGCATGCTCAATCGAGTTATAGGGCCGATGATATGAAGCTTTGCTCAATCGAGTTATAGGGCCGATGATATGAAGCTTTGCCCTAACTTATGTATGCATCTATCATATCTTCATCTATAGAGACACCCAAAGGTTCCTATCAGTGGTATGAAATGATGAGATTATTACTGATGGATTAGATGTTTAAATGGAGGTATCTCTGTTCCTAAGCACAATAATGGCAGGACTAAGTACATAGGTAACTACCCAAGCAGAAGTAATCATTTTAGTATCTGATCAATCTGCCTTCTTGTCCCTTCTTGCAACAATGCCTACTCATAGCTTTCACGTAAAAGTACTGTATCAAACGCTTACATCTCACCAAGCTCCAAACACTGAGCTCCACTTACACATATGATGAGTTGTGGTCGCTTTGAAACTCTATGCACATGTTTACATCTCAGCTTCGATGCATTCTATCCATCAATTAAATTGCTTCACATGCACTTCGATAGAGAATTCATTACACTTATATGGGCTTCATCACATCAACCTGTGTAGTGTCTTCAAGTTTTGTTTCGCCTGCGGTTTCAAAGATCTGATTGATATCGAACATTCTGTCAAACATCTCGCATGCGCTATTGCCTCCACATACATCCCAAGCTTGGGCATGATAGGACGCCTTTTGTTCTAACCTGTGCCTTTGACGAAGTTTGATGCCATGACTATGTCACCAAGTCTCCCTATCTCCTTTCCGAGCCAGCATTCCTTTATGAACATGGATTCCTGGGTAAAGTCGATGTCTTCATTGACTCCTATCAAAAATCATCAACTGATCTATGCCCTGCACATATAGAGAAACCCGCGAGCACTTTTGATGGAGATCATGAATATTTTTCCTTTGGGGATTCTGGAACATTGACATCTCATTGGAAGTTTCAAATACACACTTCCCACCCTTATATATTCTTTCTTTGAACATGACAAGGGGTTTTAGTCTCATCTTCCTTCATGCCATAGCGCAGATGCCACTACCTATGTATTGAAATTCCCTTAGACTATATACCACCGCATTCTACAGTGAAGCCAAACATTTGGAGTCGGTAACGAGCACATGAGAATCCTCCATTCGTGAGAGATAGCATGATACGTACTCAGGGTGCCTGTTACGACAACATGCATTTGCTATTAGCAAAATGGCATTCCTAAACATATCCTCTTAAAACTATCGTAGACATATTCTATTCCATGAAGATCGAACTCAAGGTGCTTGTTCCTCATAATAGATGCCATATTCAGTCGAAGGTGATATGAATCATATGCTTGAGGCATGATTTGATAATCAACTGTTTCGTTGATTTCCCTTTTTCACATGACACTCTTTGTTATCGGGGCATTCCGTCAAACAATATGTGTGCATCCCTTGGGTATTAGATATATACGATGACAAAGAAGATCAATCTTTTCTACTACTCGTTCTCTTTGTGAGCTTGAGTTCTCGAGTGCAATTGTTTTCGAACTAGTTCCTCCTCAATGCTACTAAGATGGCCCCAGCATGGTCTTACAATAGATGTGTAATTCTGGTTCCCGCTATCCTTGATATAAACATGAACTTCTTATAGAACAGCCAGCATACATGCCGAGAACATCCTTGTTACCTACAGCTCTAGTCAACATATGGCATTCCCTTAAACATGCCGCATGTATCCTCTATGACCTCTGGCCTTGGTTGTGGAAGCTGTCATCTGGCTTTATCGACTGGGAACCTTTGTCCAAATGAGATGGAAGTGATATGAATCCAATGCTTTGACTTCTTTCATAATTCTCTCAACATAACATGACTTTCATGGTGATTTGAGACAATAGAGGACCAATCATCTCGACACTGCACCAATTACCCGAGGATTGATTCTATTGAATTTGTAACTCATAAGAAGCTTTGTCGAGTGGGACCTGATGAGGTAAAGATTCTTTGCATTGATTCGCCCTCAATTATCACCATAGGCTACTTCTAAATGCTTCTTGAAGGTTTCATAGTCCCCTTGAGATGCTTAGATCGAGTTTGAAATGAGTTTGGGACCATAGGATTTAGGAAACTTTATTGAGTTACGCAATTTCTTTCTTGCTTATAAAGGCCAAGTGAGCACCATCATTCTCCACTTGTCAATCAAGATATTGACTTTCATTTTGATTCCTTTTATCTAGAATCTGAATTTCAAAATTGCAATCATATCAATTGACAATCAAACTTGAGCTTCTTCACCTCAATTGAGCTAATTGTACCAGAGCCGACCACATAGCTGTCATGGAACAAGGACCTGAGACATATGTTTGAATCACCTTAGGAACACTTTGAATCCCATGGACTTGAACTTTAGAATTGAAATCTCTAGAACCCTTGCAATATGAAACTTGTTGAACCTTGAACTGAGATGAATTAAAATAACCATTGAACCTGTAGGATGGACTACCTCAAACCAAATGAACCAAGATGAATTAGAATAAGCCATTGAACCTACATGAGAAAATTGAACCACTTCAAACTGCTTCAAGTTGTTGTTCAAAGGAGTTCAATACCATAAATTGAAATTTTTAATTACTAGGTCTATATGTGTGCCAACATATCCATAAATGATTTCTTTTTTTCTCTCCCTCTTATTGTTATGGTTTGTTAGGGTTAACAATCATGACTACATAAGTAGAGATAGATTGTAGTTAGCAGCTAGATAGAAGTGTTGCAAGATAATTCATGACAAACGTTCCATTGTGGGTTGTGAATTATCCAAATCTAATTTTCCTGAGTTGTTTGTGTCTGCAATCAATTTGGTTAGCCTTTACCGCTCTTAGGTTAAGAGCTTATTTTCTCATAAATATTTGATCTAAGAAAGAAATATTCATTGCACATCATTGCAAGTCCTAAGGGAGTTGTACTTTCTAATTCAGAGGGAAGTGATAGAACAAATACACTGACCCATTTGTTGGTGACATCTTTTTATTTCTCCAAACCTTGGGTATTAGAAGAGTTAGGTTATAAAGCACAACAGGGGAATAAAATATTGACCAATAGTTTTGGGCGACTCTGTTGGGGAGAATTTCAAAGTGAAAGAGCTTTGGAGACTTTCCATTCAATTTTTTTTCACTCTAATTTCTTATGTATTTTCAGTTGCAAGATAGGTCTTGTGGAAGTGAGGTGTTTTCCATCAGAGCCTAATACCAATTTTATAGCCTCAACTAGCTAGAAAAAGATAAGCTAACTCAAACTTGAAGACTAGTAAAGTTACCTTGATCACTAGCGATAAGGTAAACTCAAAACATAATTTTATAAGTAATTGATTCATCCTAGATCCTAAGTACACTATGAGTGCTAAGGGAAGAAGAAGGATTGACCCAGTATATGAGGAACTCAAAAAGTCCAACTTTCCTATTCTAGAAGATATTTTTAGAAAGGGAAGAACACATATAAGGGAATATGTGGCTATGAAACTCCAAGAATCTCTCTTGTCTACAATCATTTCTACAAGAACAAGGAGAAGTCAATCTTCTTCCCCTCCTATTGCTAAAGCTTCTATTTCTCATATTTGTAATTCTTTGTTGTTGTATGGTGTAGCACTCCTTGTTTTAGTCACCTTCCAAAAAAATCATATTATTGTACCAGTAGCTATGGAAATCCCTTGGGGAAATTTAATTGGTCCTCTCAACCTTGGAGCTAATCATGACTTGCCAAGGGCATCAAGGGAGAATTTCCCAAGATTCAATGGTGATGGCACAATCTCTACAGAGCAACACCTAAGTGCTTTCCATAAGGCTTGTGGTGTGGTAAATGCTCAAATGAAGATGTGGCAGTCATGATGTTTATGGATACTCTTGTAGATAATGCTTATGATTGGTTCCAATATTTACCTACAAGGTGCATCACAGATTGGAATCACATGAAGAAAAGGTTTGAAGGATGCTATAAAAGTATAGAAGATGCACAAGTTTTGTTGCTACAATTGGCACAAATGAAGAAAGACCCATTTGTCTCTATGAGGGATTTCAAAGAAAAGTTTAAAAAACTCATTAATAGGACACTTGATGCAAGTGCACCAATAGAAGATAATAAGAAGACTTTATACATCATTTCTATGCCCCCTGATCTTGGATATCAAATAAGGAGACCAAATGTAGAAAATTTACAAGTTGCCCAAATGCTAGTTGTGGAGATGGAGGATGACAAGATAGCCTATGGTAAATGGAAGAGAGAACTTAAATTTGGAATCATAGGTAATGTGGCTAGCACTTCAAATAACATAGAAGCCATGCTCCAAATGTTTTCTAATGAGGTTATTGTATTAAGGGAAAAAATCAATAGGATTGCTTATTCTTTCCATCAGCCTTTCCAAGAAGGTTCTAAGCATCAAAATGGAGGTGAGACTTTACAAATACCACCTTCTCAAAAGAGATTAGCAATTGAGGCTACTCCAAAGAGACATAACATGTGTGCTTTCCACTTAAGGGAAGATCATGATGAGGATACATGTGTTAACATGAGCAAGTATAAGAAAATGGTGGACAATAAGAAACAAACACTAGAATATCCAAAAAGTGAAGATGATCATACTCCTTTTGGAGACTCTGAAAATTATTTTTTGGAGTATGAATCAGTTTTAGAGATAGGAGGTGATTGTTTTGCAACTTTAGATGGACCTTAGTTGATAGTCATGACTAGAAGTTAGAAGAATAGGAATCAATCCTCCAATTCATTGCATGCTAAAAATCATGCATCATCAAACAAAGTAGATAAAGACAAATACATTGTACCTTCAACTTCACAAAAAGAGCACAAAGGTAAGTCACCTAATTTCTTTGATATAATACAATACTATGGAGAGGTCAAAATTCAGATATCTCCACTAGATTACTTGAAGTCTAATCTTGATCAATTGCAAAGGTTAGTTGAGCACTGTAATAATAAATATGGTGGACATGTTAGTATTAATGCTAACATTGATCATCAAAATAAAGCTAGTACTAGTGGAACTCCTTTGGTTGATGAAGATCTTCCACTACCTAACTTGTTTCAAGAAGAATAGCCTATTGTCTTAGCTACTTCTCCCAATCAAAAACCAAATCCTTTTTACATTTCCTTGTTTATTAATGGAAATCGATTGAGTAATTGCATCATAGACTCAGGGGCTTCTGATAATGTGATGCCTGCCTTTGTAGCTGAATCTCTAGGTCTACCCCAACTAAAAATTTTGGCCATTGTTACTCAATGGATGCAATTTAAGTACCCTTTCTTGGATAGATAAAGGATGCTCAACTTGCCCTAGCTGCCTATCCTTCCAAGAGACTTAAACTCACCATCCTAGTGGTAGACATCCTTGCAAGTTATGGAATGCTTCAAAGTAAAATTTTTTGCAAGGATATGGGGGAAGAAATAAAATTGGACTGGTCCTATGCCATCATCCAAGTTGGAGACAAAAAGGTGGAATTAGAACCAGAAGAAAAAGGAAAGTTCATTGTTTTGAACTTAGATGATCCTAGGTCCCAAATCTTATATCAGGAAATGCAATTCGGAAACTATATTCTATTTTCTGATACCCTTGATATTCAAGAATAATTAGAGAAAACTAATGGTGAGTAGTTTTAGACCTTAGAATTTGGTGGCAATTGTGCCAATGTTGGTTCAGGCACAGGAGTGGTTTTCTGCCATACAATTTAGATTTCAAAAATACCAATAATACTATAGATTATGAAGCCCTTCTCCTTGACATAGCTGCAACAAAGAAAAGAGGAGTGAAGTTACTCAAAGTTCAAGGAGATGCAAAATTGGTGGTAAAGCAAGTGAAGAACCAATATATAGTAAAGAATCTAAGATTGGAAAACTATTGTAATAAGGCATGGGATGAGATTGGAAGTTTGGATGCTTTCTCAATCATAACAATACCAAGTGGTCTAAACTCAAGAGCTAATTCTTTGACAGTCTTTGCATCTTTGCTCCTACCACATCTTGACTTCAAAGATCAAATCTATAAAGTGGAAGTTCTATTTAGGCCTAATGTACCTAATAATGAAGATTCTTGGCAAGTTTTTGATGATGACAAGCACATACAACAATTCATTGAAGGAGAAGAACCTTTTGTAGGCTTGTATTTTGAAGGAAGCACTAATTCAAGTGGTGATCCATTGACAGATGAAAAAAGGAAACCAAAACCAAATATGATCCAATTGAAAGCTAACAATATCCCATCTCATCTCTTTTATTTGGAAAATCTTTTTGATAGACATGATGCATAGATTAAGAGAGAAAGAAATAAGAATGGAAATCCTTGTGGTGAGTATGATGGAATAAATACAGGGACATAAATCATTCCAAAAATGATAAACATAGGGAAGTGTTGTACACAAAAAGAGAGGGTAGAAATTAGGAAATTATTCATTGAATGTCAAGATGTATTTTCTTCGAGCTATAAGGATCTAAAAATTTTCATGGATGGGAAATTCAAACATGAAATCCCTCTTAAGCCAAAAGCAACACCTTTCAGACATAAACAAAGGAACTACAACCCTATAATTGAAGAAGCAATCTTTAAGGAGATTGACAAAATGTTGAAGGCTAGGATCATATATCCTATTCATCTCTCTACTTGGGTAGCTAACATTGTGACAGTGAGGAAGAAAATGGAGAGATAAGGATTTGTGTAGATTTTAGAAATCTAAATCATGCTTCTCTCAAAGATAACTTTGCACTTCCCAACATGGATCATCTCTTGCAAACTATTGCAAGGTTAGAGATGATTTCTATGTTAGATGGTTTTTGAGGGTATAATTAGATTCAAGTAGATGAGGCAGATCAGTTCAAGACAACCTTCACTACACCATGGGGTACTTTTGCATATGACAGGATGTCTTTTGGTTTGATTAATTCAAGTAAAACATTTCAACATGCAATCAATTTGGCTTTTGGTGATTTGAAGGATAAAGTCATTGTTGTGTACCTAGATGATTTGACATTCTTCTCCAAAAAAAGGGAAGACCACATCAAGGATTTAGAAAGAGTGCTACAAAGGTGTAGAGATCATGGTGTCTCATTGAATCCCAAGAAATAAATATTTTGTATAATAGAAGGTAAACTACTTGGTCGCATTGTGTCTCAAGAAGGCATGAAGATTGATCCATATAGAGTTAAATCCATTAAGCAATTAAGTCTTCCATTGAGAAAAACTAGAGTAAAGTCTTCCTTTAGCCAAGTAAATTTCTTAAGAAGGTTTGTGCTTGATTTTTCTAAGATAGTTAGGTGTGTTCAATCATCTTATTACCTTAATGAAAAAGGATTGGACATCCTTTCATAGTGATTCCATGGTCAAACACCATCATGTGTTTTACTTAAAATAGTACATTATCTTCATTTAATTTGTCAACCTAGGAGCATAAACTTGAGAGGATGATTGCAAAGTATATGCTCTAATTCTCCTTCAAGTCATTACAACTAATGTGAAGGAAATGTTGAAGGAATTTGATGCTAGCAACTAAAATAATAACTTAACTTAAAGCTTAAAAGTAATGTTGCAGCAATAAACCTATCTATTCACCTATGTTGCAAAAATAATTTATTGATTCTGTTATCAATGGCTACAGGAGCAATATAAGTTTATCTTGCAAGGAAATAAAAAAGGAAATGAAATCTATTCTAACAGTGGGTCTCCTTGGATGAGTGAACAAAAAAGAAAATCAAGATAAGAGAAATAAACTTGAACTACTCATTCTATTCATTCATTGTGAAGGAATTACACTTGACTAAAAACTGAATCACACTCAACTACTATGAAAATCAACTTATCTTCTTCTTTCCAAAAATTTCCCTTAAAGCTATAGTAGACATTATTTAAAAGAAAACTACAACTACTCTCTAAATCTATGATCACTCCATTAATGAGGATCAATTATAGACTCATAAAGTTTGAAATAGAATCACCATTAACCATGAATAAATCCTCTAGGAATATAGAAGGTTGTGGAAGCTACATTTATGTTCTATTCCAATAGAAATCATATAATGACTTACTCCAGTCATAATAACTTAGCAATCTCGTTGGCTCTAACATTAACACTAACATGTTCACCCTTGAATATCCATGGCTAGTACCTGAAAAGAATTCAATGCACACACCACTTCCACATACATATATTTATTTTATCATCAATATTAAGAAACGTGTGAGTTCAAATTACCACTCTTGCAAATCCTATGGCTGCATGAGGAAAACTACCCAAGACATGGCATAAAAGAGGAAACATTTATCAGCATGCAACATCACTTCATTATACCATTTTTGTCCATAGATTCAAGAAATTATAGCATATTTGAACTATCCATACTTCTACTTAATGTCTTATCATATATATAACATATACATGAAAACATAAGTTCATTTTCTTAAAACCATAAAGTCATTATTGTTTCTGCAAGATAATTGCTCAAAAACAAGATGAAAAGATCTTAAAACAATGGCCTTTTAGAGGCCCATCATTCCCCCCAACTGAGATATTGCTAGTCCCTAGCAACCATGAAGCTTCTAATTCTAGCTCGAACTCTCCAATCATTGGCTATGTTTTTTTGCAATTTTTCCTTATAAGAGGACTCATTCTAAACATCAGAAAATTATAAGTTAACCACTAGAATAGAGGCTTCAGTAATCTTATTTCCCTCAAAAATTCTTGCACTTTTCCTCATAAGAGATGGAGATAGGCATTGAGGATTCTTTTTTTCCCTCTTGCTTGCAAACATTTTGATAGTAGGTGCTTCAGGTGGTTTTTGTTAACTTCCTCTTCTTGTGAGTGTGGGGTTTCATTAACATTAAACTTTTATCATCAGGTTGTTGTTCTAGTTTTCCTTCCTTAGGTTCCATGGCTCTACCTTTTTCTTCCTTAATAGTAGATCTATTCTTTAAAAAATAATGGGCTTTAAAAAATAATGGGGTCTTGGGGGAACTAGTAGCTTCCTTATTTTTACTTTTCTTTTTTCTAGAGATAGAGGCATCAACTTTATAGATTCTCTTCTTAGTTAGTCTAGAGCTAGAGGGAGAAGTTTCATGAACATTTTCAGTCCTAGGAATGACTTTACAAAAATGAGTAGAAGTCTTTTCCCTTTGTCCAACCCCTTGGCCTCTAGGATCGACCAACCTAGGCTCTACCTCTTTTAACTACAAGAACTCTTCCCATGTCCCAATTGATTGTTTGTTCAATTCTCCTTCCACAACTAATTTTATCAAGAAATGGTGAGAGATGGATTGATCCTTTCCTAATTGCACTAAAGAAGCTTTCTTCTTAACAATGTTAAATAGGAAATTGGGAAGATTTACCTGTCGATAATCATGCTGCAAATGAGCTAGAATTTTGAAATGTAGGGCATGTAGGTATTTTTAATGACCTTCACAAGTGAAGTATTGAATGATGAAAGTTGGCGTCTAGATAAACTCCAACAAAAATGATATTTTGGAGGTATCCTACTTCTAGTCAATATCCAATGGAGGATTGGAATGCACATTGAACTATACCCTAGCCATTCATAGATCAAAATCTTTTGCCTAATTTTCTCCTTCCTGAGGTAACCTAGTGACCTTGGCTACCACTTCTTTTGTAAATTAAATTATGAGGCCTTTAACCATTGCAAAACCATCCTATAGGGTGCTCAAAAATTGGAGGGTAGCCTCCTCATCAAATCCTTTAAGATTGAGGCAGTCATCTAACCATCCTGTTCTCTAGAACATTTCATAACTGGCCATGTCACCCAACAAAACTTTCTCATCAATTGGTTCATATCTCTAGAGACCTCCATTCATTGTTACTTACAGTAGAATTTTGAAAAGATCATGGCATTTTCTAGAGTTCAACAATGGTGATTGAATAGAATTTGCATTATTATGGCACCAGATAGAGAAAAAGGTGTATTATCACTCTGTGCTTCATAAAGGTTTTCAATGCACACAATCTCATGATATCCTTTCTCACATCTAGTCTCATAATTTTCGCTCATGTACAAGTCTATCACTCCAAACACATTGCCAATTATCATTAAAGGTTAATCTCAACTTTAATGTCCTTAACTCCCTTAATGATGCAATCATAGAAGGACTAGTCATCAATGTGTGATGACAGACATCTCATAAGAAAATAGTTTTTAAATTTTACATGTGATTTGAATTTTTTGAAAAGAAATGAATATCCCCCCCAAACTAAGCTCAAGCATGGATCCCCCCAAGCCAAGAAATCCAAGAGGAATAAAGTTAAACAACATGACTTTCTAAATAAAGAGTGAGTAAAATAAAATATATGCAAGAGTGCGTGGCATGTACCTAGTAGGCACTATAGGAAAGAGTTCTTAAAAAGATCATCAAAAGTGATGGAGTGATGGGATGGGGTGGAAGGATGGAAAAGAGAGAAGGTGAGATGAAATAAAAGATGGAGAAATTACTTTCAAGAAGAAAATGTTTATTATGAAAAGCTTGAATGAATTCAAGATTTGGCAGTAGTTAAGGTAGAAGACCTAGACTGCTCAACTACAAGAATGAGGATATCTCTAGTGTGTTGAACCTAGTGTAGGAACTACTCATGACTTATCAGTTTATTGTAGAGTTTGAGGTGATACCCATTGAAAAGTAACTTGATTTGAATAGGATCAATAGTGGACAACTAGACTACTCCATTTTTAAATACAACAACAATTTCATATGATCCTAACTAGCTAGTTTGAAACTTTCCTAGATTGTATTGATACTTGGAATCGTAAAGAAGGGCCCAATATCCTACAAAAAACATTTTATCTTTGATAAACTTATCATGTCATTGTTTCTGTTGATTTTGGATGAGTTTGGAGTTGTTTAATAAATATTTGCACCATTCATCAAGACCACTTAAACTTAGGACTCAGTCTTGTTGTGCAATAGTGAGTTCCATACCAAGCTCAAAAGTAGTCCTCAATGTTTTATATTCAAAATCTACAAGCATTTCATCTATCCTACTATAGACAAGCTCAAAAGGAGTAAAACCTATGGTAGATTTATAGGTGGTTCTATAAGCCCAAAGAGCTTTAGGAAGGCATGTGGCCCAATCCTTCCTATGAAGTGCTACTATTTTAGTGATAATGGCTTCCAGCTCTCTATTGGTAACTTCTACTTGGCCATTAGCTTGTGGGTGGTAAGGTGATGATTTACCATGTCGAATAGTATATTCTTCCATGAGATTAGCTATCAAATTAGATGTAAACTAAGCTCCTTGGTTGGATGTCAACTCCCTAGGGACTCCAAATCATCTAAAGATGGATTCATACAATAATTTTGCAACATTGTTATCCTTTGGGTGTTTCATGAGTTTGGCCTCTGCCCACTTAGTTACATAATCAATTCAAACTAAGATATAGGATTTACCTTGTGAAAATGTTTTAGTAGGGCCTACAAAGTCAATCCCCCATTTACCAAAGGGTGCAACAACAACTTGAGGCTATAGGATAATTTCATCAGATTTAGTGGGTCTTCCCATACGAGGACACTTATCACATTTCTTGGTGTATGTGGCTACATCCTTGTGTAAACTTGGTCAATAGTATCCAGTTGTCAATATTTTAAAGGTTGTTCTTTTGGCTGCAAAATGACCTCCATAGGGTTCATCATGGCATGATCTCAAGATATCAAATATTTTATCTTCTTTGATACAATGATGCATTACTTTATGAGGGATAGTATAAAATATAAATCCAATAATCCAAGAATAATTGAAGCTCTTTTCAAAGAGTAACTTCCTTTTTTTGGAAAAGAAGTAAGCTGGCATCTTTCCTATGGTTAGGTAATTCGTAATATTTGCATACCATAGATTTTGCGCTGACAATAGGGAAATGTGTTCATTTGGAAAACTGTCGTCAATGGCTATAGGATAATTAGGGATATGTAATTGAGAGAGAAAGTCAGCTACCACATTGCCCTTGTCAAGTCTATCTATTATGGTGATATCAAATTCTTGCATAAATAACAACCAACAAGCTAATATTCTTGATATTGCAGGCTAATTCATTAGATACTTTATAGTAGAGTGATCAGTATGAACAAATATTTCATATCTAGCAATGTAGTGTCTAAATTTATTCAATGCATAAATAAATTCAAGTAACTCTTTTTCAATAATTGTGTAGTTAAACTCTACACCTTGCAAATTTTTACTAATGAAATAAATGGCATGTTCAACTGAGTCTAACTTTTGGCCTAACACTGCACCTATAACATAGTCTGAGGCATTTGTATGGATGTGGAAAGGCAGTTCCCAATTAGGTCCTCTTAAAACTGGTGTTGTTGTGAGGGCTTCTTTAAGCTATAGGAAAGATGTAGCACATGCAAAGTCCTAGGTAAATTCAGAATCTTTTTTTAACAATTTATAATGGAGTGTTGCAAGTTGACTAAAATTCTTGATGAATCTTCTATAATATCCAACATGTCCTAAGAAAATTTGGACATCCTCCTACATCTCTAGCATAGGCAAGGTACTAATGACTTCAATCTTGTCAGGATCTACTTGGATGCCTTTGGATGAAATGAAATGTCCTATTACTACTCCTTCTTCCATCATCATAAGACATTTTTCACTATTTAGGGAAAGATTATAGTCTTGGCATCTCTTGAGAAATGTCTCTAAGTTGGCTTTTTTTGCCTCAAAATTAGTCCCATAAATAGTAAAATCATCCATGTAGATCTCCATATAGTCAGCAGATATATCTAAAAAGATACTTATGACAACTCATTAGAATGTGGTTGGGGCATTACATAGGCCAAAGGATAAGACTGAGTAAGCAAAGGTACCCCATGGGTATGTGAAACTTTTTTTTTCTTGATCCTTTGGAGCTATGTGTATCTGATTGTAACCACTAAAACCATCCAAAAAGGAGAAATATTTCTTGCTAGCTAGTTTTTCAAGAACTTGGTCTATAAATGGTAAGGGAAAGTGGTCTTTCTTAGTGGCCAAATTGAGCTCCCTATAATCTACAAAAACTCTCCATTTTCCTTCCTTCTTTGGTACAATAACCAAGCATGAAACTCATTGGCTATCAAATATGGGGTATATAAAACCAACACTCAATAGTTTATGCAGTTCATTTTTAACTATATCCTTTAAAACAAGGTTAACTCCTCTTTGAGTTTTTTGAACAGGTTTAAAACCAAGACTAATGTAAATCTTGTGAGTACAAAGAATAGGGTCTAGTCCTTTCATGTCCATTAGTGCCAAGAAAATACTTTTTTTATTTTCATGTAGTAACTGCAACATAGTTTTCTGATGGGAAGGTGGTAAGGCATTGTTTACATTCAACTCTTTTTCTAGACCAACTTTCATCTTAATAACCTTATCTATCATGAATAATTGGGAAAAAGGAGAAGAATCCATCTCATGAGGTAATAAGAAGTGAAGGAATTGGGATGTTTCTGAATTTCGAGGTGTGTTTAAGGGTCGTAATATGATTTTAGGACACATTCCACTTAAGAATACACTTGAGCTTTTACTCTTTATTCTTTCATGATAATAGATGAAATAATCTCCTCTTCTTCTCGAGAGGTTACAAATAACTCTTGACCTATCATCATTAGCGGATGGATGGAATTTACCTTTGGATCTTCATCACCCAAGTTTGTCCAGATTACTTGGCCATCTAACAATAGTGGCTAAGTAGGGGAGTATAAGGTCAGGTTCTTAGTATGGATAGTATTGGATACTATCATTTTACCAGACCGACAAGCTATATAGGTATTTGTAGTGGCCAACCATAGTAATCCTAAAATTAAAAGATACCCTCCCATGTGATCCTTTTGGGAAAGGACAACAAAGTCTATGGGATACTCCCAGCAATTCAAGGTGACTATGACATCTTCTATCATCCCATCTAGTTTGATAGTAGAACTATTAGCAAGTTGAAGTATGGTTGGTGTTTCTCTGAGACCGATGATACATAATCGAGACAATACCTTCTTTGTTATGACATTTATAGATGCTCCTAATTTAATTAAAGAATTTTGAATTTGCATCCCATGAATAGTGACAATAACCACAAAACTCCTAGGGTTAGAATATTTAGGTACAGTTATTTTTTCCAACATCAAATTAGATAATTGTCCTAAGACATCAATATTTTTTGGATCCTTCTTATTTATTCCTAGTATTTTGATACATGCTTCCTTGATAGCTTTAGTATAGATAGTGACTTCCTTAATACCATCAAGTAATGGTATTTGCACTATCATTTTCTTGAGATGATTGAGAAAATCAATTAAAGTGGGGTTTTCTGCAGATTGACCTTGTTCTATCAACCTATGAGAAAATAGGGGTTTTTTAGCTACAGAAGAGGTCTATGGATTAGAAACATCTTCCTATTTAGTTGGGGAATCCTCAACTTCAGTTATTATAGGCTTTTTGGGTGAAGGAAGAGTAGTGTCAAACCTTAAGTGGATATCATTTAAGGAAATAGCATAGCTTGGTTTTTGTGCTAGTTATTTGGTATTGTAGAGATTAGGATTAGGCTAAACTAGAAGTTGAGTCTTCTTGGGAGGAGCATTAGTGGCTGTAGGAGGAGGCATTAGTGCTTGCTACTAAGGTGGTGGCATTAGAGCTTACTAACTAGGTTGGGTATTCCAATTTTGGTTTTGTTACCAACCCTATTGAGGTTGCTCCCAGCCCTACTAAGCTTGTTGCTAACCCTGCTGAGGTTGTTGCCAAGCTTATCAAGGTTGTTTCCAATTATTATTTTCACTAAAACCATTATTTTATCATTGATTTTTACTATTATAACTTTGAAGAGGATCTTGTGGCATCCCTTTTCTTTGAGCCCATGGTCTTCATTAAGCAATTTAGAGCACCTCTCCATTTTCGTCAATGGTTTTAAACTTAGTAGGCATTGTTTGTGTCTCCATGCTTGCAAAAAACTTGCATCTACAATGCATTTTCTTTTCCCTATAGTGTGGACAAAATTCAGCCAACATGGCATCAACTTCATCCTTTTTCCTTCTAGAATGCATGGTATCCACCTAAGTGGCTACATCATTAATGATTTCTTATTTGAAATCTAATAGTAAATAAGGTAGTTTCATCTTTGATACTCTTGAACTAGCATTAGACTTATGTGGTAAATCTCTAAGTCTCCTACTTTTCTTCATAGTGGCTCTGGAATAATTTAGATATATACTATGTATATTAGTCCAATTCTTTTGAGTGGTATCTCCTCATGTCATTAAATCTAGAGCTTCAATACTCCCATCATTTACTCCTCTTGAGAAAAGGTGTTTCTTTGATTCTTCATTCAGTTGATGTTGTGTATTACGCTATAGGTTGAACATGAATTTTGAAACATAGTCTTCCAAGGTTTCATCATCCTTTTGGGACATTTTGAAAATGGCATTTCCTTTCAAATCTCAACCCCTATAGTATTCTTTATACTTTGTTAGAAACAAGTTGCTCATTGCAAGCCAATCTAATACAACATTGGCACCCAACCCCATGAACCATCTCAGAGAAGCTTCATTTAAGGTGGATGGAAATAACTTTATCTTGTAAGAATCAGTTGTATAGTCATAACTTTTGCAAAGGATATAAAGATCAAAGAGGAAGGTTTCAAGGTCTTCAATAATTAGGCCATAGAACTTTAGAAGTGTAGTAGAAGGTACGTTCTTCAAGTTTTGATTGCCTTTTTGAGGTGGGATAGGAAAGGAAAATGTAGGTTGAGGCTGAGCCATTCTTGGAGGAGAACCTAGTGGTGGTGGTTGATAGATAACAAGGCCAAGTGCATTATCTTGGTATTTATGTTCAACAAAGAGATCATTCAAATGCAAGGATTTGTTAAAGGATGAGGGCATTCATTCTTGAGCAATAGTGAATGGATTTTCAAAATGTTCTTCTTATTTATTCTCACTAAAAGGTTCTTCAAGCTCAAGATTAAAAATATCTTCCTAAATATTTCATGGAAGAAATCTCCAAGGAGGTCTCTTCTTTTATGCATGCAAAATAATGTAGAATTTAAACTAACAAAATGACTTCAGGGTTGAAATAGATTGACACCTCCCTAGCAATGGTCCCAAAAATGTTTGGTCAACTTATTACCTTAGTAATAAAGGATTGGACATTCTTTCAAAGTGATTCCATGGTTAGGCAACATCACATGTTTTACTTAAAATAGTACATTGAGTTCATTTAATTTGTCAACTAAGAGTAAACTTGAGAGGATGACTACAAAGTCTATGCTCTAATTCTCCTTCAAGCCATTACAACTAATGTGAAGGAAATGTTGAAGGAATTTTATGCTAGAAATTGAAACAACAACTTAACTTAAAGCTTGAAAGTAATGTTACAACAATAAACCTATCTATTCACCTATGTTGTAGGAACAATTCATTGATTATGTTATCAATGGCTACAAGAGAAACAAAAGTTTATCTTGTAAGGAAACAAACAAGGAAATGAAATCTATTCTAACGGAATTGTTCACTCACCAAGTGGGCCCCCTTAGATGAGTGATCAGAAAAGACAATCAAGATAAGAGAAATAAACTTGAACTGCTCATTCTATTCATTCATGGTGAAGGTATTGCACTTGACTAAAAATTGAATCACGCTCGACTACTATGAAAATTAACTTATCTTCTTCTTTCCAAAAACTCCTTTTAAAGCTACAATAGATATTATTTAAAAGGAAACTACAACTACTTCCTAACTCTATGATCACTCTATTAATAAGGATCAATTATACACTCATAAAGTTTGAAATAGAATTGCCATTAACCATGCATAAATCCTCTAGGAATATAGTAGGTTGTGGAAGCTACATTCATGTATTGTTCCAATAGAAAGCATATAATGACTTTCTCCATTCATGATGATTCGGAAATTTGGTTGGCTCTTACTTTAACACTGAGGTGTTGACCCTTGAATATCTATGGCAAGTACCTAAAAAGCTTTCAATGCACACACCACTTACACATACATATATTTAGTTTATCATCAATACTAGAAAAGGTGTAAGTTCAAATTACCACTCTTGAAAGTCTTATGGCTACAAGAGGCAAACTACCCAAGATATAGAATAAATGAGGAAACATTTATCATCATGCAACATCACTTAATTATACCATTTTTATCCATAGATTCAAGTAATTATAGCATATTTGAACTATCCATACTTCTACTTAATGTCTTATCATATATATATATATATATATACATGAAAACATAAGTACATTTCTTTAAAACCATAAAGTCATGATTGTTTCTGCAACATAACTACTTAAAAACAAGATAAAAGGATCTTAAAACAAAGGTCTTTTAGAGGCCCATCAAGGTGTATATTAGATATGATGAATGGTAATAAAGCTTTCAAATGGAGTGATATTGGAAAAAGAGCTTTTGAGGAAATCAAAGGTGATGTTGCCAAATCCCCTGTCCTTGTTCATCTAGACTATACTAAGGAGTTCATCTTATATTGTTATGCATCAGAGCATACCATGTCATTCGTATTGATTTAGGAAAACAAAGAAGGAATACAAACCCCATTTTCTTTCATGAGTATGCCATTGAAAAACCAAGAAATGAGATATTCATAAATGGAGAAACATGCAATTGTAATGGTGAGAGCTCTCAAGAATTTTAGGTTTTATATTTTGCATTCTCATCTAGTGATACATGTGCTAGATCTTGTAGTGAAAAGAATTTTGACACAACAAGATGTTATTTGTAATAATAGAGGAGCTTGGATAACAAGGGTTCAAGAGTATGATATTGAGATCAATCCAACCTAACTTGTGAGAGGAAATGCACTTTGTAAAGCCTTGGCAAAAGATCAACAAGTTGAAGAGGAAGATATTCCAAAGATTCTCATGGTAAGTCTTCAAGATCCTTGGTTTTCAAATATTGCAAACTTTCTCACCTATGGTGAGTGCCCTAATGGATTGACTAATAAGAAAGGGAGGGATCTAAAAACAAAGGCCTTAAGATATGTAATTCATGATGATGTTTTGTATAAGAGAGCTATTAATGGCACATTTCTAAGATGTGTTGATGAGGAGTAGCTAGAGAGGCTCTTAAAGTATTTTCATAATGACTCATGCAGAGGGCACTTCTCTTCCACTGTCACTACATTAAAAATATTAAGGTAATGCTACTATTGGCCTAGTATGTTTAAGGATGCATATAAGTGGGTTTGCAATTGTGAGAAATTTAGGATGTTTACTCATAAACCTTAGCTAATTGCCTTGCCTCTTAGGCTAGTGGTGATTAAAGCTTCTTTTCCTCAATGGGGTTTGGATTTTATAGGCCCAATTAATCCTCCTTCTAGTCAAGGACATTCTTATATCCTAACTACCACAGATTGTTTTAGTAAATGGGTGGAAGCCAAGCCAATGAAGAAGACCTCATCAGAGGTGGTATGTGAGTTCCTTAAAAAACATATATTGGTCAAATTTGGAGTTCCTAGGAAATTGATAATGGATAGTGCATATTATTTTTCTTTCTCATAAATTGTTGAGTTTTGTTATGATAATGGTATCCAAGTTGGTCATTTCTATGATTATTTTCCCAAGGAAATGGGGAGGAATAATGTAGCAATAAGAATATGATTAATATCTTGAATAAATTTGTCTAAGATAATAAAAGAAGTTGGCACAAGAAGATACATGATGTTTTATGGGAAGATAGAACTACACCTAAAAGAGTCTTTGGTATCTCACCTTTTGAGTTAGTTTATGGGGTGGAAGCTAACTTTCCATTGCTTCTAGAGCTTTTTGCATGTGATTTGAAGACTATGATTGAAGAGGATGCTTTCAAAGATGGATTAGAAAAGAGAATTTTTTATCTCACCAAGTTGTAGGAAGAAAGGGAAGAAATGGTTGACAAGAATCACTGAATACCAAGGAAGAGTTAAGAAGTTATTTGATAAAAGGGAAAGACCAAGGAAATTCAAGGAAGGTGATTTGGTCCTATTGTAAGATAAGAGGCATGAACCAAGAGGGATGCACTCCAAGTCTCAATCTTTGTGGAATGGGCCATTTCAAATCATGCAAGTGAACCAAAACAACTCTTTCAATCTGGCATATCCTACTAGAGAATCACTGCCATGTTCTTGTAATGGGCAATATTTGAAGTTGTGCCAAATGAAAAATTGAAGAAGGTAATCCCTAAAAAGTGGCTAGTTAGGTAGGTCTCCTTTCATACAGATTGCTTTAGCTTAGTTTCTTTCTTTCCTAGTTAGTCATTGTTGCTTTCTTAAATTAGTCTTTTCTCTTTTTTTACCAAGGTTTCCACCTTGTTTTGCAGGACTAGAGATTGCTAGGGTCCTTTTTAAGAACCATCATGCTTAAATCCCTAGATAGAGCTAGCTATTACCCAATTTTTAGTTCAATTCCTTTTTTCTTTGGGTTGGAGTCAAGTCAATGTGTCAATGTTTTGAGTCTATGTCTAAAGTGCCCCTAGTATGATCTCTCTTCTCATTACCCCCTTTCAAGCTAACCTATGCAAGAAATAATTTAAGCAATGCATTGGTCAAGGCCTAGGTGATTTAGGGTTCAGTGGGTTAGTTATAAGTGTCCTCATGAGAAGAAGGTCCAAAAAATCCAATGATTCATCATCTAAATATTTAGAAGGATTCTAAGGGTGAAGACTCACGCTGATTTATAGTTTAATGGAAAATTCCACTTGTAGATCATTCTTAGAACATAGGAAAAAATTGTTAAGCAGAATACAGTCAAAAACCCTTTAAGAGAATGTAAATCATCATTTTGATTGTAGCTATGGTCAAGATTTGATCTCAACAACTACATAGATAGGTTGAAAATTCAATTAACAAAATTGATGCACATCATTGGTTGGTTGAAAAGTCAACTACCTATCTGTCAGTGGACCCACAAAGCATCTATACAAAGAACAAATCTCAACCATTGATCATGCACAAGATCAATGACACTTCTTCATTTTGGGAAGTTTTCCTAGAAGTACAAACTCATTTCAAAAAATCTCCTGAAAGGAGCCACATATTGTCAGATGTCAAAAATGAGGGTGAGGCCCAAGATATTGTAGAAACATGAGATTATAACACATGTGCATGGGTGGACCCATGAGGAAGGGAAGGTAAATTTGGAAGCTTAGAAAGATCAACACCCCACACCATATCACAAGCCTGACATGTAAAGGTTGTTGTAATGCAACATGATCATGATGCGTGGATAGTTTGAGTAGAGAATCTAACAAAGAATGGGCCTAGTTTGATCACATCACAACCATTGGATGACCAAATCAATGATGGAAATAAAGTTTCTCACATGTGGACGATTTGGAGGAACAAGAGTATAGAGTTGAAGTTTAGTTCTACATTTCATCCGCAAATAGATGGACAAATTGAAGTTGTGAATAGATGTTTGGGTAACTTGTTGAGATTTTTGGTTAGAGATAATCCTAACAATTAGGACTTGATTTTGCCACAAGAAGATTTTGCAAACAATAATTATGTGAACAAGAGCACTAAAAAGACACCTTTTGATATTGTTACTAGATTTGAATTGTAAGGGAACTACTAAATTGAGAGATCTAAACTTTGAGATAAGGAGAAGTTTTGAAGTTGAGGAATTATCAAAGTTAATGAAGGCTTAACATGAGGAGGTTAAATGAATTTAGAAGATAGAAATATAAAATAAAAGCAGAGATATAATAAAAGGAGGAGACATAAATATTTTAAAGTTGGTGATGGAGTTATGATTCACTCGAAGAGGATCAAATTTCTAGATGGTACAAATAGTAAACTAAAGATGAAGAAGTTTTTTCCTTGTAAGATTCTAAAGAAGTTTGACAATGGAAATGCTTTTGAAGTTGAATTACAAAAAGACATGGATATTTCATCTATATTAAACATTGTAGATATCTTAAAGTATTTTAAATTACATAATGAGATAAAAAATAACTTGGATTTTCCTAACAAGAAAATAAATAGCATTGAGAAGATCTTGAATGGATGAATAAGTTAAATCACTAGAGGAAAAGACTAAATGCAATACCTAGTGCAATAGAAAGACAAACCAGTTGAAGATATTTTGTAGATTACACAAGATGATTGAGATCTTTATGATTTAGTTTAGAATACCAGTCATACCTTATGTGGACATTAATTCTTTATTAAACCCCAAGTTTTTGATGTAGGAGTATCTTGGGTCTTTGATCAATCTTGCATCAACCAATAACATTTCTTATTTTTTGTACCAGTCTGTTGTTCATGAAGTAGGTATTGCTACCTTTTTCTCATGTTGTGCACAGTTGTAATCATGTCAAAGATGTATTCTAGATCCTTTTCCTAAGTACATGAGTTCTTATGTTTCATTTACTTCAAGTTTTGTGACATCCTTTGTAGTCATTTTTTTCATGTTGTTTTCATCCTGCAAAGCATTTTGTTCTGATTGGCATGGATTTCATTGAATACATGGCATCTTACATAGTTAGGAGATGAATCCTAATACACGTATGGACCTACCTTTAACTGTGCATCTGTAGTTATCTAGGTGTTGTCCTTTTTCTTTTCTTTTGTTGTCTTTTAGTGCATAGTTGTAATTTGGCCTCATGTTTCTATTGTTGTTTAATTGTTCTTTGAGGCCTTTTATTTTCTAATTTTTTTTTATGTTTGTACTTCTCTGATACTATATTAAGCTTTCGAGTCCTTTAAAACTTGTTTTTACATAATCAAAATTGTGCATCATTTTATATTATCCTTTATGTGGATTTTGGTTTACTTTTCCAAATATGAACCTATATTGTAATTAAATGCTTGAATAGTCAACTTGTGGCTTAGCTATCTATAAAAGAAGATTCAAGTTAGATGTAGGAAAGTAGCATTCTTAGAATATAGAATATAGAAGATGCAAGATAAGGCTCTAAGATTGTAACATTCTTGTTTTGTATAAGGTTGCAACCCGAAAGGCCTCATAGTTGGGCATGTTGTGGTGTCTTTATATGTGCATTGAAATAATTATGCCTACAAATATGTTTCATCTGGCCTTGTGTTCTCTATGATTTTGTTTAGTTATATATAGCTTCCATGATTATCTCTGAGCGGGGAGTATTGAATGGTGTAATTAAATTCTTAACTAGTCAACTTGTGGCTTAGCTATCTATAAAAGAAGATTTGAGTTAGATCTAGGAAAGTAGCATTCTTAGAAGATAGAATATAGAAGATGCAAGATAAGACTCTAAGATTATAACATTCTTGTTATTATAAGGCTGCAACTCGGAAGGTCTCATAGTAAGGCATGTTGTGGTTTCTTTAGATGTGCAATGAAATAATTATGCCTGCAAATATGTTTCATCTAGCTTGTGTTCTGTGTCATTTTATTAAGTTACGTATAGATTCCATGTGTATCTTTGAGTGGGGAGTACTAAATGGTTTTAAGTTGAGCTTATTCCACATGTTGTTCTCAAATCCCTATAAATACCCTTGCACTAGTCAGGGTATGGATACATGTTTACATCATAGTTTACATTTATATTTAGAATTTACCAACTATGATAGGGTTAGGAATATATGGTTTGAAATTTGACTTATTATCTAGTTAGGCATTTAAGTTTTATGGTTAGTTTTAGTATTAGGGTAAGGGTTTGTGATTATGCATTAGTTACAGTTTAGTTAGAGGGTATATATTAGGGTTAGGGTTATTGTAGCTCTAGTTTAGATTGGATTATTGTTAGAGTTCAATCTACTATAGAGTTATATATTTCATCTTTAAATATAAAACATAAATATAATTACATCTTTAAAACCAACTAAAAATTTAATACATTTTTAACTACAAATATATCAGTAAGGAAAGGAGGGAAATTAAAGTTATGGAATGGCTTATTATTAATGTTATGATTTATATTTTTAAGATTGTGGTTATAAATAAAATTATGGTTAGACTTCTGATTAGGATTAGGATTCAAATTATATTTAGATTAGGGTCAAGATTAAGCCATGTATTAGAAGTGTGGTTAGGAATAAGGTTTAAAATTTAAATTATTATAGTTAGGCAGTTAAGGTTTAGAGTTAGTTTTGGGATTAGGGTAAGGGTCTAGGATTATGCATTAGTTAGGGTTCAATTAGGGTACATACATATTAGGGTTAGGGTTGCTTTCATTCTAGTTAGGATTAGATTATGGTTAGGGTTTAAACTAAGATAGAGTTATATAGTTCAATTGTTCTTATTGTTGACCTGAGGATAAAATAGGGTCAAGGTTTAAGTAGAGAGAGTTATTTTAGTTAGGCTTAGGGTTAAAAATTGAATTATAGTTATGGTTCAAGATTATGGTCATATTTTGATTATTAAATTCAAGAGTTAATTTATACCTAGGATTTTGATTACAGTTGAATTAAGACTAGAATTAGGGTAATGATTTCATCTATTAAGGTTAGAGAAATATTACATAAACAACAAGTGTATGTTGGAAGTGGATGATGAAAAGGAAAGAGGAAGAGCCAGAACTAATGAGGATGTGGCTACTGATATTACCTTCACCACTATGGATGAAGTTGTGCAAAAGACCCATGAGTAGCTAGCAAAGGAGACCCAAGAAGCCTATGAAGCTGCTTAGACTATATAGGAGCTCGAGAGGAAGACAGAAGAGTAATTTTCCTATTCTGTCTTTTGTTGTTAGTCATTTGCTATTTTTTGTTGGTTTTTGCTTGTTCTGGCTTTCTGTTTGGATGTTCTATTTGCCTTTTCATTGGCCTTTGTTTTAGGCTGGGCTTTATTCTTATTATCAGTTGAGAAACCTATCATTTTTCTTTTTTTTAGTTGGGATTTAATTGCTTATTATTAGCCATAGTTATGTAATTACTTTTGCATTTCAAGATCCCTTTAAAACCTATTTATCTAATCAAAAACATTACATAAACAACATAAGTTTATTGTCTAGGTTCAAGTATAGGGTTTAAATAAATCCTAGCCCTAAGCTTTGGTTAATATTTTTAATATGTACAATTTTTTTTAAAAATTGCAATTACTATTTAGTTGATATAAATCTAAAACATCGATATAAATACAGATTTCAACAATTTAAAAATCTAATGCATCTAATCATCCATAACTTTAACTATAACCAAATGTGACCTATAACTCAAATACATATCCAAACATCTAAAACAATAATTTAAATGAGAACCTATGGAATAAAAATTTAAATGAACATCTAAATATCAAAAAAGGGAGGGGAGGAAGAGAGGAGAGAGGAAGAGAAGAGAGAAGGAGAAAGAGGAAGGGAAGAGGAAGAGAGAGAGAGAGAGAGAGAGAGAGAGAGAGAGAGAGAGAGAGAGAGAGCAATGAACGAGGAAGAGAGGAGAAATAAAGAGAAGGGAGAGAAGAGAGAAAGAGGAACGAAGGAGAAAGGAAATGAGGGGAGAGAGATAGTAAGAGGGGGGAGAGAAATCAATGAAAGACAAATCTTGAGGAGAGAGAAAGATGAAGGAAAGAGAGAGGAAGGGAGGAGAGAGAAAGAGGGAAGACAAAAAGACAAAGGGAGAAGAGAGAAAGAGAAAATATTGAAAGGGGATGAAAGGAGAGAGAGAAAGGAACACTAGTACATTTGGGTTCAATTTTTGACCTTTATTAGTCAAATTTTCAACCAAATTTGACCAACCCATTGGTCAATATATTTCTGGTTGAAATTTTGACCAAATCACTAGTTGGTCAAAATTTCAGCCAATCTATTGGTCGAAAACCCACCAAAGCTATTGTCTAAAGGTCATATAGGAATTGGTCAAAATTTTGACCAATGAAGATCAAAATTTTGACCAACAAAGGTAGAAAAAAATTTAGGCTTTGGTGGAAATTTCAACCAATGAAGGTGGAAATTTCAACCAACAAAGGTAGAAAAAAATTCAGGCGTTGGTGGAGATTTCAACCAACAAAGGCAAACAAAAATTTAGGTGTTGGTGGAAATTTCCACCAACAAAGGTCGAAAAAAATTTAAGCGTTGGTGGAAATTTCCACCAACGAAGTTTGAAAAAACCCAGACGTTGGTGGAAATTTCCACCAATAGGAAGGTGTAAATTTTTTTCAGGCATTCTATAAAACAATTCACATGTCTTGCCTATGATACGACATTTTACATGCATCCTACACACTCTCATCCGGCTAATGATGGATTACACAGAGTGATCTAAAACCATGATTCTAAAAAACACACACAATCAAATCCAAAATGAACTTGCACTGCAAATGGATTATGGAAATGTGATATTGATAATTTTGCATGCATGTCTACCAGGACAAATATATGTTTAAGTTGTGATTGTCTTGGTAGACATGCGTGCAATTTTACCAATATCATATTTCCACAATCCATTTGTAGTGCAAGTTCATTTTGGATTTGATTGTGTATTTTTTAGCATCATGGTTTCAGATCACTCTGCGTAATCCATCATTAGCCAAATGAGAGAGAGTGCAGGATGCATGCAAAATGTCATATCATACACAAGGCATGTGAACTGTTTTATAGAATGCCTAAAAAACATTGACAATAACTAATATGAAGAATATATAATTAGTTATATGATTGAGAAAAATCATGTACTAGTGAGTTGGTCAAAATTTCAAGCAAAAAATTTGAACCCAAATGTACTAGTGCAAGTATGCTTGCCAAGTTGACTCTTTGAGTTCAGTCATCAAGTTACCCCATCAAAGTGCCTCATTAAGGTTAGTCTTTAGGTCTGCTCATCGAGCTTGCTCACCAAGTCAGCTTTCCATGTCGCGTCTCTAAGTGGTCTTGCTAAGTTGGCTCGCCAACTTGCCCCACCAAGTTGCTACTTTAAGTCCACTCACCATGTTAGCTCGCCAGGCCGAATCCCCAAGTCAACTCACCAAGCTGACAATTGGAATACAATTGCCAAGTCGACTATTCAAGTGCGCTCACCAAGTAGACTCAAAGTTCATTCATCAAGTCACCCCACCAAAGTGCCTCATCAAGGTCAATACTTAAATCTGCTCACCAAGTTAGCTCACCAAGTTGCCTCACCCACATGTCCCACCAAGTCCCCAAGTTTGCTCACCAAACCAACAATTCAAGTGCACTCACCAAGTCAACTCTTTAAGTTTTCTCACCAAGCCCATCCCATAGGTCAACTCTCCAGGTGAGTTTTCCAAGTCACTCCCACCCAGTCACCTCAATGAGTTGACTCTATCAGTCAGCTCACAAAGTCTGCTATTCAAGTATGCATGCCAAGTCAGATCACCAAGCAAGCCCACCAAGTCATGTCACCAAGTCAACTGTTCAAGTACTCTCACAAAGTTGACTCTTTAAGTTTTCTCATCAAGTCACCCCACCAAAGCACCTCATCAAGGTTAGTCTTTAAGTCAGCTTGCCAAGTCACTACACCAAGTTGACTCACCATCTCGCTTCACCTAGTGGACTCGCTAAGTCAGCTCACCAACATGCCCCACCAAGTCAACTGTTCAAGTATGCTCACCAAGTTGACTCTTTAAGTTCGGTCATCAAGTCACCCCACAAAAGTGCCTCATCAAGGTCAGTCTTGAGGTCCACTCATTGAGCTTGCTCACCAAGTCAGCTTGCCATGTCGGGTCTCTAAGTGGCCTCGCTAAGTTGGCTCACCAACTTGCCCCACCAAATTTCCACTTTAAGCCCACTCACCATGTTTAATTTTGAAAATAACATCTAGTTACCAAAAATTGGCATATTATGTCAACGATTAAATGGAAAACAGAGTAAGAAGGTATAGAAAATACCTTTTGTCCTCCTACTGCTTTGATACTATGCAGACCAAAAAATTTAGTGATCAATTTTCTTTCATAAGTATGAACATGATTATCGTAATTTGGTAGCATAGGAAGAAGTACCTGTAAAATGGTCACACTGGTAAACAATGAAGAAAAGAAAAACAATAAGATGCTGAAACCCTGTGGAACATTAAGGCAAATTGAGGAATCCCACAATATAAAATTTTTGTACCTTACAACTAGCATTAGTTGGCTACCACACCTAAAGGTATAGCTTAAAGGACTCATTTAGTTACAACTAGCATCTTAAGATACAAAGATGCATCAATTTCCAAGGATGCTAACAAAAATTGCCAAATAAACTAAGAACAATAACTCCCACTTTCTTCGACTAATTGAAAAAATTGCATAGATGAGACTAAATTAGTATGCATGGTGTTTAAAATTTAAATCTCTTGTACACCCAAAACCAAGTGTAGCAAATTCAAAATTTCATGAATCCAATATGTCTAGGGACAAACACACAAACTCAAATATACTGAAATGTATTTTGTACAATACCCCACTGCACCAATAAATAGTTTCACATCCAACTCAAGATATCCCATATCTACAAATGAAGATGGTATTAGATGCTTAGTTGAACATTTTATGAGTAGAACATGTTTACTTTTACACAGCTTTGGATCAGAATGAAATCGGAAAACTCATATTCAGAACAGGATAACTAAACACGTTCAGGCAATTTTTACTATAGTTTATAACACCGCTGTAGTAAGTTGTTTTAATGATGCAACTGCCTTGAGGATTTCACTTTTCATCCAGCTTTCTCTAACAAATATCTTTTGCACTTACCATTCAATATGTCAACAAAATATTCTGCTCCTTACTCTAGGTCCCCATATAAAATGTCAATAAAATGTACCTTTCCCATCTTTGAGCCCCTTACTCTAGGTCCCCATATAAGAACTCCCATTTTCCCATCTGTAGACTCCATGGCCATGCTTCAACCCATCAAGCCATTGCCCATCATATTTATCCCCATTGGTCTAACTCATAATCCCCATTCGATCATGGGTTTCCACCATATCTTCTAACTTATCATAAAAGGTAACAAGGTTAAGCCTACTAAGGTTGGCATGAAAATCTAGCTTCTCTTTTTCTTCCTTGAAAATCACTTCTTTGAAGGCATCATAGTATACAATCTTCATCCTCACACATCTGTTTCTATAATCTCTTAGTCTTGCCATGTGTCCCGCTTCCTCCAATTTCACCATTTCTGCCTTTAGCTTATTGATGTTCTCCATGAGCTTTTCCTCCACCTCCCCTGCTGCTCTCAAGAAAAGTCTAGCCTGGTAAGAAATAAAAAGAACAATTCTTAGTACATATTAATTTAACAAACAAATTGTGCATCACAAAGTTTTTCATAGTTAAACTCAGTTTCATACGTACCCATTTACTATGGACTGATGTTTTCTACTTATGTATAAACATATTCCAACTATAAGACAATTATTAGGATTCAATTATACAATTTTTGAATCCAATCTATTGATTCATTTACATGAATAAATGATCAGCTATATATAAAAATCTATGATTTTTTAGTTGAATTTATGAACTCATTTCTCATGAGTAGTTTTATACAAGAATCTCTCTCATGAGAATGATGGTAGTAGATGGATGCAATAAAAAAACAAATAAAGAGGAAGGCAATAAATGGACAAGTTATTATGGATCAATTAAGTGGGTTCTTATCACTGATTACTTATGAAAAATAGACCAACAAATTTAACTGAAAAACTACACAATTAAATTCTAGTTCTAGAAGTATCATAATTTAACTTGCTGTGAAAAAATATCAAAACTTTACGTACTAAATAGATAAAAGTAGTTTTCATTTTAGAAATTATAAAAAATAAATTAAAATATAGATCAAAGTCTAAATGTTAAATCTGCCATTCACTCTTGCAAGTTACATCATGGATCCAATGATAGGCTTCCAAACCTGATTGCTAAGTAATCTATAGTTCTCTTCAACTAGCTGAATTAACAATTTAACACTAAATTCTATTCTTCTACACCCAATTCTGCTCTTCTATCGAATCAAGAAAGTGAAAACTAAATTCTATTTAGGAAATTGCATTATGAGTACAATGAAGGATAAAAAAGTTCTTAAAAAACCAAGCAAGTTGACAAATTAGAGGGCATTTTGAAACTGGCCTCCATCTTTACTTTTTTGGCTTGCAAATAATTAAAAAGTAAGATGAATAATGTCAAGAAGCTTAATTGAATTCCAAGGCCAAGAGCATCTAGTTGGACTTCCATGGCAGAAGAAGGTGCACCTTGTGATAAGGGAAGCATAGAAAGCCCTTCCAAGTTAACACTGCTTGTGTCAGCATGGAAGACTGCATCATACCCAGTGTGATTTGAAATATTAGCTTGATCTTGGGTAGTAAATAGGGAATTCAATAAGAATGGTTGCAAACATAGAATTCAAGAAATGAATTTCATTGATATGTGTAACATTTTAATTGATGATATAAAAACTCTATAAAATTACCAGGAGTAAAGGAACTTCCTCGATAGGAAGCTCTACTCCAAGATCCCCTTGAGCTACCATAGCCTAAAGAAGAGGAAGGAAGAGACAACTATTAGAATCCTAAACAACATACAAATACCATAAAAAAATCAATACATGCATAACTTGAATGAGTGTGGCTAAAAATGAAGGTGGCTACGACCATTCACATGCAAGCAGTGTGTAAATGCTTGTCATAAATAAACTAAATGAAAGAAAACATTCAATAATGTCCAAGGGACCACCAGATAAATAAATTACTTATCTCAAGAATTTAGTTCAATAATTTATCTTACAAGTTGTGACTTACAAGTTTTCTGGTGTAATTTTGGTAGAAACTATTTATTATGGGTATGGTGTTTGATATTTGAAATCTAGTAAGTTTAGGAATTTATTTTTACAATCTTTTCAAAAAATTCATATTTTCTAAACCATTTTGTATAAGTACAAGAGAAGCTGTCAATGGTTAATACAAAGAGCGAATTAGAGAATCTAGATGTAATTGTTTTCTCAAGCTAAAAGAAGTGATACCATTTTGAAGTAAATTGATAGGCTATAAACACAATTCAAACCATAAAACAATAATGTCAATGTTGGAGAAATTAAGACTCCAATAGTTAAGCATTGGGGATGTAAAGAGGCATTTTAAATTTGGCAAAGTCGGATCGTAGTTTGAATATTCTGTAGATAAGGAGGGGCCCTCACTTTCAGCCAGCAACTCACTCGTAAGTGAGTGATGTCTAAAAACATTGGACTTGATTAGCTTTCTTGAAAGAAGTTGGCTAGACTACATTTATAAGCACCGTTGAAGAATCGGTGGTTAGTTTGATTGAATCCTTCAATGAACAAAAGAAAACCTCCCATTTTTCTATGTGGTTGTTCTGATCCATATGCCTCTATGTGGTATTTCCCAATCAAACCATTAATTTTGGATATTTTAAAGAATAAATTAAATGTTAGTGAGGTTAGTAGATGCGTGAGCTAAGCACAAGAGCTACAGACAATAAGATTATATATATATATATATATATATATATATATATATATATATATATATATATATATATATATATATATATATATATATATATATATATATATATATATATATATATATATATATATATATATATATATATATAGTTTTCTCAAAGCTCTAATAATTACTAGGAGTTCGATAAAATTATGAACTATAATGAGAATATAATTGACTAACAGAGTGGTAGAAGAAACTGCGAGATGTTAGATTTAGGAATTTGATCATAAAGAGTAAATTTTATATGCGACTACAAACTGATTATAATTAAATTTATTTAAGAATGCCAACAATGCTGGAAAACATCTCTGAATTTAGTATTGTAGTATCTCCCTCTATAGAGTTCTTTATAGTTACTAGATGGACTATGATTCTAAAACATAGAGACATAAATATATAAAAGTTTAAATATTGAGAAGGTTTAATTATCTTATGTTTAATAGAGTTACATTCTAATGAGTTGAAATTAGATTAATTATTCAGATAAAATTTATTTATACAAATAAAATTCTTCCATTCATCTGGTGGTCCCACAAGTACTAAAGAATGGAGATCCTACAGACTGAGAACACAAACTATTTTATAGAAACATGGCTCCACGAAAATTCTACACTCTGACACTGGTGTCTAGACAAATAGTGGAGCCTTGAATACTAAGAGATGCATGATCATTCACAGTTTCATCAGATTGACATATAAATTGCTATATGGACTCTAGACATCTGGAAAGCTAAATATTTACCTAAATAGGGACAAAAGACAATGGTGTTGTTGTTTGGGAGACTGTCTTGGTCATTCCTCTAGGTGGTATCTTTCAACCTCAACTAAGCCGATTGAATATTTGGGTATGTGAGATATGCTAGAGACTAGCCAAATACTGTTAAGTAGTATTTATGAGAGACAAAACAACAAATCTTGGATACCAAGTTCAAAAGAAGGTAAAAATTAACAAAACAATAAGATCATTGTTTCTTAGCTGTTGAAATCTAACTTGTAAGACAATGTTTCTTAGCTTTTAAAACCTAGCTTGTATCCTATGTATTCAAAATCTAGCATCTCATACCCAAAAAAAAAGGTGACAAGATGGAATCAAAGCTAGAATGAACCTAAAGCTAATGCTAAATTCTTCATAAGGTAGCACTGACAAAAAATATGGCAAATAGAAGATCTTTTCCCATGCATGGTATGACAGCTGCACAAAAATACCCATAGCCCTTGCATGCCACAACATCTCTGTTAGGAATTGGAAAAGCACATTTCCTCTTGCAGAAAAATGTTTCTTGATAGTTCAAAACTTCTAAGACCTTTGTTATGAAGCTAAAAGATGGAGAGGACAAAGATAACAAAGGCATAATTTACGAGATTGAACTAATGTCAAATTTATGAATTACGACAATAGAATCTGAAGAGAATGCCATGTTTAAATACATACACTAAAATTTCATAAGCATAAGATACCAACAAGTCTTGCATGGGAATGTACCTAGTACAATCAATTATGAGAAGTTGTGATGACATAAAAATGCCCATCAGAAGCAAATAGTCTCAGAATCAGGAAGATGTCAATATTTTCATAGTTGAGAGTTATGCCATTTTAACCAACTTATGTCGAATTTAGAAAAATCTCCAAAGGCTATATGGCCTCACAGATTTTACTTGCATAAGAAAAAAATCACATTAATTTATTTCATGAGAAAATTATAGCATAAAGAATATATCTATCCTTCCTTTCAAAGTGTCAATTTAGATATTACTGTCCACGTTTAAGTTTTGCTCTCTTGTTTCTTGACAGAACAATCTTGAGCTCTATGAGGAAACTACAATTTGAAAACTCAATAGCTAGGAATCAGTCAGGTAGCTAAATGATGGTCTCATTCTAGTTAACTTCATTGAATGATAGACAATCAAAAAAATTGATTTAAAAACATCTTTACTGAAGCTCATAGTCATTGCCAACAATTTAAAGAAGATTATAACATATTCACAAGTAAAGCTTTTATATTTTGTATTTTACATCAAAGCCATATAAAAACCATCAAAAACCAACAATGAAAAAGCACCAACATCCAAAAAAATACATGCATGACTAAATAGTAAAAAAAGTAGCATGTGCATTTAACTTTCTATATAATGCTTGACAAGCATGACTTCACATAATTTATTAACACTATTCAAAGCAATATCACCAATCATAAAGTAACAACTTATCCAACTAAAACCTCTGATCTAAGGAGACTGTACTTACCTGATCTGATGCAGAAAGAATTGAATGAAGATTTGGTATTGAATCAGCACTTTCAATCTTCACAGTCACATGGATATCCGCACCACAACCTTCACATAATTACAAATACAAATGCATTGATATTTTATGACTTTTTAAATTCTAATTTAAAATATAAATTAAGGGAACATGCTATATCAAGCCCAATACTATCTGCAAAGCATTATATTATACTGGAAAGTTAAAATTTTGCTTCAAAGGTTTACTTTTA
This sequence comes from Cupressus sempervirens, assembly GCA_028749045.1. NCBI lineage: Eukaryota > Viridiplantae > Streptophyta > Pinopsida > Cupressales > Cupressaceae > Cupressus > Cupressus sempervirens. The sequence goes on along the minus strand of CM053785.1, from coordinate 706,023,035 downwards.
AGGTAATCTTTCAACTCATGCACCACCTTAGCATCTTTGACAAAGGAAACAACATAATAATCTATGCCATTCTCAACTTCAAATTTAATATCATCCCAATCTTTATTTGCAAAAAAAAAAGACAAGAAATAGATTTTACGAAATACCAAGTTAAGCTATCGTAGATGTTGTGTTGGTCAAAACAACTCATCACATATACAAGCAACAAAAAAATACAAATATTACACATATTTCAAGATTGATAAACATATCATTCAATTATATTCTAGGTAACTTCAATAAATCAATATTAGGTACAAAAAAGGGAAATCACAATGAAATCAAAGTTCCTAAGAAAGAAGCAGATTGAGATGTATATGTCAATAAGAAACAAAAATATAATTTTCTATGCATGCTTGAGAGTTGATAAAATGGTCTTAACCTGTAATGGAAGGTAGGGTAGCACTTTTTCCACGCACATTTAAGTGTCATCATGATTTAAGCTCTCCTCCATCGATTAATTCACAAATTATAGAATCTAATGTTTTTGACTTCACTTGTAGTGACATCATCCCCCCTAGAGAAATTCAAATAACGATAAGAAATAGAAAGCTATGAAAATGTTGTGAATAACATTAGTAACTCTGTTCTTTTCAGCTAATAAATGAATTTTCAAGCAAGCACAAGAGAATGTACCATCAACAAATAGTGTGTCTCGTTTCTCCACATCATTTAAAAAATCATCATAATTCACGCTTACACAGTCTTTAGAGCCCACTCCTCTTTTTATTGTGAAAGTAAACTCTTGGCCCTTTGTGAGAATGATAGGTTGTGGTAGATCTCCACTTCTGACTTCAGGGCCCTATGATAAAATGATCTTTTAATTTATTTTTTGATCAAAGGACTAACTCAAAAGACATATCAAAAAGGGGGTTATCTGATAAATTGTACCTAAAACACAAAAGATGACTATTAATAATGTAGATGCATTTTAATTTAGGATAAAAAAAAGTGAAACAAATTTCAAATCTACATCTTTTCTGATTGGCTAATAGTGTTGCAATATCAAAATAACCCACATTATGATGTTTTCAAATAGTTAGTTCCAGCAACAACCTATATATAATAAAGGAGTTTCAACACCTATGCAACTCTAGATGAAAGAAAATCTTGTATGATCCTATAGATTTCATGCATATTGATAATAATAATCTTAGATAGCATTTATAAAACAAAATCTCAGACATTAGCAGTAGAAAATGCTTCCTATTTAAATTACCTGCCAACAAAATAAGCGTCTCACATTGCAAATTAAAGCCCAGAAATAGTTATAGCAAATGTATAGAAATAGATCTAAGCCTAGATCAAGATAGCTCAAGTCCATACGAAATGTCTCAATGATTGAGTTTCTATATATAGTTATCTTATTTTAGGGCACCAAAATGGGTTTTATCCCCTCACACAAGTAAATGATCTATTAAAATATCTTAGATTTGTAATTATAAAGCTTTGCTTCGAACAAAATGCCACAATCAAATTGTGAACTAGAGAATTGTGGAAGACCACACAGGCAATTACTTCCCACAAATACTATGATAAGAAAAGATAATGCTCACACACTACTTGAGATCTGAAATAGAACAAGCTTCACCAATACATTGCAATATATATATATATGGATCTTTTGGCATTATTACTAAAATGGTTTACCTTCTAGGTAAGAACATAAGTTTTTTTCAATATACAAATCTTCAAAAGGAATTTCATATAAAAAAAAAAAAAGTAACAAGAAATAAATTAAATTGTAGTGCACTAGAAATAATATAACACATAATGAATACTAAACCTCAATTGAACAAAAGACTATATAGTGGCTTCAATAAAACTGATGCTACACCTAAACCATCACTTGTAGCAAGCTACTTGAAGATATGTAGTACAAACCATCCTAGAGAACAACCTCTAATTTTTAAAAACTTTCACTTTTACTGGGTGAAGTTTTACTTTTTGCCTTGGAAAAGTCAACCAGGTCTTCAAATAGCTTATCTTCAGGTTTAACTTGTTTGTTGGAAGTTAAAGATTGTTGTGGATATGCATCATTGTAGGTTCCATCATGAATGGAGATGAAAGCCAGTTTGCCTTACTAGATTCTTATAATGAATATATGAGAGCACTTCAATTTCATTTTTGAATTCTATTGCATCGTGCACTTGTAGAGATCCTTTTTGATTCCTCTTTGTGCCCACCACTTAGCCCACATTATTGAGTGTCCTATACAAGAAAGTCTTATAGCAAGCAATTTAAACAAGATTCTTGGAGTTGTTCCACTATAAGATATGATGAAATCATGAACTAATTACCTATTATTTAAGAAAATGAGAAACACTATAAGACACTTTGTAGTGCTGCAATAATAGCCAAATCACCAAAGTAGGCATGCTTTTTGGATCATATTCTCTCTCAGACATAGATGTAACATGCATTTTGGTTGCAGGTGATTTCTAGGAGCTTGGGGTTCACTATCAATTCCAACACCTTCGACTAAAATTTTTGAACAAGTCAAAAGTTGTTCCACTATAATGATTAATAATAAACTTTATCATTGTTGAAGTCAAAAGTTTATCATTAGCAAAAATGGTAGATAATTTTGTTCATGGTCTCAAGGAAAACAAAGACTGCTTGACAATAGCAAGAAACAACATAGATGACTTAGAAATAGTCTATCACAATGAAAGACATATTTTGCCCATCATAACACTAGCAGTGCTCTACTGTCTCATTTTTGGTAATAGAGACACCCCCCAAACATGAAGGATTCACCCCCCAAACATCTTCAAACATGAAATGATCCACTGTCTATTAGATTGGTGTCTAAACCTAGCTAAACCTCCATCAGCAATTACCATCCAACACTGCACTTATACCAAGTTTTCCCACTCTCTTGCATTTCATTAATATAGTACAAATAAATTATCACAACCTCATTGTCTCCCACCAATAACAGTGACTATAGGTGGTAGGAGAGAATCTACATTGGAAACTTTAGAATAAGTACAGTTGACTGTGCATAGCCAGTCACTGGGTTGAATGCACCAGTCTATTATTCCTTACTCAACCAACAATGAAAATTAAAAGAATGCGTGGACAAGATAACAAAAATAATAAAATGTTCTCACATTAAATATTAGTCAAAATGCATTTGATACATCATAGGAACTCACTATTCTACGGGACAGAGATTGAATTGCAGAGAATAGGATTATTTTATTGATTAAACTTTTTTTGCAATTCCTTGTCTCACCACCCCAACTCTACTTCTCCCCCAAACACTCGAAAAATCCCTTCTAAATAACCAAACAATAGTCAACAACCACTATTGTCTAACTATTTGACTGTTACCAGTTAGTTATAAACTAAAATTTGTTGTCTAAGTTGACACAAAGTGTCAACTTTGACAACTTACAATCATATATGCCTTTAATGTATTTCACTAACCTTTTCAAAGGTTTTATAACTTCACTAACCCTTCCAAAGACACCTAAAACCCTTACAAGCTTTACTAGGCCTAAATTGCCAATATGGAAAATTGTAACTTTTGAGCACTTTTAGTACTTCCACAACTTTTAATTGGCCTTAGAGGCCATATTACATTTGTTTTAGACCTTATAGGCCTTTAGATCCCCAAAAAAAATGACCTTTCAATAGCCTCCTAGGTGCATGTTAACATTACAATGCCCTTAACTTCAATACATGCCTTTATAGTTTAGTCTTCAAAACATCAATTACAAAAATGGACCATTGGTCCAGTTACATTCAAAATTTGGTCTTCCTAGATCATTAAACCAAATGACCCTTTCCACATACCCTTTGCTAGGGTGCCCTGCACCATCATGTGTATGATAAAGATATATCATATAAACTAACAAGAGATATTATATGCAGATCTATAATTTCTATGGTAGACTTATAAGAGGAATAAGTGCACATTTGAAAGGATACTAAGGGCACACATTGAAGGATAAAAAGTGCTGATTTGGGAAAAGGATAAGTGCAAACAAGGCAGATTTATATGAAGCAAATATAAAAAGGAACATCGATTAACAGAGATTGTAACAGACATGAATAATTATATGAGGAATTTTCTTTGACATGTTTTTCTTCAATGCTTCTGGTGACATCAAAGAATATAGATATGAATAATTATATGGGGAATTTTCTCTATGACATATTTAACTTCAATGCTTGTCATGACATCAAACTATAGATGTTCAACTTATTTTAAAAAATTACACTTTGCAAATAGTGATGCAGTTTACAAATTTGTGAACCCATGTTTGGTTTTAACCAGACCCTAGATTATCAAAACTACAATACTCTAGATTATCAAAACTATAATACTCTAGATTATCAAAAGTACAATACTTTTAGAAAAATTACACTTTGCAAATAATGATGCAGTTTACGAATTTGTGAACCCAAGTTGGGTTTTAACCAGACCCTAGATTATCAAAAGTACAATACTCATGACATCAAACTATAGACATTCAACTTATTTAGAAAAATTACACTTTGCAAATAGTGATGCAATTTACAAATTTGTGAACCCAAGTTGGGTTTTAACCAGACCCTAGATTATCAAAACTACAATACTTCTAGGAAAATTACACTTTGCAGATAGTGATGCAGTTTACAAATTTGTGAACCAAAGTTGGGTTTTAACTAGACCCTAGATTATCAAAACTACAATACTTTTAGAAAAATTACATTTTGTAAATAGTTATGCAGTTTACAAATTTGTGAACCCAAGTTGGATTTTAACCAAACCCTAGATTATCAAAACTACAATACTCTTACCTCAGGCATTCTACAATTCCTTAGGTATTCTATGATTTCTCAAACATTAAATAAAATTGAAAGTAAAATTTTTACAAAGGTTTCATGATATGTTTATCTATCCTCTCCATTAAATTAATCTTTTTTATCATTTTATAGTTTTAAAGAAAGAAATGCACACATACAATCTCATCCCTATAAATATAACCTTTATGACTATTCTATGGTTTAAAGGAAACAAGAAAGCTACAAGAATTTTCAACTCAAAATGACTATGGGCATACACTATAGTCCATTGTGCTCTAAATCCACTCGGCAGGAGGATCTAATTTTTAAAACTTGAAAAAAATAAAATTTAAAAAGTCTGGCCACAAATTTACTCAACCTGAGATGGATGCAAGTAATCTTTTTAAAGATATAAGTAGGACTGCACACCGCTCACATAGAAGAGGGTTGGCAATTAAGAATATGTATACAAATAGATGAGAGCATATTGGAATCACGATAATGAGAATCAATAGCTAGTCACAGACACTCAGCTAGTTAACATTCATAGGAGACCCATAGAACACTATAATCAGTATTGATGGATAAAGGTCATATTTTTAGGGAATCAATTCATAGCAGACTTGAATAGATAAGCATATGCGAGAAAACCTAAAAATATTATTTGGAAACTTGTAAACATTACGCAGTAGAAAGTAATATCAGTTTAGGGAAATAATGGATTAGCTTAGAAAAAATCATGAAGGAAAATCAATTCAAGCACCAAACAACAAAGCATAGCAGTGGACAGTACTCATATATACCCAGTATGCTAGTGGTTTCCACCACCATGCGGATGTTCTATTGGATTCATCACGGCTCCACACACCTTGGGCCAACAGTTTCTTTTGGGTTAGGCAGTGCGAGCTTTAAGCATTGGCTTTTAGTCTGACCACCATTGGCAGTCTAACCAATCATGGCTCTGTAGCTTCTTGGCACAATCTTTCTAGCTCCAAATGAAAGTTCTATCCTGTAAATTGAAGCTAATTTCAAACTAGTATTGATCCATGGCATAAAATAATTGTAAAATCAAAATGTAGTATAAACATCGACTAAAAATCAACTTTTGAATCAATATACTAAACAAAAGATGAAAAGAGGAACAAAGAAAGAAAAAGATTTTGAAAAGATTTCAAAGCTCAGTGGCCATGCTCTAAGCATTGTCAGGAAATACAACCCCATTAGTTGCATATGTGAAACAAAGAGTTGAAGTTCAAGGTTAATTACCTTGCACCCATCCTATAGGTGCTCCAACAATCAGCAAAGGACATCTATGCTACCCATGTTCAATATGACTTCTACCTCCATGGATTCAAAATTCAAACTCATTTTTTGGGAGAATTTATTGTTTGTTGAGATATTATTATAAGTGAGCAGCCCTGTGCCCATTTGTAATGGAGAATCCATTTCATGTAAATGAGCTATTGAGTCTCACTTATATAACACTTTTTGACTCCTTATTAATCAAAAAAGGAACCTAAGTGTATGTGTCTTGCATTGTAGATGGTTGTTGTTAAAAGTCTAACTCTTAATTGTGTCTATGAATGTCTAATGCGTATGTGTTTTATCATTGTTACTTTTGTGGACTAGTGATCCATGATTCATAAAACTCTATTTTAGTTATAAGAGGATATATGTTGAGCATGAGACTCTTCATTTCTATTATTTCCTCTATTTCTTTTTTCCTCCTTTCATTTACAATAAGGCTTATGCTGAAACAGGTGAAGAACTGGCCTTGTAATCATGGATATTGACTCACAAACCTATCATGCATTTGTGTGGCTTTCCATGATTGGTAGTTAAGCAGGATGGATTTATTCTAAAAAAATATTTAGACCAACAAGTCAACCCTTGATCCATTGGGAATGACCTCATTGATCTTGGTTTACCACATATAATTTCAAAATCTAGAATATTAAAATGTAATTAAATGACACAACCACTGCACAATTGCCAAACTCTTGTATATGATGACACACAGAATAAGCCATTCCTTTTTCTATCATCAAGCCTATGTTAGTGAAATGGTTTCTCTAACAGAAATACACTGCTAGATGTTATTTCCATTTTACATTTATCTACCATCAAAAGAAAGTTTGTGGAAATGATTGTTGAATGTCTTCTAACACATGGCCTAGCAAAATATGCAAGAAGCAAATGATGTCAATTTGCAGTCTTGTTTCATTTGAATGAGAAGTTGTTGCTTCTAGCATGTATCTTGCATTAACAACAAGTAGTGGCAAGTCCGTGAGACACCAGCACATAATTGGTCCCACATTAGTGGCCTTTCCTACTAAGAAATTATGTTGTAGTTGTTGTGTGATCAGTGTTATTTTTTGAAGGTAGATGATCGAACCATTAAACCATACAAATGATAGAAATGTGGTTAAAGAATAGACTTTAACATCAACCCAAGCTTACCCTAAATGACGTAGCTTGTGTTAGTGTGGTTCAGCTCTTCAACGTTGCTAGGTGTGAATTAATCCTTTCACGCCACCTTCTTTCAGCTTCACTATGACTCTTTGATGCTGCAAGAGCCTTCACTTCTGAAATCTCTTTCAATGTCAACTAATTTGAAGCATTCATGAGCTCTCCTCTACTACAATCAAGCACCAAAGAACCCAAGCTGTCAAACCTTGTTGGCGCTGAAGCTGTAAAACCCTTTTAGCACGTACTCCTGGCCACAAAATGCACTGTAGGAAATGATTAAGCCACACAAGCTATCTTCTACATAACAATAAATGAGAAATTAGAGCAGCAAAAATGAAATTAGGGCAGCAAACAGAGTTTTTATTTATTTTGACACAGTGTAAGCTCGTGTTGGTCAAAATTTTGACCAACATGGGCTTGTATTTAAAATATATATATATATATATGTTTCCTTGCATATTTTGACCAATTTGACCCCATTTTATTAGATGGTCAAAAAATTTGGTCTAAAAATGGGGTCAAATGTACTAGTGTCAATCACATTGATTCCCTGATCCTAACCATTTGATTCAACAAACTCAAAATTTGAAAGTGTCTAATCAATGAAAATTCCAACTATCAATCTCATAGCTAGAACATAAATCTCAAATATTTGAATAGAACAACCTAGAAATATTCAATATATAGTAGAGAACGGAGCAAGAATCAAACATATAAGTAAATTAATTTTAGTTGGCTGATGTAAGTTTCCTAGCAACCAAAAAGACAATCTTGGGACGTCTTATACTGAAATTTGGAAAGTGTGTTCCAATAGTTTGTCAATGACACATTCAAATACATTTGCCACAAGATATTCTAGAAATGACAAAATATGAGTTTCTTAATAGAATGTTTTATAACTCCAAAGGTGCCATAAGATGAGAACAAAATCAATTTTGTAGTTTTGACAGAAGATTAAAAAAGGAACACTTCCATTGCAAAAAAAAACATATTTTTAAAAATTACAAATGTTAGCTCAAGCAAGTCATATACTGTTGTTGACTTTTGGCATGAACCAAGTATATATGCAACTTGAAATTACTAATTGTCAGAGAAGGATCAAAAAAATATACCTTGTAAAGATGACACTAGTTTCTGCTAGTGTCACTAACCCTTTTCTAGAGAATGCCCATAACCAACTGGCTTTCATTGCTGCATCAAATACAAATTGCTTTATCCATTATTTGTTGGATGACTGCCAAAAAGAAATGTAAATCTATGTGAGAGCTCTAATGCAAAATCCTAAAGATTGTCTTACAAATTTCTTGTAGCCTGAGCAATCTCAGCCATAATTGTCCCATGTGGACCCCAAGGTTCATCACTTGTTGCATCAAGTACCTAAAAAATAAAGAAAGTGATCTATGAGTTTCCACTTTGAAATGCCAAAAAAAAAAATATCATAAGAGATTTAGCTAAAAATGCACAAGCTTCTCTCTAAACTAATAAGTGTTCTTAAATCCATGCAGTCAAGATATCCCATGTCAACTTCAATTGTTGTGGACTGTTCTTTGTCATTTAAAATTTCAATTGCTTTCAAAATGGTACTAGATGATTTGTCACAGCCAACCCTCAGGCTGAAAGAGGAGTTGCACATAAGAGTGAACTCTATCTCTTCTTAAGTTAAAATTTATCTATGTAGCTATATTAGAAAAATCCATATAATGTTCTAAAGAATCCATATTACAGGTATTTATTACATCATTACTAGGACAATGCTATTGATTAGGATTATGTTGTACTTAAATAATAATAAAAATTATATGTATTCTACATCTTTCATCCTTAGTTTTAACCAATGACAGGGAAAAGTCATGAAAATGTTGTCAATATATGATGGGAAAAAATCATCAATAAATGAAAGAAAACAGTCATATTAAATGCAGTCCGGCCATTGCTTCATTTCTTTATTAAAAGCTGAAAAATACAATTGATTATTAACTTTTCACTTAATCCAACAAAGTACATCAATAGGAAGTTTGTTGACTTGTGTGTCTTTAACTGAAATTGTACAAAACAATAACTAGAATAGACTATTTATGTTTACATCACAATATACATTAGATTTTTTTGTACAAAACGAGATATTGTAAATTCAACTTAACTCATAATACATGCAATATGCCTAAAATCCAAGGTGCAACTCAAATCTGATCCAGTATTATTCTGCAAGATTAACATCTATTACTGGAACAATATTAAAACTAGTACCATACATCAACCTACAAGTTAAGGTTGCCCATATCTTAACCTACTACACATGCTTTTAGAGTTGCTAAGTTCAACTGGTCAGGTTTGTTACATCAGAAATACTAAAGAAAATCCAACTAACATTGAGATGAGTAAGACTCATTTAGTCATCACTCTACTGCTATTATGGATTAAGACCAATTGCAAAAGTCAAACAGTTGCTGCTTAAATGAATTGATTGTTTCCAAACTAATTAAGTTCCTTTTGAATAGTGACCCTCATGAGTTGGTAGAGTGATTTGGGGGTCTCAATTGAGGTCTCAAAACTTCTTAATGTCAAACTTCTAAACTTAAAAACAAAATGAAAACATCATCATTAACTCACAATCAAGGAATGAGCATTAAATACTTTTGATCCACAAATAATAATAATTTGGTAGAGAGAAATTTGGCGATTCTTACCAATACATCGACAGTGATCATAGTGAGGATGAATCGAATTATGAAATGACTCTTCAATAACAAAAAGTAGAAAAATGACTTAGAATCAATTGAAAAACAACACATGATAATCTGAACAACTACATAAGAACTTCATTCAAATCAGGTCAAGTGACTTACACAAATATTTTGCACGATTTTGTTGTGCTGTTGAGAATGTTGACAGGAAAAAATGACCACGGGTTGCTAGATGAATATTATGACCCAACTAAAGAAGAAATATTTTTATGATGAAATGAACCAAGATTGTTCTTCTGCAACTGCTACTCCAATCCATAAATGCCTATTCATAAATAGGTAGCATTTATAAAATGTATAATATATGTCTGAAATGGTGATTGACAAGATACAATCCATAAGTAGGAGAAAACACAACAAGTCAAATTGTGATATTGCTATCAGGATTTAACTGTGTGATTTTTGAGTCAAACTCGTCGATACATATTTAATGAAATGAATGGAATCCATCTCTCATGAAAATGAATAGAACAATTAGCACTCATTGGATCTAGGTGATGCTCACAGAGGTGAAGCACCAAGACTTCTTAGGAGGTCACCCATCCCAGTACTACTCCAGCTTTAGCATGCTTAACTACATAGTTTCCTCCATGGCTAAACCAACTCTGCTTGCAACTCCATTTGCAAAACCTTCACCAAGTGTTGTGCTTTATGAACCATTCATTAGAAAGCCTCTTAAGCTCATCAATTGATAAGTAGGAGATATTTTTCCATAGCAAGTCACATTGTGATATTGCTATCAGTATTTAACTGTGTGATTTTTGAGTCAAACTCATTGACCCGTATTTCATGAGTAGTGGTTCACTGAACCCATATTTAATGAGAATGATTGGAACATTTAGCACTCATTGGATCTAGGTGATGCTCACAGATGTGGAGCACCAAGATTTCATGGGAGGTCACCCATCCTAATACTACAGCTTGAGCACACTTAACTACAAATTTTCCTTATAGCAATATCATAATTTTTGAAAAAAATTCTTAACCCTTATATTTTGTCACAATAGGTTGCTAGTTCATCTAAACTTGTGAGGAATTGGATCACACACTCCTGGATATGCTTAGTAAAGTGCAATTGGCTACACTGAAAAAAGGAAAAGGACTTGGTTTACATGCATTCAAATCTACGGCTCCTTAAACAAAGTGGCTAAGAGGGGACACAAGAGACTGAGATAATAAGCCCATAACATATTGACTTGGATCTTCCACTTCCCACTTTGTTGCACTTGATGTTGATGATTACTATTGGAAAATTTGTGGGCATTGGAGTGCTAGTGCCAATGCCAATGGTAGTGGAGCCCTATTTGTGGTTCTTCTAATTTACCACTACCTATATCATCTAATATAGATGGTGATGATATTTTGTAAGTCCCATATTATTATTTTTAAAATGATGACTCACTGTTGATAATTGACATTATTATTATTTAATTTTAATATATATTATAACATTTGAGTTTCATTAATATATCATTAGTATTTTGAACTAAAATACTGCTGCAAATATGCATATTTTATATTTTAAATGTTTTTGTATTGACGAACTCAACACCAAATTATTTTTGATAAACTCCTCAAACCAAACTTATGAACCTAAACCCAAACCACTACGAAGGCCATTAACTTAGATTTTAAGTAAACAATCTTTGAGAAATTATTTCTTTATGTTATGGCCCCATCTTGAGCATTGTTTGCTCTTGTGGGTTTATGCATACATTGTAGGATTATCTTGCCTTTGTTTGACTTGTTGTAGAAAATTATCTCCTACTCATCAATTGATGAGCTTAAGTGGCTTTCTAATGAATGGTTCATAAGGCACAATATTTGGTGAAGATTTTGCAAATGGGATTGCAAGCAAAGTGGGTTTAACTAGAGGAAACTCTGTAGTTAAGCATGCTCGAGCTGCAGTAGTACTGGGATAGGTGACCTCCCGAGAAGCCCTAGTGCTTCACCTCTGTGAGCATCACCTAGATTCAATAAGTGCTAAGTGTTCCATTTATTCTCATGAGAGATGGATTTGGTGAACCACTACTCATCAAATATGGGTCAATGAGTTTGACTCAAAACTCACATAGTTAAATCCTGATAGTGATATCACAATTTGACTTGTTGTGGAAAAATATCTCCTACTTATCAATTGATGAGCTTAAGGGGCTTTCCAATGAATAGTTCGTAAGGCGCAACACTTGGTGAAGGTTTTGCAAATGGGGTCACAAGCAGAGTGGGTTTAACCATGGAGGAAACTCCATAGCTAAGTGCACTAGAGCTGGAGTAATAATAGGATGGGTGACCTCCTGGGAAGTCTTAGTGCTTCACCTTTGTGAGCATCACCTACATCCATTGAGTGCTAACTGTTCCATTCATTCTCATGAGAGATGGGTTCAATGAACCACTACTCATGAAATATGGGTCAATGAGTTTGACTCAAAAACACAGTTAAATCCTGATAGCAATATCACAATTTGACTTGTGGAAAAATAGCTCCTACTTATCAATTGATGAGCTTAAGGGGATTTCTAATGAATGCTTCATAAGTCACGATACTTGGTGAAGGTTTTACAAATAGGGTTCCAAGCAGAGTGTGTTTAACCATAGAGTAAACTCGGTAGTTAAGGTGGTCAAGTTGGAGTAGTACTGGGATGGGTGACTTTCAGGGAAGTCTCAGTGCTTCACCTCTATGAGCATCACCTAGATCCAATGAGTGTTAACTGTTCCATTCATTCTCATGAGAGATGGGTTTGGTGAACCACTACTCGTGAAATATGGGTCAATGAGTTTGACTAAAAAATCACACAGTTAAATCTTGATAGCAATATCACAATTTGACTTGTGCAAAAATAACTCTTACTTATCAATTGATACGCTTAAATGGCTTTCTAATGAATGGTTCATTAACACTTGGTGAAGGTTTTGCCAATGGGGTTGCAAGTAGAGTGGGTTTAACCATGGATGAAACTCCGTAGTTAAGCGCACTCGAGCTGGAGTAGTACTAGGATGGGTAACCTGCCAAGAAGTCACGGTGCTTCACCTTTGTGAGCACCACCTAGATCCAATGAGTGCTAAGTGTTCCATTTATTCTCATGAGAGATGGTTTTGGTGAACCACTAGTCATGAAATATGGGTCAATGAATTTGACTCAAAAATCACACAATTAAACCTTGATAGCAATATCACAATTTGACTTGCTGTGGAAAAATACCTCCTGCTTATGGATTGTATCTTATCAATCACTGTTTTGAACATATATTATACATTTTATTAATGCTACATATTTATGCATAGGCAATTATGGATTGGAGTGGCAGTTGCAAGAAAGCAGTCTTGGTTCATTTCATTATAAAAATAGTTCTTCTTTGGTTGGGTCATAATATTCAACTAGCAACCTATGATCATTTTTTCCCATCGACATTCTCAACAATAGAAAATCGTGCAAAATCTTTGTGTAAGTCACTTGACCTGATTTGAATGAAGTTCTTATGTAGTTGATCAAATTATCATGTGTTGTTTTTCAATTGATTCTAGGTCTTTCTTATCTATTTTCAATAGTAGTAGTTACATAGAGGGGATGCAAGGATATGCTAATAAACTTAAAAACATTTGGAAAATGCTCCTGTGTAGTGAGTAGCTACCTCTACTCTTTGAAGAGATATCCTTGAGTTTTTTTTTGTGTTGCTGATGTCATAGACACACGTACACAACCATTTGTGGAGCTTTCACATAAGAAAATTTATCATATGCAAGGCTTCCTTAAATGCAACACAACACAAGATAGAATGCAGATATGAAAATGCTTCTTGTTCTAAAATGGCTACACAAAGTGTTGGATCTGAGTAGCCAATCTAAAATTTCATTTTTTTCACACGGGTTGTAGCAAATATGATTAAAATTTTGGGATAAAGTTCTGGATGCTTGCTGGGAGACACAGTTTGATTAGATAATATGAAAAGAATATAATGAGTTCTAATCTTAAAGTCAATATATTAGATCAAAAGATCAAATCTTGTTGTATAGAGAATGATTCTTTTCCTATGTCTATGTATATACATGAGAAAAGATGGACAAAATTTATAGGAAAGTACCATGAATTTTTCAAATTCTTTTCAGTGGTATCTCCTTTGGGTACTTTGCTTTGAGGGGTCTGCTGTAGGTTTTGTATTTTTCCTCATGGTATTGATTCTATTTATTGACACATAAGGCAGTGATCTACAGTATAGTAGATAAAAGCATTTACAAGCTACACTTAATGCATTAAGAGAAGATTTATTGCAATTCAAGTGCATGCAATAATTTTTATGAGTTATTTGATTTGAAGGGACATTTGACATTAGATATTTAGGTACTATCTTCCATCCTACCATATATCTTTGGTCTTGGCCTGAAAAATAAAAGAAGATCCAAACTACTTACCTAGATTTTGCTTCTAGCGATCGGCCAGAGAAACCAGAGATTTGATGAAGATCCACACTTATCAAATGCGTAGCTTATTTCCTCCAAATAGAGCTTTGTTTCCTCATCTTGTGAGAAATTCTTTGTTTCTTCATGACCACAATATTTGAAGTGAAAAAGAACTTGTTTGACATAGAGCATAATCTTACCATCATGACAGGTGCTTTCACACAGGTGACCGCATTGGAGAAGAGCCCTACAAGGCCATGTGCAAAACAGAGGATTGAAAGAAGATGCATCTTTAATGCATAGAACAAAAGGAGGGTTGCAAGGATGTCTTGGGTAATGAAAATATATTTCCTCGTTCAAACAATCCCATTCTTTGAAATCTAACAACAAGTTGTGATTGCCATAGAAATATAGTGCTCCTCTTGCTTGCGATACAGAAATGCATAGCCTATTTTGCTTAGCTAGATAGCCAAGATTTCTATCATCGTTGGATCTTATGAGGGAAACAATCACAATGTTATTCTCTGAACCCTGAAACCCCAACAGTAAAACATCAAACAACCACATTGACAATGAAATAGGGCATCGACCTTTTTCATTTTCAAAACAATATGAAGCCTGTGTTGGTTGAAATTTCAACCAACAAGGGCATGGATTTTTAAAAAAACATATTTTTTCTTGGCATAGTGTGACCAATCTAAACCATTTTAATAGATGGTCAAAAATTTTGGTCGAAAAATAGGGTCAAATGTACTAGTGGAAGGAGCACAAGAACAAGAGGAGAGGAATGATAATTTTTAGGTTTTCTAAGTTTACTATTCACAATTTAGATTTTTTTTCCTTGATGAGAATTTATTTTTATTGTTTTACCTAGTGTTAATGTTTTTTTTTTATTGTTTTACCTAAAGTTAATATTTTTTTATCTAGCTACAATTTACATTTCTATATTGTAGCTATAGTTTAAGTTTTCAAGTATCAATTGAACCTATACCTTACATTTTTGTTAATAGTTTTTCTACTTTGTGTTTTATTTAATAAAAATTAATGATTTATTAAAATAAACATTTTTTGAAGTAACTAAAAGGAAATTATAAATACTTATAATAAAAGTAATTAATGACAAACAAAAACATTTAAATTAGTCTTCTTGTTTAACCTAAAACAAACTAACTATTCCTATTCAACTTGTAATGCTATTTCTTCTTAGAATAAAATGAGAAAAGATGAGTTAAAAATCATTTTAAATAATTTTTGCAATCTGGAACAAAATGTGCTTTAGGAATCCCATGAGATGGGCGCTCTATTTCATAAACTGGGTGTCCCTTTTTTTTAATATTGTGTTATCACCTAGATGATGTTTGGTGTCTAAATAAATAGAAAATGTATTTTTTTAATAGTCAAGTTCAATTGAAAAAATATCACTTTGTACGCCGCTTACATGATCATTTCATTCTCTTTTAGAATTTCCTTAATGGAACCTTTACCTAATCAAAATATTTGGTTCAGTTGTTATTTCCTTACATTATGCAATGTTGATGCCATCATTTTCTCATGCCATGGTTATATGATCATCTAACTAGAGATGTTTACCCCATGCCAATGTCATGCTTACATCATACCATGAAAGATGTTCCTCTAGTTGGAATTTTTTTTATAAATCCACTTGTATCTAAAGTTCTCACTACAATAGTTAACATATAAAAATAACTCACACCAATTGCAATAAATAACTTGGAACTTAGGAAAGAGACTATAACACAATGGTAAATTGTGAACCTCTTATCTAGGAGGTATTTGGTTCAAGTCTACTTGAACTTAACACATAATAATAATTAATCTCAAAAAATAATAATAATAAATAATATAGGCTTCAGCCTAGTACTTGTAAAAAAATAACTTAGAATTAGATGTATAGATATCTAATTTCACTTTATTTTCACAAATCAGATTAAAAACATAATGTTGCATGCTCATAACTTAAGAAATTTTTATTTGTTACTCACCATACTAGAATTAATAGTAGCCATTAAGACTTCTACAAGGGAATTTCTTATACCACTTTCAATTTAAAATTTCTCCATGAGAAATTTCCAAAACCCAAATAAAACAAAACAAAATTAAATTAAAATTAAAGTATAACTTAAAATAATTATGATTAATACAAGATTTCTTGTAAGATTGAATGCTCATGTGTCACTTCCAAATATCTTCATATAGTACATACCTAAAATAGCATGTACAATTTTTTGAACAAAGCCTAAAATAATTAACTCCTATGAATAATTTCTAATGGGTTTGATTTCAATTCCAATCATTAGGCTAGCGTGTGAAAAATTGAATTTTATAGACATGGATTTGAACAAAATAAAAGTACAACCAAATTATAATTCAAGACGTATTCATCTAATAGATCTTAATTTTTTGACACCTTGCTAGGTCAATTTTGAATATTTTCAATAGCACATTCCTCCATCTAGGTCCTAACAAAGTGTTGTTGGAAATATAGATGGAGTAACTGAGGGGGGGGGGGGGGTGTGGAGGGGTTGAATCAGTTACCACAAAAACAAATCCACAGATCCCTTAGATGTCTTAACTAACTAGTTACTATTGTCACTCGATAGCCACACAAAAAAATGTTGTAACTCGGTAGATGTAATATGTATTGACTTATTATTGATCTTTAAGCATTCACAATTATTAACATGCATGCAAAAGGAAATAACATGAACACAAGAGACATAAGATTTAACATGGAAACCCAATATGTGAAAAACCACCAAGTAACTAGCTACTGATTTTCACTCTTCTAAAGTAAGCCTAGTTAGGAGCCAACCCTGTTAAAGGTTACAAAACACGCTGTGAGGTGTAACCTTGTTAGAGGATTTAATCACCCTGCTAGGAGTGGCCTTGCTAGAGGACTTTAGAACAATTCAGTAGAATTGTCTACCTTGTTAGAGGATTTACAAAATGGTTGTTAGACCAACTCTATTAGGAGATTTAGAAATCACTGCTACAATTGTCAGAAAGTAATAATGAATTGACCTAAATGAGATGCAACTGAATTTTGTTGTTATAGATCTTTATTTTGCTTCACTAGATCCTTTCTAATTGAATACACCTTTGTTGCTCCTCAAGGATACCTGATCCTTCTTCAAAATTTTCTCACACTTCCTCTTCACACAATCAACTCACTTGCATTCTTGCTCATTCATTCATTCTTTTGAATTCACAACTTGACCTTTTATTTATACCATGCAAATTATCAAGTCAACTCATTTACAAGTTACAATTACCAATAATCATTACATTAGTTGGCTAAAATTATTACATGAAACAATTAAACTTAATCTTCCCAAAACAATGAAATCCTTCATTGGCTGACCCTGCTTGGTAAACATTACTCCAAAAATAATTTCCAGTGTTAACTAAGTGAAGCTTGGTAAACACTGCAAACTTTGAAAAATCGTTTGGTGATCGAGTGAACTTGGTAAACACTAAATTTTCTTTGCTAACCTTGTGAGCTCAGTAGAAACTGACTTCTATCACATAAACCATCAACACCCGAGTGAGCTCAGTAGAAATTGTTTCCATAGAGTATATTCAGGAATGCTCGATAGACACTATAATTCACTTTGCTAACCAACTGAGCTTGGTAGAATATGTCTCATAACTTATATAACATTTTTGTAACATCAAAGACAACACAAAATTGAACAATTGTAACCAACAAGTGTTACATTTTATAAATTAATTTTCATACACGATTATTTTTTTCTAATTTCCTAGAGGTCTTGATTTTGTAGGGTTATGCATTAATATTTCTCCTTGTCGTATTGTCAAATATAGAAGTGATTCATTAACCTACAGTATCAACATTACATATCTTCCTACAACCACAATATTTATGTTTAGAAAC
The DNA here is from genome assembly GCA_028749045.1 of Cupressus sempervirens. NCBI lineage: Eukaryota > Viridiplantae > Streptophyta > Pinopsida > Cupressales > Cupressaceae > Cupressus > Cupressus sempervirens. The sequence continues at coordinate 706,004,693 of CM053785.1, read as the reverse complement.
CCAACCTTTGCCCAAATAATTTGAAGCTCTAATTTTGTCAAATTATAAAATTGGTTGTCATATTCACCTCAATATAAATGTGTTGTAACTTATTTATCCTTTAGTATGACTTCAAAAACCACTCCATAACCAAGTTTATATATATCATAACACTATGGTTATAGTCATTTGATTGAATAATTTTTCAAGGCTTTTATTCCTCTAAATGATAAAGAGGTCAATGAAAAATCAAAATCAATTGCAAAATATCAGTGTAACATACAAAATGTTGAGTGATACTAGGATAGACAACTCACCAAAATATATGTTATATTTAGGAAGATCCAAGATATTGAAACAAAGGAATCCTGATTAGCACAAGATTGGGTGTCTATTCATGATCTTTTCAATGTATAGTCCTGGATGTGGCGTTCTCCCTTAGAGGATTCATAAATGATATGCAAGAGGGGAATCTGATATATGCAAGTAAGTGCTATGAAATGAAAATGAATGAAATGTACTTGCCTTTAGGGCGAGTAGAGGTTCAATCTTTAGATCTAATAAATGATTGTCAAACTTTACTAAAACCTAAAACATATCTAGATCTAGAACCCGAAAGGTTGAATTTGTAAATTGTTAAAATCTTAAGGCCCTAGGAACATGTAAATGTTTTGGTTATAGGTCTACTTGGTATAGAGGTTGACTTAAACCTATATCTATGGGGCTAAAAAATGAAAATGTCTAATCTGTAACTAAAACTACAAATCCATATGTATGAAATCTAAGTTTAAAACTTTTTGATATGCACCTCCACAAAATAAAGAAGGGGAAATTATTGTTGGGAGGGTCATGCCTCAATCAAGATTCATCCCTAGAATTCATAAGGAAATGAAATAAATCAAATGTTAGCATATAGTAGAGATTAAATCTAACAATGAAATGTCTCATACCATGCAATTATACTAAGTTTTTTTTCAAGTATGTTGATGCAATAGCCATAACATAAAAACCAAAAGGGAATCATGTAAGACAAAATCTCATGTAGTAGATGTTTTTAATTAACCTTAAAGAAGGATTGAACAACAAATGGAAGGCTTGAATGGATGTAGATGTCCTCCTTTGAGAACCAAATCCTTTGTCTCCAATTAAGAAAGAAGCTACATCTATGAAACAAAATGCATTAATGTTTTAGTATTGATGGATGGATGTCTTTAATGCATAATTTATCTCTTGAAATCACCAAAAGATCTTGAATACTTTCCCTTGTTTTCTTGAGAGATTATTCTTGTAATTGTGGATGTACTTTAAGAATGCCATGAGATGAGATGTCTTAAGATATTATGGTTTTGAAAATAAAGGTAAAATGACTCATTTAATATTAATTTCATGGACTAAAATTGTGAAGGTTGACTACATAGAGTGAAAAAAATTGAACTATCTCAAAATGGGCCCTCCAAAATATCACAAAATTAAATCTTTGGTAAAGGTCAACCTCAACCCATACTTGGGTGTAGGTCACACACAAGGAAACTATACCCAAGAGGGTCTAATTAAAGGGGGAACCTATAAGATCTCAAGTATAAAATTTTTTTGGAGAGAATTGAAAGGATAAGAAAGAAAATGAGATATAAATATGAAATAGGGTTCATGAAGGCCATGAGGTTTTGAATGAGTAGAAAAATGGGAGAGGGTGCATTAATATTAGAGCCAAATTAGAGTTTTGTTCATGATAAGAGGAAAGGGTAGGACCTTGATTTGAAATTTATGTGGGAATCTAAGTACAATGGGAGGTCCTATTATAAGAAACACACTAAGAGGGATAAAATGGTATTAAAAAAGGATACAAAAGTAAGTACTTACTTTATAAGGTAATATAATTAAACTTGGACATTTTTTAGTAACTTCAATTAAATGAATTTTTCTTACTGAAAAAATAGTTTGTGAGATTCATGAATATGTTGAATTGCATTCCTCAAGTCGACATGATTTAATCTATATGGAAATGGCTCTTCATCTAGTATGGGCTCCAATCTAGATTTTCTTCAACAACAATAATAACATCTTTATCTCTTTCTTGTTATTACTACCTTTGAGCTCATCCTTTAATTGACCTCTAATAATAATGTAGGATATGGGATCAATTAGATAACCAAAAGAAGAGGAAAAAAATCAATAAATCACACAAATGTGAATCACTTTCCATCCTACCAAATACTGACACCTAGGTAATAGTTTTTATTGATTAGAAAAGAACTTGAGAGGAAAATATATTTTTGATTATAGACCAAGTATGAATAGATCAGCTTCCCCTTCTAAAAAATTTCAACCAAGATCAAATTTTCATAACTATAAAATTTGAACAACTAAACATTTTCCAACTTATGCAATCTCAATAGGTCCAAGCACAAGAATTAAATAAGCATGTATAAAAAAAATCTTGAACAAAATGATCATGAATATAAGTTACCAATTATGAGAGTATAGCATACTTAGTTTATTAAAAATTTCAAATGCATTCTTGAAGGGTATAGAAAATTAGTAGAATCAGGGTATCTATTTGACAAGGTGTTGTCTTCATGCTTCTCCAAAATTTTATTTTCTTTCCAATATTCTATATATATATATATATATATATATATATATATATATATATATATATATATATATATATATATATATATATATATATATATATATATATATATATATATATATATATATATATATGTATACATGTATAGATATATATGTATGTATACATGTATATATATATGTATGTATACATGTATATATATATGTATGTATACATGTATATATATATGTATGTATACATGTATATATATATGTATGTATACATGTATATATATATATATATATGTATGTATATATACATGTATGTATGTATGTATACATATATATATGTGTGTGTGTGTGTGTGCACGTGTATGTATAGATATATATATATATATATATATATATATGTATATATATATGTACATACATATATATATATACATATATATAAATATGTACATACATATATATATATGTATGTATACATATATATATATGTATGTACATATTTATATATATGTATATATATATATATGTATGTACATATATATATATATATATATATGTACATATATATATATACATATATATATATATATGTATACATACATATATATATGTATGTACATACATATATATATGTATGTACACATATATATATATATATGTATATATATATATGTACGTACATATATGTACATATATATATATATATGTATATATGTACATATATATATATATATATATATAGAATATTGGAAAGAAAATAAAATTTTGGAGAAGCATGAAGACATATATATGTATATATATGTATATATATCTATATATATATCTATATATACATGTCATGTCCCCTATTCAAATAATTAAAAATAAATAAACTTTGTTAAGGCAGGCAGGCTCCAAAAAGGTGAAATTTCGGAAAAAGGGGCTAATATTTGGAAACCAATGGACTAATAAATAAAAATTATGATTAAATTATATTTTATTAGCCCATCTTAGACGTGAGTTAGGTTTATGCCCTCTTTAAAAGGGGTTTGGAGGCATTTTGGGCTCATTCTACATCTTGATTCTTGCTAATTTTTTTGTTGTTCTTCAGAGGCTGCCAAACCTGTGGAGAAGGAGACCCAAGAACAGAAGTTTGCTGGTTTCCAAGAAGGCTAAGGATGGGAGTTTTAATCCATTCCATGTGCATGCTCATACAGAGTTTGCCTTTGTGCTGAATAGTGCTGATTTGGGTGTTTTCGGGGTTGTTTTTGGTTTGAGTTTGGGTTTTCAGTTGAGTGTTTCATATCAGTTTGGTTTGGTGCTATATTTCAGACTTTATGATGTTAAAATAGAGCTGAATATATGTATTGGGTTGTGATTAAACTTTTGAGATAGTTTATGAGTGTTTTGTGGTGCTTTCGGGCATTTTTTGTGTTAATTTCGGGAGCCCGATTGAGCATAGTTTTGCCCTACATTTGTGAGTTGTTGTGTAAAGGCTACACAAATCTGGAAATGTCATTTTTTAGGCTGTTATGCTGCTGAAATTTTTGTAAAAATGTCCATTTTTAGATTTATTAATAATTTGTGAAGTTGTGAAGTTTTTGGGACTAATTTGGACATACCTGATTTGGGTTTTATTGGGAAATTGGCAGATCTTTGTAATATTGGTTGTTTGATTTTAAAGTTCTGATTTGAGGCTGGAAATATCATAAAAAATCAGTAAAGGGACATTACAATACATATATATATGTATATATGTATGTATACATATATATATGTATACATACATATATGTATATATGTATGTATACATATATATATACATATGTATATATGTATATATGTATGTATGTATACATACATATATACATATATGTATGTATACATATATATATGTATATATACATACATACATACATATACATACATACATACATACATACATACATACATACATACATATATATATATATATATATATATATATATATATATATATAGAATATTTCCTCTACATGCGATTTTTCTTATCGGACGTGTCTCCTCATTTATGGGAATTTTTTCTTCAAGTTTTTGCATAGTGGTCTAAGATAGAGTTTTTCTATGGCTCACCTCTACATCCCACATTTCTTGTGGGAAGTCTTTGCCTTATCTTTCTTGACCCAAAGATTTATTTTTGCCATAATATGTGGAGAGGGTTGTAGCTATAGTCTCTAGATATTTTTTGTTCTACCCCCATTGTTCTATTAAATGACCACTAAAAAGTCATCATTCATTTCTTGATTGATAAAATATCATCTCTCACGAGAAAAAAAAACATAATCCAAAACTATAACCAATTGTCAATAAATGAAATACACTATTTTTTATATTAAAAAGAAGCCAAAATGGGGGTTGGCCCAAAGATAAAAACTTAGTTGCAACACAGTCATAAGTCATTACCAACAAACTAACCTACCCCTTTCTTTAATACCAAAAACCCCCAAACCAACATATTTCTATATATGTAGCTACTATAGTCAAATGTTAACATATTAACATAATTACATATAATCCTTGGCCAATTTAAATTCTTGGGCATAAAAGAGGTCCAACAAGTTTTAACCAAGGAGGCCCTATGGGCACAACACTAAATAGTAAGATCATCAAAACAAAAAAAAAAGCCAGAGGTCCATGAGCTAAGTGTACTTCTTCTTATCTACATTCTCTAGTAGGAGGTATAGCCAATCATCAACAAGAAACCCATAGAGGGAGCATGTAGTCTCCATGTCCTTCACATATTTGAGCTCCTCCTTATTAGACAACAAAATGTGAAGGGTAGTAGTCATAGAATGCATGATACATACCGAGAAATTCAGCACCCAACCAAAATTAACCTCTAGGTTTGCATTTTTCTTAATTTGGATAGTGATAGTCTCCTCCAGTCTGACACTATCTTCTTTCACAAGGGGATTCTTTTTAACAATTTCCTGGGGCACGGGATTCACTTCCTTTTTTTTTTCACTTTCCATGGGATCCTTCTATTCATTGTTCATGGAATTCTTAGTCCCCTTGTTTTTAGGTTCCATTTTTAGGTTCCTAATTAGGGAGGTGACCATCCTTTGATCCCCCTTCTCATCTCCCACCTTAGAATCTGAGGTATTTTCTCCAATCTTAAAGGTGTCTGACACATAGGATGGCAATGCATTTTCCTGACCAATAGTAGTGGTATCCTTTCCTTTTTCTTTGCTAGCACTCTCCTCCTCATCATGTTCCCCATAATTCCTCCTAGTATCTTTCCTTTTAAGCCTAGGACATTTATTCTTCTCATTATTCTTTGTGAGGATTAACCTTAGATAGAAATAACAATTACATACATATATAAACAATATCAAAAAATAATAGATTGAAACAAAAGAGAACACAAGACACCAAGATTTAATGTGGTTCATCCGAACCCTAGGCTACATCCACCAAATAGAAATTCCATTATTATTATGATCCAATGATTCCAACCTAATTAAAATCCATAATCCCTTATAGCTCAATACCATTGCAAGAAGCAATTTTTGCATTACCCACACTAAAAAAATCCCTAACCCTAAGCCCTTTTATACAAATATTTTTGACACTTTAGGTTTAAAATTATTTATAACATGTCAGCCATAAATTTTGATAAAATATCAAGGAATTATGGAGTATGTACAATACTTCCCTGATCAGTCACCACAAACTAACAATCTCCCACTGGATCAAACTACCCATGACTTTGTTGTTCTTTTATTCTATTAGTCTAGAAGACCAACCAAAGCTAAAGAGGAGTTCAACTTCTCCCTTGTAACTACCTTTGTAAACATATCTATTTGATTTTCATCTATATGTATCTTATCTAGCTTTAATTGTCCATCATCCAAAATTGATTTAATGAAATGGTACCACAATTGTATGTGTTTTTTCTTTGAATGCAGAGCTAAATTATTTGCAAGATGAATGGCAATCTAACTATGTGTAAATAGATAATTATCCTTCTAAGGGTGTCCAAATTATTCCAAGAAGAACTAAAGCCATATCATCTTCTTGGTTGCCTCTGTAGTAGCAACGTACTCTACATTTGTAGTGGCTAAAGTGTTCACTTTCTGTGACCTAGAAACCTAACTCACTATTGCCCCACCAATAGTAAATACATAACCTACAGTATTTTGTCTAGTATCAATATCCTCTACCAAATTTGAGTCAACATATCCCTATAAATCAGTAATAGAGCACCCAAAATGTAGGCACTTATTTTATGTTCCTTTCAAATATCTGGGAATACATTTAAGAGCATTCTAATGCTCAAGTCCTGGATGACTCATATATTTGCTAATGACGCCCACTGCATGTGTAGTATCTGGCCTTGTACATACCATAGCATACATCAAGCTTCCAAACCCTACTGAAGAATTATGGAGTATGTACAATACTTCCCTAATCAGTCACCACAAACTACCATTCTTAGTTGAGTTAGAGCTAAGAAATTTCTTCTGACCTAGGGGTAGAGGGATTATTCTCTCTTAATATCTTGCTAGTTCTAGGGATTTCCTTTCTACTTGTGGCTCCAATACTATCCACATCAAGAACCTCATTTTTTTCATTTTAATCTTCTTCATAAAGGAAGAGGGACCCTTATGTTGTGATGTGGAGCCTAATCAAACTTGGAGATTTATTTGGTGTGCAGTTTTCCCCTAGATTTTTTCTATGAGGGTTTGGTGACAGCACCCCCAAGATGGGGTCAAGGGGCAGTGCCTCGTATCTTTCCTTTTAGGCCTAGGCTATTTTTTCTTCTTGGTATTCTTAGTCAATTCAGAGCTAATAAATTTATCCTAACCTAGAGGATAGAGGGATTCTTCTCTCTTATTCTCTTTCTAGTCCTACGGATTTTCTTTCTACCCATGGCTCTAATACTATCCACATCAAGAACCTCATTTCTTTCCATTTTAATTTTCTTCACAATGGAAGAGGGACCCTTATGTTATCATGTGGAGCCTAATTAGACTTGAAGGTTTATTCAATGTGGTTTCCCTCAGATTATTTGTATGAGGGTTTGGGGGCAGTCCCCCCAAGATGGAGTCAACGGGAACCACCCCTATAGGGTCCTAGAGTAGCGCCCCAACTATGCTCGCTATCATAGTAGAGGGTGGGTAGAGGCGAAAATGTACCCATGGGGGTTTTTGAGGGAAGTTCCCTTGAAGCCAAAAATGACCTTATATTATAAAAGGCATCAGCTGCTATTTTTCTATTAGATGACTTATTCTAGCCCTAATTTTGTAAGTAGCAAAAACCTTTTATAAAATTGCTTAGGGTTAAGGATTTCATAATTAATGGTGATATTGTAGCTTCTTGTGGTGGTATTGAGATGTAAGGGATTTTGGATTATAGTCACTAGATAATAATAATATTGGACTTGTTGTTGGTGGATGTAGCCTAGGGATTGGGTGAACCACGTTAAATCCTTGTGTCTTGAGTTCTCTTTTGTACAATCTATTATTTTCTAATATTGGTTATATTTTTATGTAACTATTATTTTATGTCTATAGTTAATCCTAACATGTGGTATCAAAGCTAGGTTGTCATTTTTTATTCAGCCATACCATCATCATTTTTATTTTCTTTACCTATCCTTTACAGGAAGGTTACACGGTTGAGTGGGAGTGTCATGGTTGAGTGGGAGCAATGGAAATTGAGGATAAGCTAAAGGTTGAAAAGTTTAATGGGCATAATTTTTAGTTATGAAAAATGCAAATGGATGACTATATTTATTAGAAAGGTTTTGTAGGACCTGAAACTGGGTTAAATGTATAACATACTATGAAAAAATCACAAAACTCAATCAACATATGTTAGCACCCACTAGTCTACCATGAAAGCCAAACTAATAAAGAAAGCAATAGAAACCCCCTTTTTAGTTTGTAGCTCCCATGTCCTTCTTTCTTCTCCAAATGATTGTAGCTCCAAAGTTTCCTATAGTGCACACAAAATTGAAGCAAAAGTCTATGATGTGGATAATGCCATGAGAATACTTGAAGTTGTGATTTGAATGTGAGAGATGGAGTGAGAAATCTAAAAGAAATTAGGACCTAAAGGCATCCCAGACTTCAAGAGAGGACTTCCAGAAGACCACAAATGAGATAAAGAGTGGCCATTTTATAATCAAAACTCAAAGTGAGGGCATTGGATTTGTCACACATAGATGTGTGATGTGGCAAGAGATTCCTTTGAGAATCCATGGCGCATATGACAAAATATGCTAATTGTGAGATTCTATGACACATGAAAGTCAAACTTGGCTAAATGTGGAAGAGAATCTATGATGCATCATAATACACCTCAACCCACTTAAAGCCAAGAATCTACGATGAATAAACCAAATAGGGATGTGCGTAAGAGATAAGAATATTTGATTATGAAAAGTCTTAGCCAAGTGTCAAAGGAGAATCCACAAGGTGTCATATCCAAGTGTCATGATGATGCAACATTTTATGGAATATTCGAATTAAAAATCCTCTTATTCCACAAAATAAGGATTAGTAGAAAATGGAATTAAGGATGGAAAATGGAACTTAGGAAATTGTACATTTCCATGGTTTGTAGATAATGAATAATTAATTGAGGATGATAACTAGGAAGAATAATTAGAAAGAATAGGATTAAATTATGGGTTATTTAATCCTATAGAGAAAATTAGTAGGTAATTGGCCAAATTGATTAAATGAATGCGACTGTATCCTTTGATGAAAATGTGACAATGATCGATATCGAATAAGATGATGGAAACTAGACCAAAGCCATGGTCAAATTGATTGATAGATCGAAATTGATAACATGCCAAGGACACATGACATGAATTGGTTGATATGTAACATTTAACCGACATTGTAAATGCTACAAGATTGAAATTGATTGATAAGGTTTGATCATAATAAAATCGACGGACATTGTCAATGTTATTAAAATCATTGATGATGTCATGATTTGACATTGAAAGCCTCAACAATGTCAAAGATTGGATGACATGAATGATAGTTTGACCTAGCACTGAGAGCCACGATAGTACTAAGGTCAAATTGATAAGATTGATAGGTTGATAGGTTTCCAAGGCACTGAAAGCCACAACAATACCTAAGATAAGATAAATGATGATTGATTTGGAATTTTTGATATGTTTTCGGTTGATTAGGACTGATTTTGAATGATTCCAAGTTGATTTGGTGTGATTTCAAGTTGATTTCATATGGTTTTGAGTTGATTTGAAATTGATGTGAAAGGGGATACAAATGACAAAATATGGTCAATCTGGCCAAAAGATCAAAGTTAGTAGAATGAGAAAATGGGGCAAATTAGTATGAAGAATTGATGAAGTTGTAGATGTGAACCATTTTTTAGCATCTACATTTTGCCCCTCTTTGATACAATGTGATTTAGAGCATTGTATCAAAGAATAACTAATGAGAAAGCCATAACATGCCCAGTAGGGATGATATATATGGGTGTGCCCTTGAGAAATTGACTAAGATAAGCATATGATAATTCAATTTGTTGACAAAAAGAATAAAAAATCATAGCAATTGATGGACCTCAAATCAGAGTTAAGATGTGAAAGTTATGAGGTCTAGAGTGCAAAACAGGGTCACTCCGGAGCCCGAGAATGATTGCATGGGTTACCACTCAAGAAAAAAAAAATGATGGAAATGATATTTAATGTTGTCCACAATGAATATATGAATCCAACACAACTTATGGATTACAAATCTGAGTTAAAACACAAAAGTTATGGGCTCTAGAGTGCAACATAGGGGCTCTGGGAGCAGTTCTGGGTATCCTAGGTCCCCAACTGTGCCCAAAACTCAACCAAGTGTGTCATTGACACACTTGGTAAGCCCAAGTGTGCCATGAAAGTACCAAGTGTGTTAATGATGCACTTGGGAAGCCCAAGTGGTCTCAGAAAGTGCAAAAATGTGCCCGAGAAGGCTTTGGGGGCCAAAATCAACATGACGGGGGGAAACTAGGAGCCCAAGAGTAATTGCAAGGATTAACACTCCATATAGTGACCAAATAATGAAAATGATAGCTAATTTTTTTCACAAGAAAGATATGAGTCCAGTGCAACTGATGGTTCATAAATCAGAGTTGAAACGCAAAAGTTATTGCTTTCGAAGTACAACCTAGGGATTCTAGGAGCAGTTCTAGATAGTCTAGGTCCCCAAGTGCACCCAAACTCTACTAAGTGCATCAATTACATAGTTGGCATGACCAAGTGCATCAACGATGTAATTTGGAACCCCAACTATGCCCTAACAATGTAGATTGCACCCTAAAAGGCTTTGGGGCCCAGAATCAGCCCGATTGGACTCGAAATGTCTTGAAACTTTGTGTGCATGCCCAAAATGATTGAAAGATGTCATAACATGAGGGAAATCATAAAAATGGTTGTATTTGGTCAAAGATTATGAGACAAATGTTAGACTAAGGTTGAACTAGGTGGAAAGCCACAGAAAGTTGATTGACAGTGTAGGATGATGCAGGAATGCATGAATGCGAGATGAAGATGATTTGGTGAATCGAAAGACATGATTATGGTGATGGAGAATGAGATGAAGAAGAAAGATGAGATGAGGAGATATGATGGAAAGAATTTTTCTTCTAGAAAGTGCACTATATGTCAAATGGAGCTTTATTTTGATATGGAAAATATAATGCAACGCATCACGGCATAAAGGGCCAGAGCGCAAATGCAAGCTTTTTGCGTAAACAAGCATGATACAGACAGAGAATGACCTTGTCCTTCCTAAGGCATATGTACATGCCCTAGATTCTCAAAGGTACATTGGAATAGATAAAATAGGAAAATATGACCATGAACCAACCCGACCAATCTCATAGATTAGTTTTATATCATCGAGTGGCATAGGAACATGATCAAAGAAAAACAAGGAAAAAAATAAATCACTCACTAAACAGCATGAGCCAATAGCTATTATTGTCCATTATTATGTACTTGTTAATGTTTTTAGGTGTGTAGATAGTGTTTGACATGTTGATGGTGTGATAGTTCTGGTTGCGGATTTAGTTGATACGTTCATAGTGATCTGTTGGATTGATTTTTGGTTCACGTTGGTCAAATAGTGTGATCATCTTGAAAGTGTAGTGCTTTGAGTTTCAATCTACAAAGTGCAAGTGTGGATGCAAAAGGGATGGTTATCCACAGTGAATATGTACAAGGTTTATAGAAAATTTTTGACAAGTTTTGTGGTTTTTAGGATTTTTGAGGATATTTGATGTTTTTGCGTGACTAGTTTCTTTAGGACATTTTATGATTTTTAGGGTTTTTTTAGGACATTTTATGATTTTTAGTGATTTTTTTAGGATCGTATTTGAATTTTTAAGTATTTTTTCAAGACATTATGTGATTTTTATAGATTTTCTCAGGACATTTTATGATTTTAATGGATTTTTTCAGGATCGTAAAAACATATACAAGTGTTAGCTCCAATCCATTATGCGATAGGTCCAATGGATTAAAGAACTTATGGATATGCCCCCAATTCAAGTTCAACCTCATGCACCATGTAGGTAATATGCCCCCAGACAAGACACAAACTATGTACAAAGGCCAATGACAGAGTGTGTGTGAGACTAGTGATGCTTAGGCAAGGTGACAAAGGACATTAACTAGTTTGTGAGCCATGATAAAGGACCAAAGATGTCTTGCAATATGAAGGATATGATTGAGGAATGATGGAGGGAGAAAAGACCAGATGGAATCTTGATAGATGGAGGAGCAATACTAATTACACATGGTCCCTGTTTGCTAGGTTTTCACCATGGTACTTGCCCAAAGCGCCTGTTTGCCAGGTTTTCATCAAGGCATCCATTTTTTCATGACTTTTTTCACTTTTTTCTTTTGTTTTTTCATGAATTTTTACTATTTTTTAAAATATTTTTTCAAGACTTTTAGATGAAATCAAGAATGTCACTGACAAATGCTGAGAAAATATCTGTTGTTGGTGCTGCTAGCTGATGAGCTTTGGATCCATGACTGACCATAATTATGGAGGATTTGTTCCAAGTTTGTAGCTAAAATCAAACCACTAGAAAGGCCTCGAGAGATACCATCGTGTACTGTATGTAAGACAATGTCTATCTCTTGTGAATCAAGGCATCTAAGGATAATTGGGTCAATAGAAATGTCATGTGGGATGTCACTGATGATGACATAGGCAAAGGCTTGTTGGATAGAGGACTAATTTTTTTTATAGGAAAAATTAGGTAGCTGGATTGGGGGATAAACAAAGGGATATAAGGGAGGGTTGGGAGGTTTGAGACCAATGACCTTTTGCATGAATTCTGATTGAGAGAGCTCCAAAAGTCTTTGTGGCATGTTGAACACTGGAACACTGATATTCATGGCATCATATTTTTCATTTTGTATCCTTGGGAGCTGCTTAGCTTTTGATTTTTTATATTCTAATGGCGCCTTTTGATTTTCACCAAGAGACCTATGCTTGCTATCTTTTTTTCTTTTTGCTTTGTAGCTAGAAAGTGGAGTTGGCTCCCCAAAATATGCTAATGTGTTCTCTTTAGGAGAAACTACTTCTTTATGATCTTCAGTCATAATGCCTTCAAATTCTATTATAAGAGTGCCATCATTGTCGAATTGATCAAAAATTGGTGGTCCACATTGGTCCCAATCCAAAGGTTCAGGATAACTTGAGGAGATGTCATCATTAGTTTTGAATGGGCTTTGGTTGAAGGTAGATATATGGGTAACTGATTCAATTGGGTCATTGGGGTTATGCTCAGAGGCTAGGTGATTGTTGGTTTCAAGTGGGATATCCTCAGATGCCTTTGCATCATTCAAAACATCCATAGTCTTACACATAGGTACCATAGTACTAGGAGGATCTATTCGTAATGGTTTAAATCCAAGCCCCAAACTAGGAGGTTGTCCTTCTGTAGTCATAGGTTCAATGATTCCTTGTTTGTGAGATCCAAGACCACTATAGCCATCATAACCTTGCTTCTACATGATGGTAAACCCAAGTCCATACTTGCTAGGAGACATCAAAGTGGGTTCTCGTTCTACTTTTGCTTTCTCAATACATATGGATGTATTCTCATTGATAGAAGTATAATTCTTTGTACTGATGGGAGAAAGTGGTGATTCCCTAATGTGAGAGACTTGAGACATAAAGTACTCTCCACACCCATTGTCTTCAATCTTCATCTTTTCCTTGGCTTTACTGAGCAGTATATCAGCATCCACATACTTAGAGGGATTTGTGGGTTGTGCTTCATTGTTTGTTGGGATTTGGAATGCAGTAGCATCTCTTATATTAGCACAAAACTAGAAAGGATTTGGATCACCAAGGATGGTAACCTCTATGTTGTGATAGGAAAACTTCAAACATTGATTATATGTAGAAGGGACTGCTTTCATAGCATGAATCCAAGGGTGTCCTAGTATCATGTTGCAATTCATTTCGACGTCTAGGACATGGAACAGTGTGTCTTCAGTAGTTGGACCAACTCTAACAGGTAATGTGATGATGCCCCTAGAGAACCATTCACCATCATCATAAGCTTTTATTGTGATTCTTCGAGAGGGATCCACATCATCTTTAGAATAACCAAAATTGTTGACAACCTTAAGAGTATAGATGTTCAATCCTGCTCTTCCATCTATTAGAACACGTCTGACTTTGGCATTATGGATGAAGACTTCGAGATAAAGGGGATCATTATGGTTAGGTTTGTCCTTAGGAATATCTCGACGAGAAAAGGTGATATGTTGTGAGGCAGATAGGTTCCCAATCATGGCTTGGAACTGGGCAACATCCATGTTATCTGGGACTATTGACTCTTTAAGGGCTTGCTACAAGATCTTCTAGTGTTGGGGAGATGCATGCAGTAGGTCCAAAATGGATATTTGTGCAGGGGTTTTTTCGAGTTGTTCAACAAGGCTATAATCAGATGAAGTAGGAGCAATAGGTCTACTTGGGGGTGCAGGTCTAGTAGAAGCAGTAGGTCTAGATGTGGCTCTAGGTAGGGTGATCTTGCTATGATGTGTAGTGACAGCATAGCGAGGGTCTTCAACCTTCAATGTGAATATGGATATTTGGAAGTCAGACTCATTAAAGCAATTGATGGTGTAGTCATAGCTGGTGCGTGTGTAATTCACAATACATTGTGATTTTGAGTTTGAACTTGAGGGTTTCTCTTTGTCATGATTACCCAAAGGATATTTGAAAATAGTATGATCATATTTGGATGCTAATAGTGATGGATCAATTGTGATTACACCATCATCAATAAGGTCTTGTATTCCATGTTTCAATTGGAAGCACGATGAAGTCTTGTGTCCTTTGGTGCGATCGTAATCACAATACTTTTTGTCATCCCACCAATCTTCTTTAGTCAGTGGTTCATCTTTGATTGGGGGTAGCTACAGGAAGTTATTACTCAGTAACTATTGTAATGTAGTCTCAAGTGGTATCCCCAATAGTGTGAATTTTCTATCCTTGGTTCTAGGATGTCTTTTGTCTTGTGTGGAAGTCTCAGTTTTGTGTTGTTGAGGTGTTGTTTGATTAGGAGTTTGTGAATTTGTTGGGTTTGTGCCTTTCAAAGTCAATTGAGGTTGTGTTGTGCTAATTTTTTGAGCATCCACAATGCCATCATTAGTCACGTTCTTGTTTTTGGAGAAAAAATTTTGCTTATGATTAGACGAGTTGGTATTGGTATTGTCCTTGTTTTTCTTGAGGATTCCCTTACGGATAAGAGCATCTTCAATACTTGCCCCTTTTTTCATCAGTTTAGAAATAGTGCTTGGGCTCTTGATTTTAAGTTCATACATTAAGTCAGGGACTAAGTTTTCAATGCACAAGTTTACTTGTTGTTCTTTTGGAACCTCTAGTGAGCATTGACTAACTAAGCTTCTCCAATGGAGTAAGAATGTGATGAATGGCTCTCCTGCCTTTTGTTTAGTTGAGCACAAATCAGAAAGTGTCACCTCATTTGTAATGTTAAAGGCAAAGTGGGAGATAAACTTGTCTGCTAGCTCTGACCAAGATTTGATATTACCAGGAAGTTTGGAGTACCATTCAAGTGCAGGCCCACCTAGAGAACGAGGGAACAATCTCATAAGGTAAGTGGGATCATCGCTAAGTTTGGTACATGAAGCACAAAATTCTTAGATGTGATCAATAGGGTTTCCTTTTCCTCAATATTTTTCAAACCTTGGAGCCTCAAAGTGTCTTGGGAATGGAGGCATATACAAACTTTTATCAAATGGGTTAGGATGTAGTTCCCTTTCTATATATAGAGCCTATTTCTTTTGGACTCCCAATGCCTCAACTAGTTTGGAAAGTTGTTTGAATTGTTGTAATAGTTCTTCATTGGGGTTTTGCATGATGGTCTTTCCTTCAAGCCTTTTGTGTCTGTGAGTAGACCGTTTGCTATGGCAAGAACTATGTATACTTGGTTCTAACATTTTTGTGTCTGATGAGTCTGATGAAGTATCACTAGGTGGTGGAGGTATGTTGGCACCTCGAAGACAGAAAGGTCCTTGTTGTTGGGGAACTTGTTGTGGTATTTGATGTGGCACTTGTTGTTTTTGTAAAAAATGTTGCTGGTATGTGATTTGTTGCTCAAGGCATCTTTGGTATTCCAACTATTTATTGAGTTGCTCTTTTTGTTTAGCAAACATTGCTTGTTGTTGTTGGAATTACTGCTGAAATTGTTGTTGATAAATTGTGTGCAAGTCAAGTGGGTTCACATGGGACTGTGTATTAGGAATGTTGGATGTTTTCCCCACTTGAGGTTTTTGTCATTGTGGTTGATGTTGTTGTTGATATGTGTGATGTGTGTTAAGTGGATGTATACTTGGTTGCGCCTTGGAAGTGTTGAGTCCTTGTACCACTGTAGGTTGTTGTTTTTGTGGGGGTTGACTAAGTCCTTGAGAATTGAACATCATGTTTGTATTTTTGTTTTGGTACCTTTGTGTGTTAGATGTTCCTATTTGTGACATCATATTGACTTAACCATGAGATGTGTCCCTATTGGGAATGGGCATAATGTCAATAAGACTTTTCCTTTGTGTGTCCGTTGGGATGGTTGCACTTGATGTTTCACATGTTGTATTTATGAGAGGCTCCATAGCATTTGATGTCATAGCACTTGGTAAAGTTAGGAGCAAAGGTGTACTTTATTGATTTGCCTCCAAAGGAGGTATGTTTGGCATCCCTAGAGAACAATTCCCTTTAGGTGCATCTTGTTGTTGCATCATGTGACTAAAATCAAGTCTTAATGTCCTTCTGGGGTGTTTAGGGATTGGTGGTATTTCATCAAACAATGGATTAACATTGATGTGTTCAAATGTACTTTGGAGGATTTCAATAGTTGACTCTTGATGGGACCTTATAGGTGCCATTATTGTGTTTGAAAACTCCAAAGGTTGTTTTGCCTTGTCTAAGTCCAAATTTATCATGGGTTTTTTGTTTTCAATAGTTGTGTTGGTTTGGTTTTTGGACTTAGGACCTTCCAAGTTTGGGTTAAATTTGACAATTTCTTGGGCTGCCAAACATTTGAAGTTCTTACGAAAACTTTTGTCTTGACATGCCCTAGCCATTTCTTCATCAGTGATGCTATAATCAGTGTTAGAGTCATCACTTAGGTGTAAAATACCTTTTTGTATGTTGGATGTGTTATAGTTGAAGGTACTTGTGTTAGGTTGGCTAAATTTGAAGGAATGTGATTGTTCATCTTCAAGTGTGGTTGGTACACTTCCTCCTCCTGGTGGTATTGGCACGAATATAGGTTCAAATTCAGGACTCCATCGAACAATCCCATGTGTGGGGGAACTATTTGGAGGAAATATCATGGTAGGTGCATTGTTCAATGTTTTTTGTGCCATACCTTGATTATGAGGATCTTGCGGATACATGTTCAAGGGGTCTGCTAGTAATGGTTGTGATGCCTCGATTTGGTCTTCGTCAAAGGTTTTTTGGGTTTTCTTTCTCTTTTTCTATCTTGGGCAAGGTTTTGGTTGTGGTTGTGCCTTAGAAAATAAAGGTTGATAGAGTTCCTTGGGTCTTTGAGCTGATTGTGTCCTAGTAAGTGCTGGCATGATACCTAAGAGTGCAAATGCAATAGAATTTTTGAGTGTTTTGGGTGACTTAGAGTGGTGGGTATGCAAGATATGAGTGTTTTCTAGATTTTTAAGTGTTTATGAATGTTATGCAATGTGAGGAAATGCTAAATGAATTATGGTTTTCATGTAAAAAGTGCAAATGTCCTAGGGATGTTATGCAAAACATAAAATGCAAGGTGATGTTTTGAAGTTTGACTAGAGGGGATGAAAATGACTCTAAGGTATGCAAAATGACAAATAGGGTTATGTTTTGGACTTCCTAAGGATTCTAAAGGTTGGTGTGTGCAAGGTAGACTATGCAAAGGATGGTTTCCAAGGGTTGATAATGACATTTAGGATATGAAAAATTAGGGTAAATGATCAAGAAGGCAATTTGGTTGATGGATAATCTAATAGGGTTTGGTAGTGAGAATGATGCTAAGGTTTGGACCATGCAAGATGAAGGGGATATATCACTAGGGTAAGTAAAAATGATGTTTTTGGATGCTAGGTATATGATTATGCTATGACAAGGGTATAGGGAAAGTTTTGAATTTAGGTAAAACCTTTAGAAAGTATTTTTCCTAGGAGTTTAACCTTGTGATAAAGAACTTTGGATCTTGACCAAAAACTGATAAACGACAAAAAGATCAAATTGATAAAATATGACAAGGTCAAATGTATCAAGACATAGACAAATTTTGACCCAATAAAATGATAAGAAAAGATAAAAAAAGACTAGTCAAGGTCAATTATCCGTCAATACAAGGAGATACTCTAAGACTCATACTTTGTCTAGATTTTTGACTAAATTCAAAGGTTTTGGGGGTTCAAAATGATGTTTTGAGGACTCAAAATGGTGGTAATGCTGAACCAATATATGATATGGACAATTCCTATAATGCAAAAGAGGATTTTGGGTGCAAGATGCAGTTTTGGGTCAAGCGCAAAACGGGGAGGTGTAAGGCTCCTAGATGTAGTTTTGGGGTCCTAAAGTGCAGTTCGGAGGCCCAAAATGGTCATGCAGGTACCCAAGTGCACTCTAATAGTTCCAAGTGCTCCCTAAAAGTACCAAATACATAATTGAAACACTTTGAGCTAGTTTGGGCGCAGTTGGTAGTTTCTAGGCACAGTTGGTAAGTCAGAATGAAGGTTTGCTGATTTTGAGAGGTATGGTTGCCAAACTGATATGCCAGGAAGCTAAGATGATGGAGTTTATGTTAGGATGGGTTGGAAGATGCAAAAAAGAAGTTATGACCTATATAATTATGTCTTAAGTGAAGGTGACAAAGACTAGGTGATGTAGAATGCAGATCTGGGCAAGCTAGTGCAAGGGGAGCTAACCAGGTACCTGAGGACACTGTTGAAGCCACAAAATGTTATTTGGAACCCAAAACTAGATCTCAAGACCACCAAGTGTGCCCAGAAAATGAAAACTACATCAATTACATGGTTGGGGCCCAGTTGGGTGGATTTGGTAGTTTTTGGGTGCAGTTGGTAAACTGGGCTGAAACTGAGGCAATTCTGGAAGCTATGATTTCAAGATTGATGTTACAAAGAGGCCAATAGTAGGGGACAGTTTTAAGACCAGTATGAATGCTCAAAATTATTTTTAGGACACCTATAATGATGGTTAAAGTAGTCAAGATGATGGATAGGTATGCAAAGATGCAAGGTGGTGAATGCAAAGTGTTGATTGTGAGATGGGAATGCAAAAACTAAGGGAGGTAAAATGAACCTAAAAGGATGCAATATGAAAGGTAATAGATACTAAATGAGGACTAAAAGGTTCAATATTAAGTCTATATCATGTATGAATGAGGCCTATACTAGGGTGAATCCAAGTGAAATCTATGCAAGTGTGAGATCTACATTTTGCCAAGCACGTTTAAGAGCACAAGTCACCATGTTTTTCAAGGTTTGAGTGTGTTGAACCAAAGCTTGCAAAGTTTGATAAAGGTTGAAATGTTTTGGAAATGTGTGATGTTTTGACAATTTAAAATGATATCCAAGGTGTAAATTTAAAAGTTTGGCTTTTATCTTGATTATGTTTTACACACATGCAAGACACATTAAGACAAGAATAGTTGTTGTTAAAAGTTAACAAACACACCACAAACTAGGCTTTTAGGACTGTATCCATTGAATTCCTACTTGAACTGAAGTTCAGCCATGCTTATCTAGAGTGGACAACCTAGGATCTTGGCACCACAAGCTCCCCCTTACAGTGCACTCACTTCTCGGAGCTACCAATATTTGCTTCCCAAGGGGCATGACTTCCCAAGGGAGTGTTGCCTTTACTAAGGACCACGAGAATGTAGGATGTCTTCATGAGCATGGGTGACCCCTTGAGCCAGTGGATAGAAAGAATTTTGGCCACTAAAACACATTTTTTAGTAAGGATGTTCTGTTTGGAAAGTGAATGATAAACTTTCGCAGAAGGTCTCCCAGCCTCGAGAATCAAGGTTTGACACACCACAAGGGTACTAGAGGAGAGCTATCACGCAGCAATACCACTGATACAGATTTCACCATAATCAAATTTTATATAGAAACTGGAATGTTGACCTAGATTTTGGACCATTACCGCTCTGAGGCCATCCCTTGGCATACCCAATATCGAGTATCTTGGTCCAAGGTAGGCCTCTTATAGAAGTTACGTGGATTTCTCTTACACCCAAGATCCACAAATGGAAAGGGGAGAGGATATGTCCAATGCAACTCCTAGGGATTTAACATTGTAGACACACCAAGAAAAAAAGAAAAAGATTCATTTTAAGCACCAAATGAAATGTTATCTAATCTAGGAAATCCACACACATAGTTTGGAAAGACACACAAAGTCTTCGACAACGTCCTGCAAAGCACATATTAGTAGTTTCTTATGATCACGTCTTCATCCAACAATCACCACATGCTGCAAATAGACCATCAGTAACAAAAAATCATCTAATCTATGTCCTAGAGAGTGAGAGGAACCTTAAATGAAGATTCTGATTGATGCATGTGCTTATTGTGAGCCCAGGTGTGCTCTGATAGAGCAGATTGCTCCCCAGAAGGCCAAAATGGCTCTAAACACTCGCAAGTGTACCCAGACAGTGTAGACTGTGTCAATGACACAATTGGGGCCTAGTTGGGTGTAGTTGGTAGTTTTAGGGTGCAGTTGGGAAGTTAGGTGCAAAGTGTGGGGAAATGGTGCCTAGACAAGACCCAGAAACTAAAATTTTCAAAGCTACACTCCCAAGTGTGCCCAAATAGTGTAGACTGCATCAATGATGCAGTTAGGGCCTAGTTGGGTGTAGTTGGTAAGTCAAAAACAACAGAAGGAGGTTTTGGTGGCTTCTGAACTCCTAAAATTGCTCCTAGGGGTCCCAAGTGCGCCCTGACAGAGAAAAGTGCACCCTAGGACAGCAAGCTAACAGAACGCATGAAACAAGAACATATAAGTGTTTTACTAGACCCCCTAATTAATTTAGGTGTGAAAAGGAATAGTAGATAGTCATTATACCCTTCCAAGTGAGCTCCTTCCTTGCACCTACAAGCATAAAACAAGAAAACCCAGTTAGATATGCATGTTCACGTCGGCTTCACCAAATGTAGGACCAGAAAATGGGTTAAATGCATAACATGCTATGAGAAAATCACAAAACTCAATCAACATATGTTAGCACCCACTAGTCTACCATGAAAGCCAAACTAATAAAGAAAGCAATAGAAACCCCCTTTTTCGTTTGTAGCTCCCATGTCCTTCTTTCTTCTACAAATGATTGTAGCTCCAAAGTTTCCTATAGTGCACACAAAATTGAAGCAAAAGTCTATGATGTGGATAATTCCATGAGAATACTTGAAGTTGTGATTTGAATGTGAGAGATGGAGTGAGAAATCTAAAAGAAATTAGGACCTAAAGGCTTCCCAGACTTCAAGAGAGGACTTCCAGAAGACCCCAAATGAGAGAAAGAGTGCCCATTTTATAATCAACACTCAAAGCGAGGGCATTTGATTTGTCACCCATAGATGTGCAATGTTGCGAGAGATTCCTTTGAGAATCCATGACGCATATGACAAAATATGCCAATTGTGAGATTCTATGACACATGAAAGTCAAACTTGGCTAAATTTGGAAGAGAATCTATGACGTGTCATAAGACACCTCAACCCACTTAAAGCCAAGAATCTATGACGAATAGGCCAAATAGGGACATGGGTAAGAGATAAGAATATTTGATTATGACAAGTCTTAACCAAGTGTGAAAGGAGAATCCACAAGGTGTCATATCCAAGTGTCATGATGATGCAACATTTTATGGAATATTCAAATTAAAAATCCTCTTATTCCACAAAATAAGAATTAGTAGAAAATAGAATTAATGATGGAAAATGGAACTTATGAAATTGTACATTTCCATGGTTTGTAGATAATGAATCAATTAAGTAATAAGATTAATTAATTGAGGATGATAACTAGGAAGAATAATTAGAAAGAATAGGATTAAATTATGGTTATTTAATCCTATAGAGAAAATTAGTAGGTAATTGGCCAAATTGATTAAATGAATGCGACCGTATCCTTTGATGAAAATGTGATGATGATGGATATCGAATAAGATGATGGAAGGTAGACCAAAGCCGTGGTCAAATTTATTGATAGATCAAAATTGATAACATGCCAAGGACACATGACATGAATTGGTTGATATGTAGCATTTAACCGACATTGTAAATGCTACAAGATTGAAATTGATTGATAAGGTTTGATCATAATAACATCGACGGACATTGTCAATGTTATTAAAATTGTTGATGATGTTGTGATTTGACATTGAAAGCCTCAACAATGTCAAAGATTGGATGACATGAATGATAGTTTGACCTAGCACTGAGAGCCACGATAGTACTAAGGTCAAATTGATAAGATTGATAGGTTGATAGGTTTCCAAGGCATTTAAAGCCACAACAATACCTAGGATAAGATAAATGATGATTGATTTGGGATGTTTGATATGTTTTGGGTTGATTAGGACTGATTTCAAATGATTTCGAGTTGATTTGGGGTGATTTCGAGTTGATTTGATATGGTTTTGAGTTGATTGGAAATTGATGTGAAAGGGGATACAAATGACGAAATATGGTCAATTTGGCCAAAAGATCAAAGTTAGTAGAATGAGAAAATGGGAAAAATTAGTATGAAAAATTGATGAAGTCATAGATGTGAACCATTTTTGAGCATCTACAGGTTTATGGAAGCCATTAGAAGGAAAAGAAAAGAAATAAGGAACTATGACAGACGAGGATTGGGACATTCTAGATGGAAAAGAACTTGGAAGCATTAAATTATTCTTGGCACCATTTGTGACATTTAACATTACAAAAGAAAAGATAATGGAAGAGTTGATGCAAACCCTAGAAATATTGTATGAAAATCCCTCTGCTTAAAATAAGGTATTTCTCATGAAGCATTTATTTGATATGAAGATGAGAGAAGGTGGATTTGTTGGAAATCATTTAAATGAGTTTAATATGGTTACTAGTTAGTTATCTTCTATGAATATTAATTTTGATGAAGAAATTAGGGCTCTCTTGATTTTGTGTTCTTTACCTAAAAACTGGAATAGCTTGGTAATTGTTGTGAGTAATTTTTTTTCTGAATCTGATACCCTAGAATATGATGATGTGATTGGTGTTACTCTGAGTGAGAAAATCATAGTAAAACCTGATGTGGATCTACATCAAGAAGTGATTTGAATGCACAAAGCAAAGGTATAACAATTGAGAGAGGAAATAATTCTAGAAATTCTGGGAAATCAAGAGGAAAGTTGAAGGGAAAGATATCTCAATCTAAAGGACCAAGATGTTACTGGTAATGTGGTAAACCAAGGCATAAGAAGAAAGATTGTTGGACTCAAAAGAATAATGAAGGAGATAAACCATAAGGGAACAAGGAGGAAAATTTGGTAACATATCCGAAGAGGATGCTTTGCTTCTTTTTTTAGAAAGTATTGATGATTCTTGGGTTTTAGATTCTAGGGCTTCATTTCATGCTACACCCCATAGATGTTATTTTATTTATTATGTCCAAGGGGATTTTGGGCTTGTTTATTCGGGGGATAATGAACCCTATTATATTTTTGGAAAGGGAAAATTTAAGATTAAGTTATAGAATAGGAATCATTGGCTACTACATGAGGTAAGACATGTTCCAAGGCTAAGTAGGAATTTAAATTCAGCAAGGCAACTTGGTGATGAGGGTTATGTAGTTACTTTTAATGATAAAAATTTGAAGGTTTTAAAAGGTTCCCTTGTAGTATAAAAAGGTGTGAAAATAGGCATCTTATATCTTTCTACAGGTGATATTGTTCCTTCTACTTCAATTATTTTAGAGAAAAATGAATGTTCAAGAATAGTTGTTACAATTAAGCAGGGAGAACAAATGATTGCTATAAATTATGACACAATGCTATGGCACAACAAACTTGGGCACATGAATGAGAAAGGTATGAAATTATTTCATTCAAAGAAATTTTTACAAGGTCTAAAATGTGTTAATATGAAATTCTATGAAAGTTGTGTGTATGGAAAATAAAAGAGAGTGAGTTTTGTGAAGACTAGGGAGGAAAAGAAAAGTGAGAAATTAGAGTTTGTGCATATAGATGTATGGGGACCATCTAAGGTATCTTACCTTGGTGGCTTTCATTATTATGTTACATTTATTGATTATGTAAATAGAAAAGTATGGGTTTATTTTCTTAGCCAGAAATGTGATGTATTTCAAACTCTTAAGAAATAAAAATGCTTGGTTGAAAATTAGACTAGTCAAAGATTAAAATGTCTCAGATCTGATAATGGTGGTGAGTATTGCAGCAAATAATTTGAAGATTATTTCTCCACTAGTAGTTTTTGTAGATAGAAAACTATTCCAAGTACTGCACAAGAAAATGGAGTGGTTGAATGCATGAATAAGACAATAATGGAGCATGGAAGGAGCATGAGGTTGCATGATGGACTACCCTTAAATGGTGGAGGCTATCAATACTGCTATACATTTTATTAATAGAGGTCCCTCTACTCCTTTGGGATGTGGTACTCCAAAGGAATCATGGACTAGTAAGAAGGTGAGTTATTCTTTTCTCAAAACCTTTAGTTCTGAAGCATTTGCACATATAGATTCTGAAAATAGAACCAAATTGGAAGCTAAGTCAAAGAAATGTGTATTTATTGGATATGGCATTGATAAATTTGGTTATAGGCTTTGAGATTTTGAAAATCATAAAAATGTAAGAAGAACGGATGTCATATTCAATGAAAAAGTGTTGTACAAAGATTTGTTGCAGTAGCATGAGAAGAAAGAAAATGGTTATGTAGTGCTAGATGATACTCCAAAAGATGATGTTCTAGCAATTTCTCATGATCTACAACAACCACACAAAAAAATACTACACACCCCATTGAATGTTAGATGATCAACAAGGCTAAGTAGACCTCCAAAAACATTTTCTCCTTCTTTGTATTCTATTTTACTTACAAATTTGGTGAACCTAAATGTTATGATGAGGCTGTGTAGGTAGATACAAAGATTCAGTGGGAGCCTGCAATGAAAGAATAAATGGACTCTTTGCTAAAAAATAAGACATGGGATTTATGTAAGTTTCCTGTAGGTAAAAGGGCTTTACAAAATAAATGGCTTTAAAGGTTGAAAGAAGAGGACAGAGGTAAGAAACAATTTAAAGTCAATTTAGAGGTAAAAAGATCTACACAAAAAAAGGGCATTGATTTTGATGAGATATTTTCTCCTTTTGTTAAAATGACTTCTATTCGCACTGTTTTAAGTATTGTGTGTACTTAAGATTTTCATTTGGAATGGCTTGATGATAAAACAAACTTTCTTCATGGTGATTTGGATGAACAGATATATATGGTACAACCATAGGAATTTGAGATCAAAGGTAAGGAGAACCTAGTGTGCAAATTGTAGAAAAAAAATATGGCTTGAAGCAGGCACCTCGACAATGGTATCTAAAATTTTACAATTTTATGCATAAGCATGGATTTTATAGGTGTTATTCAGATAATTGTGTTTATTTTAAGAGGTTGGATGATGAAAACTACATTATTTTATATTTATATGTTGATGATATGCTTTTAAGTAGGTCTAAAATGGATCACATTAAGGGGTTAAAAGAATAGTTAGCACATTCATTTGCTATGAAGGATTTGGGGGTAGCAAAACAAATTCTTGGTATGAAGATTTGCAAAGACTAAAAGAATAGAAAATTGACATTTACTCAAGTTTAAAATATTGAGAAGGTATTGAAACATTTCTCTATAGAGAATGTCAAAGTTGTCAGCACACCTTTACTTAGTCATTTGAAGTTGACTAAGGAGATGTGTCCAAAGACACAAGAAGAGTAGGATAAGATCTCCACAGTACTCTATGGTTCAGCTATAAAAAGATTGATGCATGCTATGGTATGTAATAGTATAGATATTGCACATGCAATGGGAGCTATTAGTAGGTATATGAGTCATCCAGGGATCAAGCATTTAAATGCAGTTAAATGGATTGTTAGATATTTGAGAGGAACATCTAGTAAGTGTTTACATTTTGGGACTCTACTACTGATTTACAGGGCTATGTTGACTCATATTTGGTAGGATATATTGATACTAGGTGGAGTACTATAGGTTATCTATTTACTATTGGTGGGATAGTAGTGTGTTGGATTTCTCAGTTGCAGAAGATTAATGTTTTACCCACTATAGAGGTAGAGTATGTTGATGTTACAGAGGCGGGCAAGGAGATGATAAGACTTTAGTTATTCATGGAAGAATTGGGACAACTATAGGGGGATAATTATTTGTTTACAAATAACCAAAGTGCCATTCATCTTGCAAATAATTATTCTCTACATTCGAAGACAAAACACATATTGGACTTTTTGTTGGTGGATGTAGCATAAGGATTGGGTGAACCACATTGAATCCTTGAGTCTTGAGTTCTCTTCTATGAAATCTATTATTTTTTGATATTGGTTATATTTGCATGTAACTATTAGTTTTTGTCCATGGTTAATCATAAAACTTTATTTTCCATGGAAGAACTAGAAGGGGACAAGGTATTTGGGGTACCAGATATTTTGGTTGGGAATAGGGCCAGGATTTGCACCTGAGGGTTAAGTGTTGAATACAATTGACTAATTGTGTATTGTCTTTGATGTTAGACAAAATGTCATATCATCACCAATCAGTGTATGTCGAGCTCACTCTATGATTGAAGATAGTGTTCTATGTCTATTGAGCATTATAGAGTTTTCCTAGTTCAAAAGACAATATCTACTAAGTTCACTCAAGCATCAAAGGAAAGTTTGTGAAAGTTGAGTGTTAATCAAGCTCACTTGGTTAATGAAGAAATGTTGGATGGAACCAGTCTTAACTAAGCTCACTTAGTTACGAAAGGAACTTTATGAATATGCATTGTTGACCAAGTTCACTTGGTTAACATAGAAAAATTATTTTTGAGTTAGTGTCTATTGAGAAAGGTTGGCTAACAAAGGATTTGCTTTTTTTGGCATATTGAGTTCAATTCATTTATATGTCAGTTCTAGCTGACTAAGAAGATTATTCTAAGTTATATTCAAGCTGACTTGACAATCTAAAAGATAAAAATATAAGGTAAAGTTGAGGATTAGAAAGTGTATGAAAGTGGAACATAATTGAAGATTTGATAGTGTCAAGAGGAAGCAAATTGGAAGGATAAGCATAATATACTTTTTGAGATGCAATGATACATTCGATCAAGAAGGATCAAGTATACAAGCTAGAATTGAGATCTATAATCAAAAATTTAGTTGCATCAAGAATTAGGTCATCTCATTGTTACTTTCTAACCATTGTAGAAATTATCTAAATCTCTTAACAAATTTGGCTTAACAGTTATTTGTAAATCCTCTAACAAGGTGGCATTTCTATTGAAGTCTCTAACAAGGCCACTACTAATAGGGTGATTAAATCCTCTAACAAGGTCACACATAATAGTGTGTTTTTTAACCTTTAATAGAGTTGGTTCCTAATAGGGCTCACTTCAAAAGAGTGAAAATCAATAACTAGTTGCAATTGGTGGTATTTCCCAAATTGGGTTTCTAAGTTAAATCTTGATGTCAAGTGTGGTCATGCTATTTATTTTATGTGTTCATAACTAAGTTAAAGTAATATTAATGACAAAGATTATCTTAAAGACTTTCATGTTATGCATTTACCGAGCTATTTTAGTGTTTACTGAGTTACAACATTTTTTTGTGTGTTTATTAAACATCAAGAGAGTCCAGTTTTTATAGAATTGTTTTGTAATGACATCTAAGGGATTTGGGATTTATTTTAGTGGTAACTAATTCACCCTTCCCCTCTTAGCTACTCCTCTTATATTTCCAACAATTGGTATGAGAGTGTTTGGTGCTTGTAGAGAAGGTTTTAAGGACCAAAGCTAAAGATTAGTATGTCTTACAAAAGAGAGATTCCCATGTTGAATCAAGACAACTTTGTAGCATGGCAAGGACTTATGAGGTTACATCTAGCAACTATCAATGATTTAGGTTGTAAGTATCTTGACACTGAGTACAAGACTCCTATTGGAACATTATTAGTTGAAGATATTGCTAAAAAGAAAAATCATAACATCATGATGATTGACATTGCTTCTACTCTTAATTGTACTAAATTTAATGAAGTCAAAAGTTGTACTACAGCTTATGATATGTGGATTAAACTGAAAGGTATCTATGGAGGAGATGATAATGTAAGAAGAGCTAAAGCTAAAAGTATTAGAGGAAAATTTGATCAAATGAAGATGAGATAAGATGAAAATATTGAAAAAATATGTTGAGTGAATCAAAGCAAGTTTGACCACAATCAAAGCATCTAGAGGAGACATTGATGAAAAAATAGTTATAAGCAAGGTACTCGAAAATATTCTTCCTATCTATGCAATTAGAATGTCTTCTATTCAAGAGGTGAGATGTTATCCAAATGGAAAAATAACTTTGGATTCTCTAGTTGGAAGATTGACAACTTTTGAGTTGGATAATTATGACAACTATGTCCCTAGTTCCAAAGGTTTTGAGTCTACATTTGAAGCCAAGCTTTCGCTCAAGAAAAGGGGTAAGAAATCAAAGGCTAGTCAATCTAAAAGTGATGAAGAGGAAGAAATTTATGATAGTGATCTTGAATTTGTTGAAGCCCTACTTGCAAGGAAATATTTCAAAGGCAGAGGAAAGTACAAAGGTAAGATACCTCTAATCTATTTCTCTTGTGAAGAAGTTGGTCACATTGCTGCAAGGTGCCCAAATAGAAAAGACAAGGATGAAAAGAAAAGCAATAAGTACAAAAGTGAGAAGGAATTCAAAAACTATAAGGACTACAAGGAAAAAGGTAAGAAATTTTATTTTATGGCTAAATATTCTGATAATAGTGAAGATTAAAAGGTAAATATTGTTGTAAAAGTTGAATATGATGATGAAGGAGATAAAATGGAACTTATCTCTCATATTAGCAAAACTGACACATGGATTATTGATAGTGGATGCTTGCATCATATGACTAAAGAAAAAATAAATTTTGAGCACATGGAATATTATGATAGTGGTAGTGTGAGATTTGGAAACAATGAACCTTGTTGCATAAAAAGAAAAAGGATGTATCTCATTAACCAATGAACTTATATGTCACAATGCTTATTGTGTTGAAGGACTAAAGCACAATCTACTGAGTATGGTGCAATTGAATAACATTGGATTCAAGGTAGAATTTATGAATGGGAAGGCCAAACTACTAGATGGAAAAGGAAATTTGGTTGGATCTGGCAAAAAAATAAAAGGTAATTTATTCTATCTAGATCTCAGTAAAATTTCATGTTTTATTGCTCAAGTAGAAGAAAGTTGGTTATGGCACAAAAGATTATGTCATGTGAACTTTGATAACATGGTTAAAATAAGAAAAAATAGAAGAGTAAGAGGTATTCCTAGCTTGAGAAAACTTAATATGGGTTTATGCAAAAATTATCAAATTGGTAAGATGGGAAAGACTAGTTTCAAAAGCAAGAACTATCATTCTGAAGAAGTATTAGAGCTTGTGCATATAGACTTATGTGGACCTATTGGAATAGAGAGTTATAGTGGAGATAAGTTGTTCACTCTTTTTGTTGATGACTATTCTAGAATGATGACTATAATGTATCTAAAAGAAAAATTTGAAGCTTTTCAAAAATTCAAGTGGTATCTAGCAAGAGTAGAAAAAGAAAATGGAAAAAAGCTGAAATGTTTGAGATCAGATAGACATGGTGAATTTATTTCCAATAAATTCAATGAATTATACATTGAAAAAGGAATTAAGAGATAGGTATTAGCCCCTAGTACTCCTTAGCAGAATGGTATAGCTAAAAGAAGGAACAAATCCATCATGGATTGTGCAAAAACATTGATGATAGATAAGAATCTTGCAATCAAATACTAGAAGGAAGCAATCAGTACTATAGTGCATACCTTGAATAGATTACAGTTAAAAAAAAATTCAAATCAAACTCCTTATGAACTATGGTATGGATACAAACCTAATGTAAGGTACTTGAAAGTATTTGGAAGCAAATGTTATATTTTGAAAGAATCTAGGAAAGGTAAATTTGATGTCAAAGGTGATGAAGGCATATTCCTAGGATACTCTTGCAGAAGTAAAGCATACAAATGTTTGAATTTGTCTACTCATAAATTCATAGAAAATGTACATGTAAGGATTGATGAGCGTATAGAAAAGAGTGAAGAAGAAAGAAACAAAGAGTTTGAGGACTACAAAAGATTTGTTTACTATGAAATTGATACTCTACCAAATCTATCTAGAAGAAAGGATGCCTCACCTCCCTAGCCCCCAATATCTCCAACAGCTACCAAGTTGCAAACAGTCCAACTTGAGTCATAGTCTAAAGGATCTGAGTCACAATCAGAAGCTACCAAGCTACTACAAGAGTAAATCGAGTCTAATGGACTCGAGTCATAGACAGTTGGACCCAACCTTAATACTAAAGTTCATGATGAAATTAGTGAAACAAACTCCAAATCCAAAGTACCTATACTAGCAAGATATGTCAAAAGGCATCATGCACCTGACCAAATCATTGGAGACAAATCATATGGAACAATGACAAGAAACAAATTCAAAGGTACATGTTTACTTGTTGAATTTGAACCTAGAAATGTTAAAGATGTTTTGGATAATAAAATTTGGATTGAATCAATGAATGAAGAAATAGAATAGATAGAGAAGAACAAAACATGGACTCTTGTTCCTAGACCCAAGGATTAAAATGTAATTAGCACAAACTAGGTATTCAGAAATAAGCTAGATGAAGATGGAGAAGTTTCCAGGAAAAAAAAAAAAAGCAATGTTAGTATGTAAAGGTTATTCTCAAGAAGAAGGTATTGATTATGGTGAAACCTTTTCTCCTATTGAAAGATTAGAAGGTGTTAGAACTTTACTAGCATATGCAGCACATAGAGGACTTAAAGTTTATCAAATGGAAGTTAAATTTGCATTCTTGAATGGAATTCTTGATGAGGAAGTCTACATAGAACAAAATAAAGGTTTTGTAGATCCTAGCAAAAGAGATATGGTCTACAAATTACACAAAGCATTATATGGTCTCAAGTAAGCTTCGAGCGCTTGCTATGAAAGACTTCATAACTACTTGATACCGATTAGTTTTCAAAGAACAAATGATAATAGTAGTTTGTATATCAAAGAAGGACCAGATAAGAAGATTGTGTTGGTAGAAATATTCATGGATGACACTTTATTCATAGGAAATTGTGACTTGTGCAAAGAATTTTTAGAAGAAATGAGTAAAGAATTTGAGATGTCTATGTTTGGAGAAATAAAATTCTTTGTTGGATTGCTGATCCAGCAGAAGAAAGATGGTATCTATGTTACTCAATCTAAATATATCAAGAAAATACTAAGGAAAATTATAATGGAAGACTCAAGACCAATTGGAACCCCTATGTCTACTAGACATAAGCTTTCCAAAAATTATGATTGCAAAGAGTAAGATCAAACCACATACAAATCAATGATTGGAAAATTGTAGTATGTAGTGTATACAAAACTTAGTGTATACAAAATTTGATATTACATTAGCAGTCAGTATGGTGGCAAGATTCTCAGCAAATCCCAAAGAAAATCACATGATGGCAATCAAAATAATAATGAGATATCTGAAAGGTACTGAAGACTATGGTTTATGGTACAAAATAGGAGGAAATTTGGACTTAAGAGTATTCATAGATGTTGATTGGGTAGGAAGTATTGATAAAAAAAAGAGCACCAGTGGTGGAGCATTCTTTCTTGATAAAAAGACAAGTTTCTTGGACAATAAAAAAATAGAATTTTATTTCTCAGTCCACAGTAGAGGTAGAATATGTGGCAGTAGCAGTTAATTGTTCTAATATTGTTTGGTTCAAACAACTATTGGCAAGTATGAAGATAGAGATCAAAGATCTAATGGTTATATACTGTGATAACAACAATGCAATTAATATATCAAAGAATCTAGTGATGCATACCAAAACAAAACACATTGCTATAAAATATCATTTTTTGAGAGAATTGGTACAAGATAAATAAGTCATATTGGAACATGTAAATACTAAAGAACAAATTGTAGACATATTCACCAGGCCATTACCTAAAGATGCATTTATGTATCTAAGAGATAAGCTAGGGTTCATTCCCCTATTTGAAGCTCACTAAATGAAGTTTAGTGATGTATCAAACAGTGCATGTTGAAGACCAATCAGTTGGTGCAGTATTGACAAAGGGCATATTGCAAATGAATCAGTACATAAGGTACATTGATATTTACTAAATATTGACTTTGGCATGAGATGTCAAAGAGGAAGACATTTTCTATCATATCTCAGAGAAATTTTATAAAGAAAAAGAGAAAAAGATGTCAATAAGGGAAAATGAACTTGGTCTGATATCAAAAACAAAATTTTCTATCAGAAAAAGATGTTGAAGATAGAAGTGTTTTGATAGAGGGAGAAACTGAAGGCACAATGAGTTCACACTAATAGAGGGAGTTCTCATGGATGAGAATCAAAATGAACCTAAGGATATGTTCCTTACTCTCTAAAAATTCCATTGCATTATGAAATATTTTGTTGCCATCAATGCCAAAGAGGGAGATTTTTTAATATAATTGATAAATTGTGTATTGTCTTTGATGTTACACAAAATGTCATATCATCACTAGTCAGTGTATGTCAAGCTCACTTGGGCATTGAAGACAATGTTCTATGTCTACTGAGCATTCTAGAGTTTTCCTAGTTTAGAAGACAATATCTACTAAGTTCACTCGGGCATCAAAGGAAAGTTTACAAAAGTTGAGTGTTAACAGAGATCACTTGGTTAATGAAGGAAATATTGGATGGAACTAGTGTTAATCGAGCTCACTCAGTTACCAAATGAACTTTGTGAATATGCAATATTGATTGAGTTCACCTAGTTAATACAGGAAAAAAAATTTTGAGTTAGTGTCTACCTATCAAGGTTGGTTGATGAAGGAATTTCTTATTTTAAAATATTGAATTCAATTGATTTATCTATTGGTTCTAGTCGACTGAGAAGATTATTCTAAGTTATATTCAAGTCAACTTGACAATATTAAATATATAAATATAAGGTCAAGTTGAAGATTAGAAAGTGTATGAAAGTGGAACATAATTAAAGATTTGATAATGTCAAGAGGAAGCAAATTGGAAGGCTAAGAAGAATATCCTTGTTGAGATGCAAAGATACATTCAATCAAGAAGGATCAAGTATAAAAGCTAGTATCAAGATCTGTAATCAGCAATTTAATTGCATCAGGAATCAGGTAATCTCATTGTTACTCCCTAACCATTGTAGGAGTGATCTAAATCTCTTAACAAAGTTACCTTAACAATTGTTTGTAAATCCTCTAACAAGGTGACATTTCTATTGAAGTGTCTAAAGACCTCTAACAAGGCCACTCCTAACAAGGTGATCAAATCCTTTAAAAAGGTCACACCTAATAGTGTCTTTTGTAACCTTTAATAGAGTTGGCTCCTAATAGAGCTCACTTCAGAAGAGTAAAATCAGTAACTAGTTGCAATTGGTGGTTTTTTCCCAAATTGGGTTTCCATGTTAAATCTTGGTGTCAAGTGTGTTCATGCTATTTCTTTTATGTGTTTTCAAATAATTTAAAGTAATATTAATCACAGATAATATCTTAAAGATTTTCATGTTATGCATTTACCAAGATATTTCAATGTTTACTAAGTTACAACATTTTTTTGTGTGTTTGTCAAGCATCAACAGAGTTAAGTTTTCACATAATTTTTTTTTAATGACATCTATGGGATCTGGGATTTATTTTAGTGGTAACTAATTCACCCCTCCCCTCTCATTTACTCCTCTTATATTTCCAACATTAAGAACCTTATGGAATCTCAAGAGGCAAAATATTAGGGCTTGGTGGCAAATGGTGTATCTCTTACCCTCATCCCTTTTCTTATGCACATTACAAATAGAGTCATCTATGGAGTGTAATAATAGGTAAGGAAAAGAAATAATCTCTCTATTCCTAAAATTTTTGAGAATAGGAAAGTGATAATAATAGAAAACTTTAAACCTATTTTCAAGTGTAATGTACCTCATTGTGGCATAGTAGTTGACATTCCATGGCTCTCAAAGTTTCTCCCATGCAAATCCACCACAAAATCATTTAGGAGCCTCATCTGGTGGAAATAATTTCTTCAAGCATGCTTCATCTATAACCTAATGGAACTTCAAAATTAGAGTTTTTTTACAAAATTTCACAAAATCGAGATCTAGTCCTAAACAACATTTTGATTTCATGATTTTAAGATATATGAAATCCTCAAACTTTGATCTTGCAATTTTGGAACCAAGTCTATTGTGATTCTTATATTTTGTGATTTTGTAACTACACTTTTAGCTATGCTTTGATTTCATGAATTTGAGAAGGAAGATATCTTTTGTCTCCAATTTTGTGATTTTGATGCCAATGTTTCTTTGACATTCTATAATTCTATGAATTACAAAGGAGCATTTGTTTAATTAATTAACTAGCATAAGAGGTTATGCCAAGGATTTATTTAATTCATCTAGTTTTCTTTCTAGTATGACATTAATCAAGGATGGCTTGTGCTAAGGATTTGAAGGAAATATAGTCATTAAATTTGTTCTTCCTTGATCATAGATATAAGGGCATTTGGTAAGTTTATACTTTTATAGAAAAATATTCTTGTGTGATTTGTTTGTTTGTTTTGCAAGGAAAAAGATATGAGTTTCCTAGTACAATCACGTGATGAGAAAGTAGTACCTTGCTTGGTCATGCAACCTGGGTTGGCACCAACTCAAGAAGATGAATTTGATGTCATCCATAGCATATATGTAGCTGCATGGGATTTATAGAAAATATTCACATGGTACTAGAGTGACTTCCATGAGATGTTGATGGAAGAGAAAAGGGGGAAGCTTTGGATATTCTTGTCAGAGTGCCAGATGAGGAGGTGACCTAGTGCTTGGAAGAAATTCTTGATACGATGATATAATTATAAATCTCTTTTGTAATCTCCTTTTTATTGTAATTAATCTATAACAAGTTGCAGTTAGTTTTAAGTTAGTTAGGATGAATAGGCCTAAAGATTTTTTGCATCCTTTCATCTTCTATAAGAAAGGATACCATGGCCTTGTATAGATAGATAAACAAAGATAGAAAAGGAAATATAGACATTGTGAATAAAGGATACATAGAAAAAGTTAGATACTGCAACTTATTATAGCCTAGTTATACCTCATTTTTTGAATTAATAAAATATATCATGTTATTTTTTGAAAGATAGGGAATTGGTCATTGATTTGCAAAATTTAAATCTCTCTTGGATTTATACTATTTGAAAAACAAAATTGAGGCAAACTATTGGAAACAAAACTCATATGATTATGTATGTTTTATGCAATTGGTCTTTATTTTGAAGTTCAATTCGATTATTCAAGGTTTGTTAAAATCTCCCAGTTTGATTTCTTATTAATTTATGGTGGTACACCCATCTCTAGGACATAATATTTATTAAGTAATTTTTTAAGTTGACTCTCTTCTCCAATTTGGAAGGAACTAGTCATACCAAAATTTTAAACTTGAGGATGGCTTTGTGGAAGGTAAACAATCAGTATGAGCTTGCTTGCATGTACTATTACATTTTTTTTGAAACCCTCCACCTTTATTAAAAACATTTGTTATTATAATCACTTCTTGAGAAATTTTTCCAACTCAAGAGCATTGCTAAATCTCCAGTCACAATCATCACATCATCACTAGTTAAGGTACAACCACCTAGGTCTTACAAAGCCTAAACTGTAGAGATTGAATAAAGTTAAGATTCAATCTTCTTCATTGGCTAAAATTGTGTTGATTTTCCAAGAATCAAGTAGGTGAGCTCATAGGAAGTTAACCAACAATTTTGTGCACCAATATATTGGCGACTCTACTAGGGAGAGTTGCTCACAATTAACATTGTGTAGTTACCCAAAGACTTTCATTTTTACAAACCAATAAATTGAGAAAGTAAAATTGTGGATTTATTGGAGCAACAATTCAAAAGACATAGTAGGTAGTGGCTTTTCAAACTGAATCTTTGTGTACTCTACTAGAGTATAAATTTTTATTGAAGAAAAGTCGGTAACTCTACTATTTTGTGTGTTCAATTGTTTGTATTTTAGAATAGAAGAAGTAACAAACATTCATCCTTGAAGTCAATGTGGAGAGGAAGGTTTGAATGTTCTAGAAAGTATTTAAAGTATACTTTAGAAAAAGAAAAAATAAGAAAAGATAAGCAATCGGTAGATATGTCGCTAACTAGATATAAAAAAATTGCATATACAGAAAAGCATTTGTGTAATGGTGATCAGATGGATAATCATCTTGCTCAGAGATGTTATTACTACATCAAAACATACTAAAAAAAAATTGAATAAAGACAAAGGTCAGTCATCCAACTACACTCCTCATAAAAATAAAAATTCCTCTTTCAATACTATGCATACAAACCACTATATAACAATGAAGAAAAGAATAATTTTGTTGGCCAAAATTAAAACTAGGCAGATAGAGTTGGTAACAATTGGAGGAATAATATGTTTAACAATAAAAAAAATGTGAGGAGGTTTGAATTTAATCAAAATAACCAATGGGAAAGAGCCCCTATGAACATAGAATGATATAAGCAATTGGATTTCTCAGGAATATCAATTTACCCTAATCTTATATCCAATAATCTAAGAAGTGTTATACCTAAATTCTCTAGGGAAGAAGATCAATTTGTAGAAATATATGTCACTAATCTTAAAAGAATCGTTGAAGAATTAGAAGAACATAACAAAGATGTATTCATGAAATTATTTTCTCAATTTCTAACCAATGACACTGTAGAATGGTAAAGAGGGTTGCCTAAAAATTATATAACTAGTTGGTAGGATCTTGTAGACTTGTTCCTTGATCAATTTGGGAACCATGTTGATACTTATTTTGTGTCTCATGAATTAACCAGTATGAAGAAGAATTCAAATGAGAGTATTTTCTATTTTATTAAAAGATTCAATAATGTCTTGAATAGAATACCTCAAGACATTAGGCCTATTGACTCATTTCTCATCATTTTTATTTAAGCACCTTTGAAAGGAAGACACATTATGAGATAAGCTATCATGGACCTAATACATTACAAGAATCCTTTAAAGTGGCTATGAGAATTGAAAATGATAAAAAGGCCATAGGTAGGATTGGAAAAAGAGAAGATCCTAGGTTGTTTGATCCTAAAGAACCTAAGAAAAATAAGGAAGAAGATAAGATTGACAAGATCCTCATGATGATTAAAAATTTGAATGTGAAGGGTAAGAATGAAAGAATAAAAAACAATAGACCTTATAATAAGGAAAGATATATGATGTGGGACATGCCATACACCACATCATGGAAAGATGGTAAACCTATCAAGAACATTGATACTCCTGACCCACTTTAGAGAAATAATCACTATGCTGAGAATGTTTCATAGTGTGAAGTATGTAGAATGTCATAGTCTCCATAATAATGTTTAGTGGCTAGGAATGTCTGTGATGATAACCTTCATTTTGGATATGAATCACAAATAAATTTTTTTCCTTAGAACCCTTTTGGAGTGAGGATTCTTTAGAAGATGAATATGTGTCATATGTTGATGCACGAACGATGAGATACTTGGATCAACAAGTTCTCTCAAATGAATAACTAATTAGAAGAGTTATGAAAATGAAGAAATAAAAGCTCTCATTATAGTAGTTGAAAAGGCTAAGAGTAACTACAAATTGAGGAATAGGATGATTAATCCAGACCCAAAAGGAGATGATAAACCCACTCTAAACAAAGGGATTTCATTGAATAAGCCTTCTGAAAAGACCTTACAATGGACACCATAAATAGATCAATAGGAACCAAGTAAGCAATAGGTGAATGACACTTTTATTTCTAATGCTCTGTCTCAAATAAAGGTTTATGTCCCATTCTTAGAAATAGTGAAAATTCATGAATTTATGGCAAGGAAGTTCTAAATATTATATAAAAAACTAATAAAAGTGATGTTGAAGGGACCACACTAGTTATTTATTTAGGGACAAATATAAATGAAACAATTCCTCAAATTGATCTCTTTTACTTGACTCTTCTTATAAATAATAAATTGGTTAAGGATTGTATGATAGATTCAAGAGTTGTTATGAATATTATAACTATTGAAGTTATGAATGAATTAGGATTAAAAGTAGACATACCTTATGGAAAGTGTTATGTGATGGATAATAGGTCTGTCCCAATAATTGGGGTTATTAAGAATGTTGACTTCAAGTTCCCTTCTTGTCCTAATGTTTCATATAAGATTGACATACCTATGGTTGATGCTCTAGATTCCTATGGTATGTTACTCTCAAGACAATAGTAAAATCTAGTTGGGGGCATATACAATTGGATTTATCTTATGAAACAATTCCAATAAATGGTAAGGATATAAGAATTGATAATGAACCTAGATTTGATATATCATTGAACATTTTCACCCTGACATAAAAATAACTTTTTCTCAAATGGGTATAGACAATTTTCAAATAAATGTTAACAAACCTATCCAGAATATAGGGAATTCTAGTGTTCTTATGTAGGAAGAAAATGAAGGAAGATGGCATCTACATTTTAATAGAGCATGTAGTAAGGAATAAAATGGCACTAGAATAAGTCTAACATCCCCTTCAGGTAAAATCTTCAAGTACACATTTATGCTTAACTTTGAATGTACCAATAATGTTGTTGAATATGAAGCATTAATTTTAGGAATTATCCATATCCACAACTGGATAAGAACACCAAGAAAGAATCCACACTTGTACCATCAAGTCCACCAAGTAATCCTCTAGTTCTCAAGCCACAGCTACTAGCTCTTCAAAGTTTGTATCTACCCTTCATCATCTTCTCCAAGCTAGATTATTTAATGCCTAAAGACTCTACAAAACCCCTAATTATACCCAACCAAGCCACAAGTCAACCTATTTCATTACAAATGAAATTAAATATCTTATGCAATGCAAGGCAGGAGAATCCCCAAAGGAGATGTCCAAACCCTCAGCAAATAAACACACAATAGAAACACAACAACAAAGCAACACAATGGAAGATATGATACCAATTCACCAATCTTTATTCATATATTTAACTGATTACATGCAATATGCCTGATTGTAAGGTGTTTTGGGTTAGGGCCAAATACAAAAAGCAATTACAATAACAGTTCTACAAGATCCAACAAGATTCAACTTAAAAACCCAATCCAAACTAGTCTAGATCCATAACTAGATAAGAGCACCAAGAAGAATCCATACATGTACCCTCAAGTCCACCAAGTAATTCTTTGGTTCTCAAGCCACAGTTACTAGCTCTTCAAAGTTCACATCTACCCTTCATCCTCTTCTCCAAGATAGATGATTTAATGCCTAAAGACTCCAAAAACACCCTACTTATACCCAACCATGCCACAAGTTGGCCCAATTCATTAAAAATTAAATTAAATCCCTTACATTTAATTTATGTATGGGTATTTAATTTGTGTTGTAGCCAACTTAATGCTAAACATATATTTAATGTAAGGGAATTTATTTAATTTGTAATGAGCTAGGCCAACTTGTGGCTTGGTAAGTAGGGGGTTTTTTGGAGTCTTTAGGCATTAAATCATTCATCTTGGAGAAGAGGATGAAGGGTAGATGCAAACTTTAAAGAGCTGGTAGATGCAACTTGAGAACCAGAGGATTGCTTGGTGGACATGAGGGTACAAGTGTGGATTATTCTTGGTGTTCTTATCTAGTTGTGGAGTTGGACTAGTTTGGATTGGGTTTGTAATTTGGATGGGAGGGATGAGATAACTAGGGCCAAAGGCACACCCAGCTATCCAAACTGCATGCAAGAGTAAACATAGTGGAAAAAAACACAATAACAACAAGCATAGGAGGTAGAGGAGAAAAATACTTTTATAGATTCATCAGATCATCAAATACATGCCTAGTAGTAAGGCCTTTTGGGTTACGACCAAGCTTACAATTCAAACTCAATCCACAATGATAAATTTTGCATTCCTACTTGCTTCTTCTCTTCCTATGCTACTTCCATCTACTTTTCTATACCCTATAACTCTACGAAAGACCCCTTAAATACATGCACAACCACAAGTTGACATGTTGCAAATACCGACTAATTAAACCGTTACATTAAATGCGAAAACAAGCCACAAGTCAGCTCTCAGAAAACAACTATCACAAAAATTAAATGCAAAGGTTGGCTCCAACTAGAAACTACACATAGAAAACTTGACAAACAAAGGACCAAACAAGATGTTGCAACTTAGTGAACTTGGTAATCAAATAAACTTGACAACAAAAGGAAATTAGAATCAACTGTGAAATTAGAAATCAAAGGAAATCGACAACCCAAATGAACTTGGCAACCACTCTGAACTCATAAACCAAAGAGAACTCGGCAACCAAAGAGAACTTGGCTACCAAAGGAACTCAAAAATGCAAGTGCAACTCCAAAACAACTACAAAACTTAGCAAACATGTAGGATGGCAATGCAACCCAAGATGCTCCTGCATCAAACAATTAGGTTTGAAAGAAATGATTCTCCTAAATCATTGAGATGTCACAACTTGAGCTGAATCCAAATCAAATTGGGAAATCTATGAAGCATCTTCAACTAGTCTATTCTTCCACTTTGCCAAATACTCATAGTAATATTTTCCTCTTGTGCTCTTATTAACTCTCTAATCCAATACATGTTCAACTTCTTCAATCTGCTTCTTAGGATAATTATTTGATATAGCAACTTCATCATCTGACCCACAATATTTGTACAAAGTAGAAAAATTGAATATAGGAGATATATGGATGTTCTTAGGTAACTCAACCTCATAATCATTACCACTATCAAACATCTTCAAGATCTTACAAGGTCCAAACTTATTCATCTTTAGCTTACTAAATGTTCCAATAGAAAATCTTCCTTTCTTCAAATGAACCATCACCTCATCACCAACTTCAAAAATATCATGTCTTCTAGACTTATCAACATTATCCTTATACTTTAGATTACTTTTTTCCAATCTTGATCTCACTTCCTCGTGCAAAGACTTCATAAAATTAGCAAAATTTTCTTATGTAGCACTTCTCTTCTCTTCACTAGCAATATCCCTTAAATCTGATATCCCTTTAGGTTGTATCCCAGTAATAATCACAAAAAGTATTGTCCCTGTACACATGTTCATAGAACTGTTATATGCAAACTCAACTTGTGCTAATACTATTTCCCAATTACTTGACTTATCTCCAACTAAACATCTCAAAAAATTACCCAAGCTTCTACTTACAACCTCTATCTATCCATCTATCTATAGATGGAATGTAGAACTAAACTTCAACTCAGTACCCATCTTCTTCCACAAAGTCTTCAAAAACTAACCAACAAACTTACTATCTCTATCAGAAATAATACTTCTTAGTAATCCATGCAATCTAACAATCTCTTTGAAGAAAATTTCAGCAACATGTTCAACATCTGATGTCTTCTTACAAGATATGAAATGAATCATCTTAGAAAATCTATCCACAACAATAAATATAGAATCATACCCCTTCACTGTCTTAGGAAATCCAAGAACAAAATCCATATTGATGTCACTCCAAGGTTTCTTAGGAACAAAAATAGGTGTATACAATTTAGTATTTTGACATAATCCTTTTAAAACATGAAAAGCTCCACAACTCTTTACAAAATTCTAAACATCATTATACATCTCTGGCCAATAATACTTCTCCTTCAGTAGACTTAGTATCTTATCTATTCCAAAATGTCCAGCCAATCACCACTATGCTTTTCCTTAATCAAAATCAACCTCATAGAACTCTTTGGAATACACAACTAAATTCCCTTAAATAAAATACCTTCTTGAAAAAAATATTCATCAAACTTACTTGGTTGTTCTTTCAAGCTAGGTGCTCTGCACTCTTTGCACATTTCATAAAAATTATGATCAATATCATACAACTCTTTCATCTTATCAAAACTTGTTAGAAACAATAGTCCACCAAGATAACTGAGGGGGGGTGTGAATCTGTTATTCTATAATTAAAACATTTATCCTCTTTAAAAAAACTTAACCATTCAACCAAATTAAACAACAACCATAAAGATGCATATAAACAATTACACCAGATATGTTGACTAGGGAAAACTTTGATCAGAGGGAAAACCCTGGTGCGAATGATGCCTGCAAGATGATTTACTAATATAAATGTTCCTTGTTAGAGGATGGACCCTGTTAGGATTCTATTACAACATTTAGTACAAAAGAGTCCCTATTAGGAGACTTTGAATCCGTGTTAAGAGATTCCAACCCTGTTAGGAGTTGTGGAAGGCAGCTAAACCCACTATCCAAATAGCTTTAGGATTAGATCAATGAACCCATTATCTAATTGACCTTGGTACTATTATTTTCAGAATAATAGATGTGAAACAAGATTTTACTTCTTCCTCTATCCAGTATATTGGACTTCTTCTCCTTTAGATCATGCAATCAAATCTAGAGCTCTATACTCAATAAAAATAACCCTTAAGGTCACCTACACACATTGGTAAGTTACTCTACTCTTTTGATCAATAATTTGCAAGTCTTCCCTTTTCCTTTTTTATTAAACACAAAAAACATCTTTCCTTTATACCACGCTCAATAATAAATCCTTGAGTTAGCTTCCCACTCAATTATAATAGATTAATTAAATGAATATGCATTTAATTAATGTTGTTTGTTCATAGTTATAAAAAAACTTTCACACATGTGACTTACATACATGTGCACTCACTAACATCATCAATGGTTAGTATATTGTCTCTAGTTAACTATGCAACCTTTCACTACATTTCTGATGAACTGTAGCAATCACACAATAGGAACTTCTTTCCTAATACTCTATTTCCATACAATTCTTAGTAGATCAACCATATCTTCTATACACTATCAAATTAAGTTTTGTGCACTTACCCTTGCAACATAGACATACTATAGTATGCACTAGTAACTGTGCATAGACAAGTAAGTAATATATTGTTCTTAATACACAAAATCATAGTCTACTGCTCTATTAGTCTTTACAAATTTATTACTATGTTGTCATCAATGACAAACACAGTCATCATATCAATGTTTTGTAATGATCCCCCATAGCATCAGCATTCATGCTAACAATCTTCCTATTTGGCATTGATGGCAACATAGATGAAAAACATCTAAGTTCCAAAAATACCAAATATACATCTTCTTCATTATCATGTTCTACTTTCTTCCCAATTGAACTATATAGTATGTTTTTCATGTCACTTTCTCCCCCATTGACATCAATTTCAAAGGTAATACACAAATGGTTCAATTGCTCGAAGATACAATAATTTATTAGCACCGCAAAAAGTCAGTATGTTGCTTTACAATTTTTTTAAATAAATCCATAAACAACTCAAGTTTCTAAAGACACTATTGCATACTAGTTACCAATTACCAAGAGTCCTTTTCTGACTCTATTCATCACAAATACTCCCCCATTGAGGAAGCATCAACATTTAGTCTAGTTTGTGAATGATGCTCTATTCCCTAGACTGATGCACTTTTGCATCTTTTATTCTAAAGTAGGCAAGGGCATAACCCCAAGCAGACCTCTTAGGTACTCAAATGTATCCTTTGGTAAGGCTTTTGTGATAATGTCTACAATCTGTTTCTTTGTGTTAATGTACTCCAGTCTAATTTCTTTCTTTGCAACTTTCTCTCTCAACACATGAAACTTTATAGAGATGTTCTTAGTCTTAGAATGCAAAATAGGATTCTTAGACATGTTAACTATACTAGTGTTATAGCAGTAAATGATAACAGGTTCTTTGAATGTAATTCCAATATCCTTCATCATTTTCTTCATCCATATAACTTGATTATAGTTGTTTGCTGCTGCAACATATTCTGCCTCTGTAGTACTTTGTTAAGTGCAATCCTTTTTCTTTTTTAACCAAGAAACTATTCTTCCACCAAAAAAGAATGCTCCTCCACTGGTTCTTGTTCTATCATCTATATCTCTAGTCCAATTAGCATCAGTATAGGTGCAAAGATTAAAATCATTACTTTTGTCATACCAAATGCGATAATTAGATGTCCCTTTTAGATATCTAAATATTCTTTTTACTGTTGTGTAGTGATATTCTTTAGGATCAGCTTGAAATCTTGCCATAATTCCAATCACATTTTCTATATCAAGTCTACTATGAGTTAGATACTACAATCCTCT
The DNA here is from genome assembly GCA_028749045.1 of Cupressus sempervirens. Taxonomy (NCBI): domain Eukaryota; kingdom Viridiplantae; phylum Streptophyta; class Pinopsida; order Cupressales; family Cupressaceae; genus Cupressus; species Cupressus sempervirens. The sequence goes on along the minus strand of CM053785.1, from coordinate 705,960,036 downwards.
AATCATAGATCTATACTTCTTTTGTTCAACTGCAAGTGTCTCATCCTTGCTTGATAATTTGTGACTAGTTACCATAGGAGTTCCAATAGGTTTACAATTTTTAAGTCCAAATATTTTAGCAAATCTTTCAAATACTTGGTTTGAGAAATAAAGATACCTTCTTTGTTTTGAACAATTTGTAATCCTAAGAAGAATTTCATTTCTTCTATCATACTCATCTCAAATTTATTCTTCATATCTTCTGAGAATTTATTATTGGCTTCATCATTTTCACAAAAAATGATATCATCAAAAAATACAATGACTATCAACAAATCATTTTCTATTTCTTTTAGGTACAAGTTGTTTTTTGTTCCTTTAGTAAATCCAAGCTTTGCTAAGTATTTATCTAACCTTGCATACCAAGTTCTAGGTGATTTCTTTAATCCATAAAAGACTTTCTTTAATCTACAAACCATATCATTCCCTTCTATCAAAGGAAAACCTTCAGGCTGCTCAATATAAACTTCTTCTTCAAGTTCTCCATTCAGGAATGTTGACTTAACATCCATCTGATATACCTTAAAGTTTTTATTTGCTGCATATGCCAAGAACATTCTAACTACTTCCATTATTGCTACAGATGCATATGTTTCCTCATAGTCTATTCCTTCTTGCTGAGAGTAGCCTTTGCATGCTAGTCTTTTTTTGTTTCTTATTACTTCTCCGCGTTCATTCATTTTGTTTCTGAATACCCACTTTGTGCCAATCACATTTTTGTCCTTAGGTTTAGGAACTAATTCTCATGTGTCATTCTTTATTATCTATTGAAGTTATTCTTCCATTACTTTCATCCAATGATTATCCTTGATTGCATCATCTATGCTCTTTGGTTCTACTTGAGATATTAGGCATAGTTCTTCATTCATTCAACTTCTTGTCATTACTCCTTTTTCTTTACTTCCTATTATCTAATTAGAAAAATGCTTTTTTATCATATTATTATTTGGAGTAGGAGTTACTACTTCAATTCTTATTTCTAGTACTATGTTCTATTCTTATCTTATTTCTTCTATTTGCGCATTATTCTGCAAGTCATTGTTACTCTTGAGAAATAATTCATTACATTTGTTGGTCATCCTAGAATAATCATCTTCATTAGAGTTATAATCCATCATCTTCTCTTCAGTGCCAAAATTTTCATCTTTTCTCACATGTGCACACTTTACTATAGTTTTTGTTCTATAGTCAAAACATCTGTAAGATTTACTTTTTAATGAATAGCCAAGAAACATACTTTCATCGATCCTTTGATCAAACTTACCCACATCATCATCTCTTTTGATGTAACATTTGCTTCCAAATATTCTAAAATATTTGACTGATGGTGAGTATCCAAACCATAACTCATAAGGTGTTTTCTCTAGAACTTTTTTGACCTATACTCTATTCAAAGTGTATACTACTGTATTGACTGCTTCTCTCCAAAATGTCTTTGGTACATCATTCTCAAATAACATAGCTCTTGTTGCTTCAGCAATTGATCTGTTTCTTCTTTTAGCAATCCCATTTGGTTTAGGTGTATGAGGTGAAGTTAGCTATCTCTTGATTACATGCTCTTCACAATAGATATTGAATTCTCCTCCTCTATCAAATCTCAAGCTCTTGATTTTAACTCTAGATTCATTCTCTACTCTATTCTTGAATATCTTGAATTTCTCAAATGCTTCTGATTTTTCTTTAAGAAAAGCTACCCACATCATTCTGGTAAAATCATCAACAAAAATCATAAAACACCTTTCTCCATGGAATCCTCTAGTTCTTGAAGGACCACTCAAATCTGTATGGATCAATTCTAGCTTTTGTGTAGTACCAAATTGCTTTCTAGGAAATGAAACTTTCTTCTACTTAGCCAAGATACATTCCTTACAAACAATGTCAATGTGCTTAGTGATCTTAGGTAAATCTCTTATAGAAAATGTATTACTAGCTTTCACAATGTTATCAAAGTTTATGTGACAAAATCTTCTATGTGGTAACCAATTGTTCTCAACTTTAGCTACTAAACATGTTATTTTATTGGTGTTCAACTTAAATACATTACCTCTGGTTCTTGTGCCACTACCAACCAATTTTCCCTCCTTGTCCTTGATGACACATGTGTCATTACCAAACTATAATTGGTAACCCTTGTCCATAAGTTTTCCAACACTTAAAAAGTTATGTTTTAGTCCATCAACAAAGTAGACATCATCAGTATTAATTTTACCATCAAGTGTGATAGATCCAATTACTATAGTGTGACAGGCTGCATTATTCCCTACTTTGACAATCCCTCCATCATGGCTTTTGAATTTGATCAATTTTCTCATATCACCAGTCATATGATGTGAACAACCACTATCAATGATCCAATATGTCCTTTAAACTTGTGAAATCAGCACACTTTCTTCTCTGATCTCTCTATCAAGATCATCCTCCTTTATAGCTATGAATCCCAATTCATCTTCGCTTTTTTTTTTATCATATTGGTCTTCTTCTCCTTCATTAGCATACAAGCAATTTCTAGCTCTTCTAGATTTGAATCTTCCCTTATACTTCCTTTCTCTTTTAGGAAACTTTGATGCATAATAACCATATTCATTACATGTCCAACGCCATCTTTTTCTCTTTCCACAAGAAAAGCAACTCCTTCCTGGATCTTTTCCTCAATAGACTTGCTACTACTAGCAATGTCTCCTTATGATTTTGTGTTCCTTGCTAGACCAAATTTAATATTTAATGCACTAAATGTTGTCTCAACTTTTTCTAATTCTCCTTATTGTTTCAGATCAAATTTTGTAGCTTGCAATCTACCAAAGCAATGTTTCTTTGGTAAAATTATTAGTGCAGGGTATCATCAGCTGAATCATTTGTGTTATTGTCTTGAAAGGTGGTGTTAGACTTTTCAAGATCTTCCATGTTACCTCATCATCAAATTTCTTTCCACCATGAGATGTGATTCCTACAACAATCTCAGATATTCTGCCAATATAGCTTCTTACAAATTCATCTTCCATCATTCTAGCATCATGAAATGCACAATGCAAATTTTGTAATCTAATTCTTTTTGCATGTGTATCACCCTCATAATTAGCTTCTAAATTTTTCCAAATTTCATGAGATGTTTTGAGTAGTTTTACCTAGCTATACTCACTTTTAGGTAGAGCTGACAATATTGCTTCTCTTGCCCTTATGTTACACATAAATACTTCTCTCTATTCCTTAGTAAAAATTTCAAGATTGTCTTCTTCTGCAATATTCTTAGATGCCTTGGTTACAAGCCAATATCTCATACCCATGCACAAAAAATGAATCTTCATCTTATCCTTCCAGCTATCATAATTGGTGCCATCAAATCTTGAACTTTCCTTCTTGAACATGTTTTCCATGGATCTCCCAAATTTGTTAAACTTTTTCTTCAAGGACCTAATGCTCTGATACCAATTGTTAGAAAGAATAGTCTACCAAGATAACTGAGAGGGGGGGTGGGGGAGGGGGTGGTGAATCAATTATTCTATAATTAAAAAATGTATCCTCTTTAAAAAAACTTAACCATTCAACCAAAGTAAACAACAACCATAAAGATGCACATAAACAATTACACCAGATATCTTGACTAGGGAAACCCTTGATCAGAGGGAAAACCCTAGTGGGAATGGTGCCCACAAGATGATTTACTAATATAAATGTTCCTTGTTAGAGGATGGACCCTAGGAGGAGTCTATTACAACATTTAGTACAAAATAATCCCTGTTAGGAGACTTTGAATCCCTATTAGGAGTTGTGGAAGGTAGCTAAACCCACTATCCAAATAGCTTCAGGATTAGAGCAATGAACCCACTATCCAATTGACCTCAATACTATTCTTTTTAGAATAATAGATGTGAAACAAGCTTTTACTTCTTCCTCTGTCCAGTACATTGGACTTCTCCTTTAGATCATGCAATCAGATCTAGAACTCTATACTTAGTAACAATAACCCTTAAGGTCACTTACACGCATTTGTAAGTTACTTTACTATGTTGCTCAATAATTTGCAAGTCTTCCCTTCTCTTTTCCTATTAAACATGGAAAACATCTTTCCTTTATACCATGCTCAATAATAAATCCTTGAGGTAGCTTTCCACTTAATTATAATATGTTAATTAAATGAATACACATTTAATTAATGTTGTTGAGTCATAGTTATAAAAAAATTTACACACATGCAACTTCCATACATGTGCACTCACTGATGTCATCAAAAGTTAGTATACTATCTCCAATTAAATACATAATCTTTCACTACATTTTTAATGAACTATAGCAATCACACAATAGGAACTATTTTCCTAATACTTTGTTTCCATATTATTCTTTATCGATCAACCATATCTTTCGTACACTATCAAATTAGGTTTTGTGCACTTACCCTTGCAACATAAACATATTGTCATATGCGTTGGTAACTACACATAGATAGGTAATAAGTAATATATTGTTCTTAATAGACAAAATCACAGTCTACTACTCTATCAATCTTTACAAATTTATTACTATGTTGTCATCAATGACAAACATAGTCATCATATCAATGTTTTGCAATGTTGCCCCATAGCATCAACATTCATGCTAACAAAACCAACAACTTCAATCTTTATCTCAGTCAGCAAAGAAGATCTTCTACTCAATGCATCAGCAACATGGTTAGTGACTCCACTCTTATGCTTAATCACAAATGTGAGATTATGCAAGTACTCAACCCACTTCATATGTCTCTGATTCAACTTATGTTGACTGCCCAAGTATTGAGAAGCTTTACTATCAATATACAACACAAACACCTTAGGAATCAAATAATGTCTCCATTTCCTCAAGGATTGAACAATAGCATAAAAATATTGATCATACATACAATATTTCCTTTTAGCATCATTCAACTTCTCACTAAAGAAAGCAACATGTTTACCTTCTTGACTCAACACATCTCCTATTGCACTACCACTTGCATCACATTCAACTTGAAATACCTTATTGAAGCCAAGCAAATCTGATATAGGCAACTCAGCAACCTTTTGTTTCGAAGTCTCAAAAAATATTATCAGCTCCATGTGTCCACTTGAATTCATTTTTATCTTCTTTCATTGTCTCGGTCATAGCATTGCAAATAGAACTGAAATTTCTTATAAACTTCCTATAAAAACTAGCCAAACCATGAAATGATCTTACCTCACCCACATTCTCAAGTGTAGGCCACTCCAAAATTGCTTTAACTTTCTTAGGTTCCATCTTCAAACCATTAGCTAAAATCAAAAATCCCAAATATACAATATCCTCTTGCATAAAAGAACATTTTTTTAGATTAATCATCAAATTTTGATCTTTCCATATCTACAATATGTCTAACATGCTCAAGATGTTCTTCCTTAGTCTTATTTCATATCATATTATCATCCAAATAAAAAATCACAAACTTACCTAAGAAGCTCTTGAGAACCTTATTCATCAATCTCATGAAAGTACTAGGTACATTAGTCAAACCAAAAATCATTGCCAACCATTCATACAAACCATATTTTTTCTTGAAACTAGTCTTCCATTCATCACCTTCTTTGATTCTAATCTAAAGATAACCACTCTTCAAATCAATCTTGGTAAAGTTCTTTTCTTCACTCAAACAATCCATTATGGCATCCATCCTTGGCATAGGAAACCTATATTTTACAATGATCTTGTTAATAGTTCTAGAATCAGTACACATTCTCCATTCTCCATTCTTCTTCAGTGCTAATATAATAGGTACAATGCATAGACTCAAACTTTCTTTGATCAAACCTTTCTACAACAACTCATGCACTTGTTTGTTAAGTTCTTCATTTTTAGTAGGTGTCAATCTATATGGTGTTTTATTTGGCAAACTAGCTCCAAGAATCAGATCCATTCAATGACTTATACTTCTCATTAGAGGTAAACCATCAAGTATATCCTCTACAACAATATCTTTATACTCATTTAGCAATTTTGTAGTTTCCATGGGCACTCAGTCAATACTACCATTTTCTGATGTCACTCAGTTACCACTACCTTTTTTCACTCAATCATTACTGGCTAGCACTTGGTTAGCACTATTTTTGGATTCTCATCTACTACTGGCACAACTCAGTCTTCTATGGATTATGGAAAAATAGATTTTTTTCCTTCTTTATTTCCTTTTCAAATTGTTTTCCATTAACCATAAAAATTTTCACAGTAGTACAATTAACCTCATTTTTGGACTTTCAATCAAAGGCAGCAATATTTTCTTTTTCCCTTTCACCAAAAGAGTATAGTGATTCAATCTTCCATCATGTATAGCATATCTATCATATTGTAAAGGTCTACCCAATAGAATATGACAAAAATTGATAGGAATAATATCACATAGAACTTCATCAAAATAGTTTTCAATCTTGAACTTCACAATACATTGTTCACTTACCAATATTGTATGCTCATCCTTCATCCATGAAACATAAGTTGGCTGCAATAGGAGAATCCCAAAGGAGATGTCCAAACCCCCAAAAAATAACAACACAATAGAAACACAACAACAAAGCAACAAAAATGCAAGATATAATACCAAATCACCACTCTTTATTCATATATATAACTTATTACATGCAATATGCCTAGTTGTAAGGCCTTCCAAGTTAGGGACAAATACAAATAGCAATTACAATAACAATTCTGCAAGATCCAACAAGATCCAACTTAACACTTGTATCCTCAAGTCCACCAAAAAATCATCTAGTTATCAAGCCACAGCTACTAGCTCTTCAAAGTTCACATCTACCCTTCATCCTCTTCTCCAAGATGGATAATTTAATGCCTTAAGACTCCACAAAACCCCCTACTTATACCCAACCAAGCCACAAGTTGGGCTAGTTTATTAAAAATTAAATTAAAACCCATACATTAAATAAATGTTGAACCATAAGTTAGCTACAAAAAAAATTAAATACCCATACATAAATTAAATGCCAAAAGTTGGCTCACAGATATCTCAACACCAACAAGAACCAAGACGAAGTCAAGTGCTAGAGAAAACCAAACCAAGCATCAACCAAACCATAAGCAATGTTTTAGCTCCCAAAGCATGTCAATCTCCTAGTGTATGTTGAGGTCCAAAAGCTTATGTCAAGCTCTTAGAAGCAACTAAGAAACTTGGGCAACACTATAACCAAGCTTCACTGAGCTCCCAGTCTGTGTTGCATTCCCTGTCTATGTTGATTTACCACAAGAATTGTTGAGTTCCTTCATTAACCAAGGTAGTCAATTAACATAATACCAAACCAACTTAGTATCAACTGAGTCACACTTCCTTCTTTGACCAAGTTCCCAAACTCTGAAGCCAAACCACACCACCTTGCAGAATTGTAAGCCAACTAGGGATGCTCCTACATTAGACCCCCTAGGTTTGAAAAGATGTTCTTAATAGCTGGAAGAACATCTTTTCGGATTCAGCACATCAACTCAAAACTAGTTCTTCACATACATATCCTTCAAGTCTTCAACTTCCACACTCTTTCCTTTCCTCTTCTTCTTCTTCATCATATCCATCCTCGGTGTGCTATAGGTCTACTTTTCATAATAATCTCCAATCTTCTTAGAATCCCTCAACTCAACTTGTCTACCAATACTTAGGTTCCTCCTACCAAGATCTTCATTTTGTAAAGGAATTAGGGAACACTTCCTAACACCTTTCTCAATATTAAACACATTCTTGACACAATCATGCACAACCCTACAATCATACTGCCAAGGTCTATTGAGCAACACATGACAACTATCAATGTCCACAATATCACACATCACTTATTCTTATATTTCCCAATCTAGAAATTAAAAAATACATTGATCCCTCACCTTTAAAGCATGCTCACCTTGCAACCAACCAATCCTATAAGGATAAGGATGTCTCACTCTCTTCAAACAAAGTTTTTGAACCATCTCCTTGGTAACAAGGTTATCAATACTACCACCATCTGTAATCACCTTATAGACTTTACCACTAGGCTTACAACAAGTCCTGAACAAACTAGTCCTCTGACAAGAATCTAGTGTCCTCTAACCAACCAGTACTCACTAAGCTAGCAAACTCTCTCCTTTCTTAGGTTGACTATCTTAGAATGCAACCTCATTCACAAAAACAACTTTCCTAACATGAGGACATTCAAAAGATATATTCCCTTCTTCACCACATCTAAAACTATTACCACTAAACCCACCTACACCTATCTACTTCTAATTAGTAGGTTTTGGTTCACCTTTAGCACTTAGTTTAGCCTTTGTCAAGTTATCCTACTTATCCTTCCCTCTAGCATTACCTTGACTTTTCCTCTTCAACATATCGTCAGCCTTAAGAGCATACTGATAAGCATCCTCAACCAAAGAAATATTCAACATACCAACCTTGAGATTGAACGAGGAGAATTTGATGATTAATCTAAATGGAAGAATGATAATAAAGGCAAGACCGAGTGGAAAGGTGATGATTCTCCCTCCATACCTAATGTAGTGCAAGGTGAGAGAATCCCTAAAGGAGATGTCCAAACCCCTAGAAAATAACCACATGATGGAAACACAAAAATAAAGCAACAAAAATGCAAGATCTGATACCAAATCACCACTCTTTATTCATATATATCACTTATTACATGCAATATGCCCTACTATAAGACCTTCCAGGTTAGGGCCAAATACAAAAAGTAATTACAATAATAGTTTTGCAAGATCCAACAAGATCCAACTTACAAACCCAATCCAAACTAATCCAAATCCACAACTAAATAAGAATGCCAAGAAGAATCCACACTTGTAGCCTCAAGTCCACCAAGCAATCTTGTGGTTCTCAAGATGTAGCTACTAGCTCTTCAAAATTCGCATCTACCCTTTATCCTCTTCTCCAAGATGGGTGATTTAATGCATAAATACTCCACAAAACCCCTTACTTATACCCAACCAAGCCGCAAGTTGGCCCAGTTCATTACAAATTAAATTAAATCTTTTACATTACATATATGTTGAGCCATAAATTCTTAACCCGAAAGGCCTTACAATCTAGCATATTGCATGTAATCAGTTATATATATGAATAAAGAGTGGTGATTTGGTACTACATCTTGCATTTGTGTTGCTTTGTTGTTGTGTTTCCATTGTGTGGTTATTTGTTGGGGGTTTTGACATCTCCTTAGGGGATTCTCTTGCCTTGCACTGCATCAGGTTGACATTGCAAAACATCATAAAATAAAATTATTATCGGTATTTGGTGATTCTGATCTAATCGTATGCCAAATAAGGAACAAAATTAGAACCAAATTTTCTAGATTTAAAAAAAATAGAAATTTTGTATGGGATTTTGTGATGACCCTCGAATAGGGTATATCTATGAATATAAATTGTACCTTGTAAATTAATATATCAAAATTAATTGTACCTTGTGATTTAAATTAATTGTACTTTTTAAATTTAACATTATAATATATCAAAAAAAACTATCATAATATAAATATGTTTTTCTTTGTTTAAAATATATTAAAATTTTCATAAGATATATAGATATATATATATATATATATATATATATATATGATAACATTACACATCAGTAGTCATTACATGTTATGGGAGGAAGAGAATGATTCATAAACTGACAATTCCTATGAAGTTTAAGGTCAAACCTATGCTTTTATATTGGTTAAATAATTAGAATTTTTTTGTAAAGATCAAAAGAATATACTCCCATAAAGATAACCATCACATATTGATAATAATCATTCAATATAACAGGTTGGAAAATCATGTACCCAATAAAGCAATATCGGTTATGAAGAATGAATCAACTATAATAGTCGAGTATTACCTTAAAGAAACCTGATGGTGATAAGTATTAACCTAGGAATTAATTAATGATCATATGATCTGTGTTAGATATGCATGAATTAATATTATCATGGAAAGGTGTGATTAGCAAAGGGGCATGATGGAAGAGACAATATTGTCTCATTCACTGCATCTCTTCACTTGTAGAAGATGATATAAGAATGCATTCTTATTGGTCCTTGAAGGGGTAGAGTTACCTATTGATTGATTGTAGTTTGGATCAGCTTTATTGGAGTGAAGAGCCTCCTGGCATATTCAGCGGCAATCATTATAAATGTTAAGGACAAAACATAGCAGTAGTTCACTAAAAGGAAATCACCTTTTTCAATATTTTAAGGTAAATATATTATATATATATATATATATATATATATATATAATTGTTGTTAAATATTACCTCTTTCTACAATTTCTTTTGCATCTTTTTTACATTTTACTTAGCCTAGATTCTACAGAGGATGAATAGAATATTCGTTAGAGATAGATTGTCAGGGATAAGGTTGGGACTCCAAAGAGGATGAGTGTAATGCTCATTAGCAATGGATCTCGATATCTTTAGGGGGACTATCAATGATTTTCATGGTCACCATAGTCTCAGGGTTCATACCCAAATTTATGCAGATATGGTTACCATATAAAATCAATTATATATTCATCAGAGATGGATTCCTATCTGAGGGAGATTAGAGGAACTTATAGTTTCCCCAAAATTCCATAGGTAATATATATATATTGAAACCCATTCATATGCATATGTGTAGGCTTGGATAATGGTGTCTGTATCCAAGAGATCTTGGATTAGTGCTCTATGGAAAGACAACATGATACCTAACCTAGAGGCAATCCTAGGATCAAATTCCCTTACTAACTTAGAATAGATTATATTTCTTACCAATATATTTGATGTTATGCTATACTAATACTAGTTTTGAAGGTGCCAATAGTGGCATGTTGTGATGGTTAAGTTGTTGTGTTGTTATCCTCGCCATCAAGGTTCAAATCTCATGGGGATAAGATCCCCCATTTGTGGCCTCACTGGTTCATAGCTCTAGGTCAAAGCGTTTACCCTTCTTTTGAAAAAAAAAACTAGTTTTGAAGGTAATTTTTGAGGAGAATATCTAGGGACATTGCAGTGGTATCAGAGCATAATCCTACCAACCTATGGATTAGAATTCATGTAAACATACCAACATACGAAAGGGAGAAAAGAAATGGCAAAACAACTAGCCCAAGAATTAAGAAACTTCATGGAAAAAACCAATGAAATATTTGAGAGGAAAAATCAATTAATACTCCAAGCCATTCAAAACCAAACTAAAAGAACCACTCCAACTTCAAGAGATACTCAATCTAATCACTTCGATAATGAGCACTCAACTCAAAATTCTTTCCTTAGACGTACATTACCATCATTCCTCCCAAGGGAAGAACCTATTATCTAAGAAGCTGAACTAGTCACAAATAGTGTGGAAGAACTAACTCAAGTGTATGCAAGGCTAGAACCTAAGATCCAAAAGATTATTCCTTTTAAAGGGTACTATGAAACCAAAATTCTAGCCAACCACAACAAATGTAGAAATCATGAGGGAATAGACCTTTGTGCCAAGATAGGAAAAATGATGCTACCATACTTTGATGGTTCTAAGAAAGAAAGCACACAAGCTTGGGTACAAAAACTTGATAACCAAACTAAAAGAACCACTCCAACTTCAAGAGATACTCAATCTAATCACTTTGATATTGAGCACTCAACTCAAAATTCTTTCCTTAGATGTACATTACCATCATTCCTCCCAAGGGAAGAACCTATTATCTAAGAAGCTGAACTAGTCACAAATAGTGTGGAAGAACTAACTCAAGTGTATGCAAGGCTAGAACCTAAGATCCAAAAGATTATTCCTTTTAAAGGGTACTATGAAACCAAAATTCTAGCCAACCACAAAAAATGTAGAAATCATGAGGGAACAGACCTTTACACCAAGATAGGCAAAATGATGCTACCATACTTTGATCGTTCTAAGAAAGAAAGCACACAAGCTTGGGTACAAAAACTTGATAATTATCTACCCCTCGGCCCTATGATAGAGGAAAATGCCATTAAATTTTTAGTAATCCATCTAACTGGAGAAGCCCATAACTAGTGGCATCATGTTATTATCACTTTAGGACACAATAGTATAACTACTTATTGTGAATTTACACAAAAACTCATCAATAGATTTAACAAAAAAGAACCAGAATGGTATTTTCAAGAATTAACCCACCTCAAGTAAATTGGGAATATTGAAGAATTTGCCAAAAAAATTCAAAGCCTATCGGTCATGATTCCTGACATATCTCAAAGTAGAAGGGTCTTAATGTACATTGAAGGTCTTAAGGAGCATATCAAGATAAGGGCGAAGCCTTTTGAACCTCAAACACTAGAAGAAGCCATCTAAAAGTAAAAAATGATAGAATATGATACTTCAAAGGAAAAAAAACAAAGATCAATCCTCCAAAAAATAATCAAAATGAAGGACCAAAAAGGGGAGCAACAAAATGCTTTCTTTGTCAATATCCATGGGATAAAGACCATCAATGTAAAGAAAGGGACAAATTCATTAAGAAGTGATTATGTTTCAAGTGTAAGGAACCATAAACTAAGGAGCACTGATGCAAAAAAGGGCAAATCAATAATCTGGAGGAAACATTTAATGAAGGATCTACAAAAAGGGCTAGAATGGAGGATTCTGAGCATGGGACATTAGCTATCATCACTCAAGGAAATGAGAATAGGCCTTTCTAACTTAAAGTAATTGTAAAAGGATAGAAGGTGACCACCTTGGTGGATATAGGAGCCTTGCATGATTTTATCAGCCAGTAACTTATGGATAGGCGAAAGATAGCCACTCAAGATTTTGAGGGATTCAAAGTAATCATGGGCAATGGCACCATGGATTGGTCTACCAAAATTAATCCATAGTTAGAAATCAAGATAGGGGATCATATAATCAAGAGAAACTTCTTTGTGGCCAAACTACAAAATGACATCATTCTAGGAATGCCATGGATAAATTCCTTGGGAAGGCTTATAATGGATAGCCCAAACCTTGAGATATGTTTTGAATACCAAGGGAAGGAAGTAATATTAAAAGGAAAACCAGATGGCTCTCCAAAAATGTTATCATGTAACAGAATGGAAAAGATACTTAGGCACAATCAAGGAGAATAGATATTTCAATGTATAATCCTTGATGAATCCTCCACCCATAACTAGACTACACATATCAACATTCAACCCATACTTAGGAAACATAAGAGGGTCTTTAAAGATATTCCGGTAGGACTACCCTCCAAAAGAGGATTTGAACATTCAATTGAATTAGAAGGAAAAAAACCTATAATCACCACTTCTTATCACCACCCTAACAAATTTAAAGAAGAGATTTAAAAAACCGTTAAGGAATTATTTGAAATGGGACATATTCAACCTAGTAGCAGTTCTTTTTCTTGATTAGTAGTTCTCGTAAAAAGGAAAGATGGAACAGTGAGAATGTGTATAGATTATCAATCCTTGAATAAAAAGACAATTAAAAATAGATATTCGATTCCTAGAATTGATGAACTAATTAATGAATTACATGGGGCCAAATACTTCATAAAATTGATCTAAGATTAGGATATCACCAAATTAGGATGAGGATAGAAAATATTCCCAAGATAGCCTTTCATTGTCATTATGGCCATTTTGAATTCCTAGTTATTCCTTTTGGCCTCACTAATGCACCTACAACCTTCCAATCTTGTATGAAACATATCTTCCATCAACAACTAAGAAAATTTTTATTCATTTTTTTTATGACATTCTCATTTACAGCAAGAGATGGGAGGAACATCTCAAACACATTGAGGAAGTTTTAACCATCTTAGTAACAAAATCCCTATATTAGAAATTATCAAACTGCGAATTTGGACTTGAGGAAATCATTTATTTGGGACACAAAATCAGCAAGGAAGGAGTAAGCATAGATGAAGAAAAAATTAAGGCAATCTGAGAGTTGCAAACTCCTAAAAACTTAACACAACTAAGAGGATTTGTTGGATTATGTAGCTCTTATCGATGTTTCATGAAAAGATTCTCAAAAACTGTCGCACCTCTCACGAACCTAACCAAAAAGGGATCTTTCACCTAGAATGAGATAGCCCATGATCTTCTACCTAGTGTTAGCTATTCTTGATTTTTCCATACCCTTATAACTACAATGTGATGCTTCCGGTGAAGGGATTGGAGCTATACTCATGCAAAGGAAACACCCCATAGCTTTCAAAAGCCACAAACTTATAGAGGAAAAAAGACTCTATTCTATTTATGACAAAGAAATGTTCACTATAATGTATGCCTTGGTCAAATTTTGTCAATATCTATTTTGTGGGAAGTTCATGGTGAAAATAGATCATAATAGTTTACATTTCTTTTTGAGCCAAAGGGACCTTAATGATAGACAACAAAAGTGGGTGAGTAAAATATGAGCCTATGATTTCAATATGGAATATATGAAGAGAGAAAATAATGGAGTCACAAATGAACTTTCTAGAAAGGTTCACCTTAACACCATCACCAACATTTCTAAAGATTAGAAGGAAGGAATTATCAAGGAATACGACTAAGATTCATAGGCACAAGAAATCATTAAAGGAAACCCACCTAATGAAGACTATAAAATTAGAGATAAGCTCATATATTATAAGGGAAGAGTAATGCTTTCCCCCTGCTCCCAAATTAAAGATAAAATACTTAAATAATTTCATGATAAACCCTTAGCAAGACATCAAGGATACTATAAGATATATAAACACATCAGAGAAAGATATTTTTGGAAAAATCAAAAATTTGATGTAGGAAAGTATGTGCAAGAATGTTTGGTATATCAGTGTAATAAGATTGAACTCACCCATCTAGTCAAGTTACTTCAACCATTACCCATTCCTCATCAAAAGTGGGAAAGTATATCGAAGGACTTCATAATGGGTTCGCTCAAAACTCAAGGGAAGGATGATATCTTTGTAGTAGTGGACATGCTTGCTAAGTATGCACATTTCTTTGCAATTTCTTCCAAATTTAGGGCCTATCAAGTTGCTAAGCTCTTCTTCAAAGAATTTTTCCAACTTCATGGACTTCCCCTCAACATTATCAATGATAGAGATAGTAAGTTCATTAGTAAATTCTAGCAGATACTCTTCAGATTGGTCAGGACATCCTTAACACCTAGCACAAGTTACCACCCCGAAATAGATGGACAAATAGAAATAGTAAATAAGTGGTTGGAAGGCTACCTTAGAAACTATGTTACATGAAAATAAAATTCTTGGATCAGATGGCTACATTTGGGAGAATATTTCTATAATACCACATATCACATGTCAATAGGGATGAGTCCTTTCAAGGCAATATATGGGTATGAAGCCCCGACCTGCAAGGAATTGTTGCAACCAAAAAGTAATGTACCTAAAGCACAAGACTTCATTCAACAAATTAGAGATATCATGAAGTCCCTAAAAGAAAATCTACATCAAGCTCAAAATCAACAAAAAACCTATGCCGATAAAAAACACATAGAAAGGACCTTCAAAAAGGAAGATCTTGTGTTCTCATGACTGTAGCCATATAGATAGTCTATTTTTAAACAAAGTGGAGCAGAAAAATTAAAACCTCATTTCTATGGACCCTACAAGGTATTGCAAAGAATTGGAGAAGTAGCTTATGAACTCAAACTCCTTAAAGGTAGTAAAATCCATAATGTATTTCACATGTCCTCACTTAAGAAAGTTATCAGATAGTACACAACTCCTTGTAATGAACTACCCCCATTAGATAATGAAGGAAAACTCATCTTTTGTCCTAAAACTATTCTAGACACCTGGGAAAAAAAAATCATACCATCAAAGAATATATAATTAAATGGAAACATCTGCCAAGTGAAGATGCCACTTGGGAAAAGGAGGAATTTCTTAAGTTGCTTGAGGACAAGCAAAATTGAGAGGGGAAGACTGTGATGACCCTTGAATAGGGTATATCTGTGAATATAAATTGTACCTTGTAAATTAATATATCAAAATTAATTGTACCTTGTGATTTAATTTAATTGTACTTTTGTAATTTAACATTATAATATATCAAAAAAATATCATAATATAAATATATTTTTCTTTGTTTAAAATATATTAAAATTTTCATAAGATAATATTATATATATAGATATATAATATATATAGATATATATATATAATATATAATATTTTATATATATATATATATATATATATATATATAATATTATATATATGATAACATTACACATTAGTAGTCATTAGACATTATGGGAGGAAGAGAATGATTAAGAAACTAACAATTCCTATGAAGTTTAAGATCGAACCTATGCTTGTATATTGGTCAAATAATCAGTAAGTTGTCATAAAGATCAAAAGAATATGTTTCAATAAAGATAACCATTCACATATTGATAATAATCATTTACTATAATAGGTTGGACAATCATGTACCTGATTAAGCAATATCGAATATGAAGAATGAATCAAATAGAATAGTCGAGTATTACCTTAAAGAAACTTGATGGCAATAAGTATTAACCTGGGAATTAATTAATGATCGTATGATTAGTTACGCATGAATTAATATTATCATGGAAAGGTGAAATTAGCAAAGGGGCATGACAGAAGAGACAATATTGTCTCATTCCCTATGTCTCTTCACTTGTAGAAGATGATATAAGAATGCATTCTTATTGATCCTTGGAGGGGCAGAGTTACCTATTGATCGATTGCAATTTGGATAGGCTTTATTGGAGTGAAGAGTCTGAAATGTTTCATGGGGTGCTGGAAACTATCTTTGAGTTGACAAGATTTATTTTGTGGTTGGTGGGACTAAGAATTCTGTAACAATTTGTCTTAGAGAAAATTCACCCAAGATCAAGGAGCTCAAGCACAAGCACAACTATAGATGAGAAAAAGTATGATCAAAATGATGATATATTCATTCAATATGCCATCAATATGAATCTAATTACACTAGGAGTGCCTATATACATAGGAATCAGCAACATGATAAGTCATAAAACTAGGCACATGTCACCAGATATGGGTTATCCTCCATTAAGCACAGAAGTATGTGTGATGATGAGAGGATAAGCCTACAATGGTGTAGCATGCAAAATTATGTTGTAGACACCATGTACTAAACTAGAAGTGCATATAATTGTGTTTTCTACATGAAAACTTAGTAGATAATGCAAACTCCAGTGTTGTAGACACCATGTGTTGAATTAGAGTTGCTTACTCTGATGTTGTCAACATGACAACTCATAAGAGTACACAAACTCCTAAGTGTCTCACTAATAAATAATATAATAATGCAATAACCTAAGTAATCTTAAGTAAGTGTAAATAGTAAATACTTATTTACACCAACACCACCTGCCCCCCCACCCCCTTAAGTGCAACTTAGGGGAATTCACTTAAGGTTACAAAAGCTATGATGAAATGCATAATGGGTCCCAACTACTAGGCCATGTTAGGTACCCAAGTACATAATTCAATGCAATCTCTCATAAAGTGGAGAAAGATGGGAAATCTCATGGGAAAAACCCTCCCCCAAAGAGAGATGAAGGTGTATAGATGGATGTAGTAATCAAGACCCCCCCATGATGACATACATCAAGTATATACAATAGATAAATGTAAGAACACTATCCCAGAAAAGGAAAAGGCCCTCCCCACAAGAGAGAAGAAGAAGAGAGACAAGGTAGTCTCCCCCCCCCACCCCCCACCAATGAAGAGTATTGATCAATGATAGCCACTCTAATGTAGAACCTAATCCAAGAATGTTTAATAGTGTTCCTCCCCTTTGGAAGAAATGATGCCATAGGTACATAAGAGATGCTTCCCCTATCTATAGAAAGAATCCCAATGATCAATGATGCCTCTAAAACCTACTCAATTATCCATTTTTCAATGTTGACTATTGCCCCTTCCAATGCTGCTGAAAAGAACAATGTCAGATCTAGCAAGGATGGATGTAGAACCTATCTCAAAGAACCTACAGTCTCCTCAAATGATAAAGAGACCTCATGTAACTGATGTACATAAGGATCCACAATCATATTAACCTATGAAGATCGATCATGTAGAGAATGGACATGAGAGTTAGAGTGAACCCTTGCAAAAACTGAAAAAGGATCTTCTCCATCAAAGAGAAGATGTATATCATCAATGATGTCCCCCAAGTCTACTATGTATGACTCCACAAACAAACTTGAAATGTCGGTTATGTAGTCATCCTTTGTTGCTGGAGCTGGAAGACTAGGTGTACCCTGTTGTGCTAGACCTATCACTAAAGTGATATATGCATATGGACTATGCTGATGTCATGACCTTTTGATGCATCTATCAATAGCACCCCATGTGTCTGAATCTGTTGAAGCACTATTGTTGGTCTCACTATCAATTTCCACAATGTATGAAGTGCAAAGAGGATTAGAGGATAAGTTGGGTGAACTTTCCTCAAACTGAACATCCCTCTCTACAAAAATCTAATGTGTATCAGGATCCATAAGTCTATATTCCTTTACACCATCTTCATATCTAATGAAAGCACAAGGCTAAGGTGGTGGTGCCTTGCATCCCTTGGAAGATATGTTTGCCCATGCTAGACAACTAAAGACTCTAAAGTGTGTCACAACTAATTTTCTACCACACCATGCCTCAAAAGGAGTTTTTCCATCTAAATCATTATGAGGAGACCTATTAAGTATGTGATTAGCACTATTGATTGCTTTGACTTCAAGTGATGGATCTAGAGACTTGGCTTGTATCATGCAACTTGCCATAGACTTAAGAGTTTGTAATCTCAATGCTGCAACATCTATCTTATGTGAACTAAATGTTGGTGGATTCTAAAGATTAATACCCTCAATTTTGCAAAAGTCTTTAAGTCTTTTGTTCACACAACTTCTTTCATTTTCCATTCAAAGAGCTTTGATGGCTTTCCTTGATTACTTTTCTACATGAGTCTTAAAGGCTAGAAACTTCTCCAATAGTTCATTCTTGTGATGAAGAAAGTAGACCCAAGAGTACCTTAAAAATGTTGGAATTTACAAGTGGGAAGATACACTTCTAAGAGGGGGGCTGAATCAAAAGTATCTAAATTTAACCTCTAACACCTTTTTAGCTAAAAACATTCACATGCATCTAATCCATTTGATAAACATAAAATTAAAGAGATGCATGAAAATAGATAACACAAGATTTGGTAACCCAAAAACCCTCCAAAATGAGAAGGTAAAACTGGGGTGGGGATGAAACCCACAAAGTATCACTACAACAATGTGTAACTATTCATGGTTACAAAATTTGACCACTTCCAATGGTCTACCCTATGAAAGACATGTCCTATTAAAGACTTTACACCTTGTTAAAAGTGACCTAGTTAAAGGATTTACAAATATCCACTTGGAATGTTACCCTATTAAAGGATTTAGCACCTTGTTGAAAGGCTTACAAAATGGTTGTTAGACCAACCTATCATCATAGAGTTTTCATTCTTACAATATAATGGTTAGAAAGCATACTAGAATGTCTTAACCTAATTACTTGCAATCCTCAATTTTTGATTCGAGATCCTTGTTCAGCTCTGTTTGCTCTGATCCTTTCTTGATTAGATATGTCACTCTTTGAAACTCTGATACTCTATTCTGATCAACTAAATACTGCAATGCTACTATGTTCTTCCTTCTAAGTCTTTAAACACCTTTCTGAACTTTGTTATAGTTCACCCATACACTTCTCCTTGTGCATGCATACAATGGGTTTCATCGTCCTTTTAAGGATTTCATGGACTTAGGGTTAGGTATGAATCTATGATCAATATTAAATCTTCATTTCCTACTCAATTCTTGCACTTTTCTTATTGGTTGCATGCCTTCTCCTTTTTCCTTATTGGCTGCATGCAGATTACATAAGTAATGCAAAAGATTTGATCTTATCATCAAGATCCTTTGAGATTCTTCAATGTCATCTCAAAAATAGTTTACATAGGTGTTTGCACGATTACAAACAACTATGTCCAATCTATGTTACTTGGCACTTGTTACCTCTAATGCTTAGCATTTGATAATACCATTACTCAGAACTTGTTGTAGTTTTGCTTAGCTTGACACTTGAACTTATTTGGCATCAACTATTTACTCAACATCAACTATATACTTGGCATCTATACATATTTTACTCGGCATGTGTTACTAGCCCGACATGAACTTACTAAAAATCTTATGTGTTTTGACACAAAATAGTCAAAACTAGTCTTAGATTCAACAATCTCCCCCTTTGACATGAGTGTCAAAAACACTTAGTAGTATATCAAAGTCTAATCTCCTTGAGTAAAATATGCATACAGTTTGGCATAAAAACTTCAAAATTTCTCAAAATTTTGTAAAAACTATATATATATATATATATATACCTCAAAAAATTTGTAACTACCCTTGAGATGATGTGCCATTTCTATTTCTACAACCAAAATTCTTGTGCTGAATGTGTCTCATGCTGATGTATCTGATACTCTTTGCCTTGTTTGCCTTTGTTTCTGTATTTGTGTACCCTTTCACATCTTCTTGCAATTTTGCATCTATCTTGGTTTCAAAATATGAATGTGAATATCTTCCCCTTTGGATATTCAAAATTAATAATGTATTATCTCCCATTCTTATTCACATCTCCCCAAAAACATTATATCTCCCCCTTTCTATTTACACACTATATATCCAAAACATTACATCTTCCCCTGTTTGACACTTATGACAAAGGGTCCAGAGGATGAATAGAATACTTTACTAAAAATGTTTTATTTACCTCCATAATCATCTTCAGAGAAGAATCCCAATTATCCAAAGTAATTTCCAATGATTTGTGTTGGATAGTTGTCTCTGCTACAAGATGAACAAGTCCTTCTAAAGTAGAAAGATTAGGATCTTTCTTGAGAATATTTTTTGCATAGGCTTGTTCCTTATGGAGTACTTCTAGATGTGGGGTAATGGAGGATTGAATTTGCATTAGTTTGTCCTTGATATTGGCCTCTTCTTCTACCAACACAACTAACTCTTTCTATGTGTGAAGCATTTGGGAAAAATGCTTCTCACTCTGAGTTGAACCTTTGGGTAGTTGTGTGCTGAAAATATTGAGATTTCATTCCAAGCTCAGGATCCTTTGTCTAGTTTCTTGTGTGAAGTATGATGAATCACACAACTTGGAGTATAATGAGAACACATTCCCAAGTACTATTTTTGTCTTTTCAATTTTCTTAGACAATTCAACTTGTGAAAGTGCTATTTCACTAGATATGTTCTCATTAACTTTTCCTTTAAATTTCTTCTTAGACCATTCCATGAGTTTGACATTGGTTTCCTAGTCTTCATTAGTCGCCTATTCTAAAATATCTATCAGTTATTCCATATAGGCTTGGTTTCATAAGGTATCTACAAGCTAAAGGCATCCAAAAAGATGTCCTTAATTTCATGTAATGCTTGCCTTTGTTTATACTCCTTCCTGAGTATTTCTTGATTCTTCTTTCTCTCTAATATCTGTTGCATGATGTTTATTTATTTCAGGCTCATGGTTGCATAATCAAATTTGGGTATCTCTATTTCTTCATCTAATGTAGGGTCTCCATAGGGAAGTACCCTTGCAACCTTGGTAGAGCTTGAGCCTAGTGTAGAAATTTGCAATGGTATTACATCAATGCTTAGCTACTGAAGGACTTTTGTAGGGGTGCCGGTAGTTGGTAGATTTACTAATGTCTATATAGTGGCATGCTCCTTCTCCTTTAGAGTTTCCTTGTCTTTATCTAATCTCCTTGGATCAATTATAATTATTTAAGGTTTACCTTTTGTTTTTACTATAGGAATAGATGTAGCAATCTATCATGTTTGCCTTGTTGATGTGTCTTTATCTTCTTTTGTAGTTGGCCTTTGTAGCATGGTATCAATTGTTCCAAATGTGTCAACTTTGGCTGATGAAACTGGTGATGTAGGCACTAGAAGTTGACCACTAGTAGTTGTAGAGATGATAGAAGGTGGTTCTTGTGGATTTACCTTATCTCTAGATGAGTCAACTACTAGTTTCTGCAACTCATCCACACTGACCAATACTGGATTAATACATAACTTTTCTTGTTGAGTGGATTAGTCAAGGATCTTTTTGAGATCCTTTGCAGTCAATGGATTGATGTTTTGACAAGATTTTTCAAGAATGTCCTTCATAGTTATGGTATCTACAGGCGTAAAGATGACATGTGGAGGGCTAGGAGGTGGCAATTGTGTGTCTTGCACACTTTGATCTATTTTTTGTTCTTTAGTTGTTTCCATTTCATCTTTTTTTTATTTCCTCCTCCACTATTGTATCTTCCTTCTCTTTCTTACTGGCCTCAACCTTATTTTCATCTTCATCCTCTTCAGTTTTTTTTTCCTCAAATGGATCTTCTTCTCCATCCTTGACAGTAGTCAAGCCATATATCAACTTCTGCAATCTTGTTGATTTATTGACAACTTCTTCAATTTTATTCTGCAAGATGTTGAAGGCTCTATATTTTGGTGCAAACTTGCTCCCATGTTTCTTACTCACCTTAGTTATTTGACCTATAATCAATTCTGGCATCATTTGTGCCAATGTGGATTATCTTATTTATTTTTCCATTTTTAAACAATAATGCCACTTATTTTCAAAAATTTCATATAGCTCCTTGGGCATTGTATTGTCTAATTCAAGAGGAGTGTTCTTGAATTTTTCCATCATGGTAGATACTGATTCTTCAACTTTATTCTAATCTTCTCTACTCAATTTATTAAAATCAATATTTTTTAATTCTAAAAAATCTACATTATTCCTAACATTATCACAAATGTTATCAATATTTTACTTAGGAGCATGGTTTACCACTCTAAATTGGCTAATATCTTCAAATTCTATCCTTTCCTCATCATCTGACTCTGGTTGTGCAACATATCTTCTCTTTGGTTTCTTTTGCATAGGACTAGTCAGCTCAATAGCCTTCTTCTTCTCTTTGTCTTGCTCCTTGGCCCTTTGACTTGAGGCTCTTGTGGTGGCTCTTGTCACTGGTATATTTGACTTGGCTTGGGTTGGCTTTGCAACCTTCTTTACTTTAAGTTGGGCTATAGATTGAGCTTTGGCCTTTCTCTTCTTGGGCTTAGCTTGAGCTAGTGCTTCCTCTACTTCTTCTTCCTTAGCACCTTCTTCATTTTCTTCATCCTCACCTAAGCCTTGTGTCAATGCAAGAGTTTGATGTTCCTCATCATCATCATCATCATCATCTTCCTCTTCCTCGACATCAGCACCTTCACCAAATCTTTTCTTAAGTTGTTTTACCAGTTTATCAATTTTCATTAATGTGGAGGTAGTCTTCAACTCCATTTCCACTTTGGATTTCATAGCATCATATGTTCCAAAAGTTTGGGTACTCTTATCAATTTCTTCTGCAAACAATGTTGTGACTATTGTTGATGCTTCATCAATGTTTAGCTCATATCCTAATGGGCTTAGTCATCTAGCCCTAGGAACTACTACTTAGATATAAGTATGATCAATATCAACTAAGAAACAAATATCATTGATGTGTTGTTGCACTAGGGAAACTGGTATGCTTAGTCTTTGCTTCATGGATTTCTTGAAATCCTAAAAATAACTAGTCATTAGAGATTCAAAGTTGTCTCCCATTTGCTCAATGTACTCATTGACTTGAGTAATAGCTAACTTATTTGATTTCCAATCTACTTTTACAAAGAGGGAAATTCTTCTAGAACATAGAAAAATATACAAATCAAAATTGATCCATACTTACACTAAGCACCTTTTGATCTTCTTATTGCTCCCAAATTCTCCATGATCTACTATAGTAGGAGTTCTGCTAGATCATATGTATGATCCTTCTTGACAATTTTGTAGGCCACATCCATAGCAATGCACATAACACTATTCAATCTACTTGATTGATAGAACTTGTGAGATATAACTCTTACTGCAAAGTCCAGAAGGGGGTTTATGATTGTATCAATAGTCATGCCCATTTTGTTCCATTTTGCCCTGATGTTCTTTCAATAACTTCCTTAGAATCACTTCGCAGGTCCTTGTACTGATCTAGAATTGGTAAACCTATAACCCTATGCATGATTCTCTTCGTTATCTTGATAGATCCTCCTTCTAACCATAAATAAACACCATGTATTCTTCTTAGGACAATTCTTATCCATTCAGTTTTGAAAACTGTTGGGAAAACTAGGGCACATGTTAAGCCCTTTCTTTCAATTATTTGAAATTATTCCTTTAACACTCTATTTTCACACAATTTATCATATGCTTGATGAATCTCCATCTCTCCTATTGCTCCTACCTTGTAATTGTAACATTTCCTAACATCTTGCACCATCACAACTTTGGGCAGGATAATGGATAGTGTACCAGTAGGGTCGTTCTTATATGTAACTTCTAGAATCGGCCTAAAATCTAGTTGTTTAAGCTCATTAATTACTAACTGAACCTCAAAACCTTCCTTTTCCTTAGGATTTTTAGAACTGGAAACCATATTGCAAATCTAGGGTTTCAAAAGATATTAAAATTTATAACTGTGCAACTTAGCACTTGAGGAATACCTTAGATCAATGAAAATAATGCTTTATCTTTGTCAAAATCTATGCAAAAGCTTCAATTAATATTCATCAATCACTTATATGCTCTTCTCATTCTTTCTCTGCATTTGAATGATGAGAAATGATCGAAAAATTGACCTTAAACTCTTCAAAACATAGCATTAAATGCTTAGTTCATATACATCTGTACACTCAGCTCCTTACAGATTTCAACATAACTTGGCTTCCATTAGCTTTCAATCACTCAGTTCCAACTAGATTTCCTCTTCAGTTGGCTTCCATTGTCAACTTAGCTATGACCAATCACTTGGCTACTACTAGCAACTTGGCATATATTGACATTCACTCAGCATCTAAGGACAACTTGGCAACACTAGTGAATACTTGAATTTCAACTTTGCATCTCTAATCATGTTGATCTCTTCCTTTTTAGTACTTGCTTATTTAGGAACTAATGTATGATAAGTCTTTGTTTATCAGTTCCTCTTGCCTCTTTCTTTACTTAGTTTGATGAAGTTTGATCACTTGACCTATTAGGTGAAGTGATCCCTTCATTTGATGTGATACACTCATCTTTCTTCTTCCATGTCTTATTCATTTCTCCTCTGATGTGTTCAACATCTATCTTCCCATTTCCTTTGTTGACTTTTAACTTGGGTGCCTTTGACCTTATTGGGAAATTCCTACTAATAGGACTAGACTTCAAGCAACAAAAAGATGTGGTTTGACTTAACCATCTGTTGTAGTTCCCTCTAAAATGTTTTCTTATGCAATTTTTAGGAACATGTCCATATTCTTGACAGTAATGATAGCTATACCTGGTGTTGTACTCTCAATTGTAGTGATGTCCATGGTTATTTCCCTTTGTAAGCCAGTTAGGCACCCACTTAGGCTTTGATCTACACTCAAAAGCTCTATGTCCATACTTATTGCAATTGTAGTAGTGACCTTCAAATATTGTTGTTTTGATAGTTCTAGTTCTATAGTTATGTGCTCGATGTCCTTTTTTTTTGCACTTATGGTAGTAACCTATATTCTTAGGTTTATCATGCTAATATGCATTCTTACTCCTACATACATTAGAGGTATGTCCCTTTTTAGCACAGAAATGACAAGTAGGTTTAGTGCTCTTACCTTTATTACTCCTTTCTTCAGTAGTCATGGATGACTCTCCTTTAGGGATAGTGTATCCTAGTCCTAAAGTGTCATTGCTTGATCTTGGTGATTTGAGTAGTTATTCAAAGTACTTGATTGCCTCATTAGGTTTATTGAAGCTCTCTGCAATCTCCTTTTCTATTTTAAACTCATTTTATAGTTGTTCATTTTGCATTTTTAGTGTAGAGATCTCAATGTCTTCAATATTCAAATCATGATGTGAATTCATCATCTAGCTTAGGGTGCCTAGCTACATGTTGGAAATTCTTTCAAACTCAATTGTCTTTTCCTCTAGTCTATTGGTAAGATTTCTCTTGTCGTATTCTATCATGGCTTTTTCTTCAATGGATCTTTTCTTTTGTTCAGTCACTTCACAAAGCATTATGGCTTGTGATTTTTGTTCAATCTTCAAAGTTATGATTTCTTCTACTTGAGCTCTATTCTTTTCCATCAGATCTACTATTGCTACATCAAATTCTTTGGAATCTCCATTTGCAAATAGTTTTGAGGTGTCAATCTCCTTGTACTATGTGTCATTTTTAGCTATGGCAATGTATCTTCTTCTCTTTAAAGATTTTCTCAGTTCTTCTCTGGCTTCCTTCGAAGTATGTAGAGCAAGTTGTATATCAATTGCCTGATTCTCTATGATCTTCCCAAGTTTGTAGACTTCCATTTCTAGATCTTGTCTCCAAGCTGTGAAGCTCCTTCTTGTGAGAACTTGGCTCTGATACCAATTGTTGGAATTTACAAGTGGGAAGATACACTTCTGAGAGTGGGGGTGACTCAGAAGTATCTAAATTTAACCTCTAAAACATTATTAGCTGAAAGCATTCACATGCATCTAATCCATCTAATAAACATAAAAGTAAAGACATGCATGAAAATAGATAACACAAGATTTGGTAACCCAGAAATCCTCCAAAATGAGAAGGTAAGATTGGGGTGGGGATGACACCCACAAAGTATCATTGCAACAATGTGTAACTATTCAAGGTTACAAAATTTGACCACTTCCAATGGTCTACCCTATGAAAGGCCTATCCTGTTAAAGACTTTACACCCTATTAAAAGTGACCTGGTTAAATGATTTACAAAAATCCGCTTGGAATGTTACCCTATTAAAGGATTTAGCACCTTGTTGAAAGGCTTACAAAATGGTTGTTAGACCAACCTATCATCATAGGATTTTCATTTTTACAATACAATGGTTAGAAAGTATAGTAGAATGTCTTGACTTGATTACTTGTAATCCTCAATTGTTGATTCCAAATCCTTGTTCAGCTCTATGTGCTCTAATACTTTCTTGATCTAATATGTAACTCTTTAAAACTCTGATACTCTATTCTGATCAACTGAATACTACAATGTTGCTATGCTCTTCCTTCTAAGTCTTTAAACACCTTTTTGAACTTCACTATAGTTCACCCGTACACTTCTCCTTGTGCACACATACAATGGGTTTCATCATCCTTTTAAGGATTTCATGGACTTAGGGTTAGGTATGAATCTACAATCAATATTAAATCTTCATTTCCCACTCAATTCTTGCACTTTTCTGATTGGTTGCATGCCTTCTCCTTTTTCCTTATTGGTTGCATGGAGATTACATAGGTAATACAAAAGATTTGATCTTATCATCAAGATCCTTCGAGATTCTTCTATGTCAGCTCAAAAATGGTTTACATAGGTGCTTGTGTGACCTTTCCTAGAGAATCTATTTTGGGTGCAAGAGGTCACCTACTGGGAGGATTGGGAACCACTAGGAATAGATATGCAACTGAAGGATGTGAAACGAAGCAATCTCAATCTAGTGACATGGCTAGGGTTCACACCTATAAAGTTGTATTCACCAGATGGAATATAGTTAGAAGGGGTGGGGTAGGGGCCATATAAGCCCTCTACATGCACCACCTTCTAACCATATAGCCTATCACCCCACTCCAGAATGGGGGCAGAGAGTCCCATTGGCAGGTCACTAGATACCCACCCCCATTCACTCTATATAGAGAGATAGATCTTCCCTATATATATGTCATACAACTGAGCTAAGCAGGGGTTGGGGGGGGCCTTACTATTCTATAGGCATGAAAAACAACTATGTCCAATCTGTGTTACTTAGAACTTGTTACCTCTGATGCTCGACACTTGATAATTTTGTTACTCAGCAATTGTTGTAGTTTTTTCTGGCTTGGCACTTGAACTTACTCGGCATCAACTATTTACTCAACATCTATACATATTTTACTTGGCATGTGTTACTAGCTCAACATGAACTTAGTAAACATCTTAAGTGTGTTGACACAAAATAGTCAAAAGCAATTTTAGATTCAATAGAAAAGTCATCAATGAAAGTAAGTATGTAGAAACCCTGGTTGACTAATGTCACTATAAAAGGACCTACTAGTACCATGTGAACCAACTGAAGAACAACTAGTGCTCTTGAAGACTTCCCTTTACATAGCTTCTCCTCTAGATGCATATCTATTGAACCTATTGAACATTCACCATGGGAAACATTGATTGGAGGTAGACCTTTGACGATTTTGTTTGAGAAAAGTTGTTAAAGATAGCGGAAGGAAAGATGATCAAACTACTCATGCCATAATTGTGTTTGAGAATTAGATTGAGTTAACAAGGCTTGTGAAGGAGACTTGGGCACAAAGTGGGAGAAAGAATACAACCTTTTGTCATGGTTAACTTTCCCCACTGCAACCAATGAATCATCTTTTAGACTGTGCACCTTTACTGAGTCAGGAAGGAACTCAACTTTATGAACATCTCCAAGGTGAGTGATTTGGTGAATTGAGAGGAGATTAGAACTTAGGTTAGGAACATAAAGAACATCTTTGAACTCTCCACATTTCCTTTCCCTTCAACTTCTATTTTTGTATCATCTTTTGCTTCAATGAAGAAAAATCTCCTTTTGAAGAACCCATATGATATGAGGCACCTGAGTCAACAATCCATTCCTTTAAAGAATTTGAATTTTCCATGAGTGCTTGCCCTTTGCCCTTTGAATCTAAAGATGAGGATCATTTCTCCTTATAAGCATTAAGTAGTGGAACATTGTGTTTCTTTATGATGTTTGTCAACTCATCAATCTTTTTATCATAACACTCATGTTCATCATGACCCATTTTCTTGCAATAGGCACACTTTTTCTTGTCCTTATTATTGTCCCCCTTCTTTTTTGATTTTGAGGAAGACTTTCCTTATTCATTTGATTGTGGTGTTGTCTTTTTTGCATCCTCTAATTTATTATTCTTCCATTTCTGATTCTTTCCCTTTCCTTTATTTGATGATTGACTAGCTAGATTTTGATAACCCTCATTATTTTCTACCAATGCCTTAGACTTTGGAAAATTGAGAATCCCCACTGATTTCAACTTCTTTTCTTCTTTATCCAACAGTTTAGCATAGTGATCAAAAGAGACTTTCTAATAGGCATACCCTAATATAGTCTTTGATGTGTTATAAGAAGAAACAAATGTGGAGTACTTAGATGGAAAATTATTATGAATGAGATAGATCAACCTATCATCTTTAATAGGACTCCCACAATCATCCAGTTTTGTTCTTAATTCATTCACCTTTATGACAAAATCCTATATGGAATCAAATGCCTTAGGATCTAAGGAGACAAGCTCATCTTCAATTTTGAAAACATCTTCCTTAGACACTTTACCATGTAGGTTTTGGAGGGTATCCCAAGCTTCCTTGGATGTACGAGACTTTTGAATCTAATATATGATCTTGTCTTCAATCCTCAAACAAATATCACCTAGGGCTTTCCTATCCATTGTTTGCCAATCACTAATTTCATTGGCACATACTTGATCACCTATTGGTTTAGGAAGGGTACCATCTACATATTGAGAAACTCATTTATGCATTAAATGACACCACATTTTAATTTTCCATGTAGCATAGTTATGTGGAGTTAATTTTGGAAATTTAAAATTTCCCATAATGCAAAAAATGAAAGAAAACTATAAAAAAAGAGGAACACAACACCAAGAACACCTCTCATTTTCACTAAATCAAGAAACCAACACCCCCCCCCCCCAAAAAAAAAAGATTCTTTTGGCACTTTATAAGTAGTGCAATTACAATGGCCACTTGCCAATTTTGGCCTTTAAGGACTTTTGATTTTTCTTTTTCCAACCTCCTTATGGAGTTCAAAACTGGAACATTACAATGTATCTTAGATATACAACAATTTTGAAGTTATATCAAAGCATTACAATGTAGAAAAGGACCTAATTCTAAAAGTGATACTTTTTCCCACACAACCCTATAATTTGATTACAGATGTGGAAAGTAGACAAAAAATAATGCACTTTCAAAAAAAAGGAACCTATTTTTGAGTTTTGATGTGCCCATATGGAGCAATTGAAGTTGAAAAATGTAGGATTGGATAGGTACAGTCACCAAACAATGCAAATTTTAGACAAATCAATGCACCAAAACTAGAGAAAAGCTACACCACTAAAATTTTTAGGAAATTCTACCCAATCTCAAATGAAATTGTACCTGATTTATAGTCTAGATGACTGAGATATGGCTTCCCAAACTTGGATTGAAAAATCAAAAATAAATTTGGAGAGGGGTTGCATCAACAAAAGATAGGGTTAAATTTGATGGTCATACGGTTGTCATAGCAGTCCAATTTTTTCCTATGCTGAGATATCTTGGAGTCATAAACATTGAAGGAGTCTCAACTATATATGTTCATATTATACAAAAGGATGGTTGACAAATAATAATGAATCTCTGGGTAATTCTTATGTGTATTACTGTACCAATTAGTCAATTAATTTAGACCAATCACATCACTTTTTTCTTCTGTAAACTTCAATTTTTTTATTTTAAATTTTTCAATAAGTTTAAAAGTGATGTGTCTCTTTATATTCTATTTTCTAACTTTCCAATCCACAACAGATAGATTGATCGGACATACATGGATGCATACTTCACAAGCAATACATTTATCAAATTCAAAGTGGTCAGACGACTGTCAAATTTAGGCCAGTAGATTGATGACATCAACATACCCTAGCCCTCTGATGATGTCAGTGTGATGTCAACACCATATGGATGATGACATTGTCTGTACATAATTGTACAGATAGGTATGACATTATATGGAAAAAATAACATGTCAAGGCTGAGTTGGCATATAGATCCAGGTGATAGGGCATTGACTGTATGCTAATTTGACATGGCATGGATGCTACATAATCACCAACTATACTTATTAATTTGACAGTCAATGTGCCATGTGGATTTTGATGGGGCAGGTCTCTATTCTATTGTGTGTCAAGTAGAGAATGGGGTCCACGAAAAAGGAAATAGCAGTGGCCAGGTTTACTTTTTGCCTATGTCATGAAACAATTTGCTACCATCAATAATGGGAGTCTGTGCCAGGAAATGTAAAATAAACACCAAATTTTGTGGGTTTTATCCCACATTTTCCATGGGATAGACCCCAAGTGTCTTTAAAAGAAAAGACAGCAAGTTGTTATGTAAAGCCACTAGGAACAGAAAGGCTTGGGCCACGGTCGCCAAAAATGTATTGAGCAGTGCCCAAAAATTATGATGTCCTCCTTTGTAGCCAAAAATTATACAGTCCAATGCTAATTGGAATATTCCAACCTGTAAAATAGAAAATTCCTTCCCAATTGCAAGGCCAAGGTGTGACTACCCAGTTCTACAAAAAAAAATCTTTTATAGCCCAACTGGGCAAAAAAAATTGAAAATACCCAAATTCAAAAATAATGCTAAGAATTAATTAAATGCAAATCTAAAAGAATTGAAATGTGTAGATAAAATAGATCATACCCAGTTCACAAATGAATTCCTTCAGGTGTCGATTTGCAAAAAGAAATTTGCCTCATGATCAACTTTAGCCTAGCATAGTTGAATTCATAGTCGATCTTCACCGAATCGACATTCTAGATGCAATGGTGAGGTCAGGTTTGGCTCTAAAAGCTCCCAATTTTTATAGATTCTCTTGATTTAGGTCAAGGTATTGAAGTACGAATAGTATTGAATGGCTATGTGAAGAGAATCTCCTGTAGCTCTAATATCATGTCAGAATTTATCTTAGGGAAAGTTCACCCAAGATCAAGGAGCTCAAGCACAAGCGCAACTGTAGACCAGAAAGAGTATGATCAGAATGATGATATATTCATTCAATATGTCATCAATATGAATGTAAGTACACTAGGAGTGCCTCTATACATAGGAATTAGCGACATGATATGTCATACAATCAGAGACATGTCCACTAGATATGGGTTATCCTCCATTGAGCACAGAAGTAAGTACGATGATGAGAGGATAAGCCTACAATGGTGTAGCATGCAAAATTATGTTGTAGACACCATGTGCAAAATTATGTTGTAGAAGTGCATATAACTATGTTGTCTACATGACATCTCAGTGAATGGTGCAAACTCTAGTGTTGTCGACACCATGTTCTAAATTAGAGTTGCTTACTTCGATGTTGTCAACATGATAACTCATAAGAGTATAAAAACTCCTAAGTGTCTCAATAATAAATAATATAATAATGCAATAACCTAAGTAAACTTAAGTAAGTGTAAATAGTAAATACTTATTTACACCAACAGATCAGTTATGCATGAATTAATATTATCATGGAAAGGTGCAATCAGAAAACGGGCATGACGGAAGAGACAATACTATCTCATTCCCTGTGTCTCTTCAGTTGTAGAAGATGATATAAAAATGCATTCATATTAGTCCTTGGAGGGGTACAGTTACTTTTTGATTGATTGAAGTTTAGATCGGCTTTATTGGAGTGAAGAGCCTCTTGGCATAATTAGCAGCAATCATTATAAACATTAAGGATAGAACATAGCGACAGTTCACTAAAAGGCAATCAGCTTTTTCAATATTTTAATGTAAATTTATTATTTATATATATATAATTGATGTTAGATCTTACCTCTTTCTGCATCTTGTTTACATCTTACTTAGCCTAGATTCTATAGAGGATGAATACAATATTCATTAGAGATAGATTCTTAGGGATAAGGTCGGGACTCCAAAGAGGATGAGTGTAATGCTCATTAGAAATGGATCTCGATATCTTTAGGGGGACTATCGGTGATTTTCATGGTCACCATAGTCTCAAGGTTCATACCCAAATTTAGGCAGATATGGTTACCATATAAAATGAATTATATATTCATTAGAGATGGATTCCTATCTGAGGGAGATTAAAGGAACTTATATTTTCCCTAAACTTTCATAGGTAGTATAAATATTGAAACCCAATCATATGCATATGCATAGGCTTTGATAATAGTTTTAGTATCCAAGAGATCTTGGATTAGTGCTCTATGGAAAGATGGCATGATGCCTGACCTAGAGGCAATCCTAGGATCAAATTCCCTTACTAATATAGAATAGATTATATTTCTTACCAATATATTTTATGTTATGGTATACTAATACTTGTTTTGTAGGTAATTTTTGAGGAGAATAGCTAGGGACATTATAGATTTAATTAAACATTTTGATGTCTTTTCAATCAATTAGATAGATAGGAGTTATAATTCTCTAGCTGATTTTATGGTGAATATAGCTATTAAACAAATTGACATACCGCTACAAGATTTGGTCCAAGTAGAAATAAAAAAATAGGCCATCTATACTAGATAATATTCATAATTGGTAGGTTTTTGAACATGATGGGGATGTTTTAATTTTTTTGATATGTCAAAAATTTATCGAGATACTGAGATTGACTAGAATGGATTAGTGGAAAGTTAGGATGGAAAGGACACTATTTTGGGTAATGAAATAGTTTAGCATAAATCTAACAAAATGCCTAAAGGATTGGTCACATTAGAAAGAGTTTTCAATGAGCATGAAATGATAAAGACACAAACCCCTATCATGATAGAAGATCAAGTTGAGAAGATTAATCTAGGGAATGAATGTTCACCATGAGAGGTGTTTATTGGTAAAAAATTATTGAAGAAAGTTAGAACATGTCTTATTTCTTTACTAAGAAAATACAGACATGTTTTTGCTTGGACATATGATGATCTTAAAGCATATAGAGAAGATCTCTTTTGGCATGAAATTTTTCTGAAACTAGATGCCAATCCATTTAGACAAAAGTAGCATCCCATTAACCCAATGTTAACACCAAAAATGAAAGAAGAATTGACTAAAATGAGAGATGTTGGGATAATAAAACCAATAAGATATTCTACATGAGTCTCCAACTTGGTACTAGTCAGAAAAAAGAATGATGATATAAGGCTATGTTGATCTCAGTAATTTGAATATATCATCATTAAAGGATAACTATGACTTCTTGAATATGGAGACTCTGTTACAAAAGGTTACAGGAAATGAATTTCTATCTATGATAGATGGTTTCTCTAGCTATCATCAAGTAAAAGTTAAAGAGGTTGAACAATATAAGATGATATTTACTACTCCATGGGGGACATATGTATATGCAAGGATGCATTTTGGCCTAACCAATGTAGGGGCAACATTTCAAAGGGCTATGGATGTTGCATTTCATGGCCTAATTGACCACATTTTGGCTATTTATCAGGATGATTTGACATCTTATTCAAAGGAAGCAGTAGATCATTGCAATCATCTAGAAAAAAAATTCAACAAACCAAAGAAATGTCAATTTGGAGTACAAAGGGAAAGCTATTAGGCCATATAGTCTCCAAGGAAGGTGTCAGAATAGACCTTGATAGAGTAAAAGTCATTCATAATATAAAAATTCCAAAGATAGTCAAAGCAATATAGTCATTCTTTGGTCAAATCAACTTTGCCAGAAGATTTGTATCTATTTTTACTAAAATTAGTAAGCCAATGTCAAAGATGTTAAAAAAGGGGTTGATTTAGTTTGGGATGATGAGGCTTTATAGGGCTTTGCAAATATAAAAAGAGGTATTAAAGAAGCACATGTTCTTAAAGCCCTAGATTTCAATAAACCCTTTCAAGTTTTTTCTTTTGCATCTTATCATATGATTGTTGTTGTGATGCTCCAAAAGAATGAAGAAGGGAGTGAACAACCTATTGTATTCTTTAGTAGGAGTACAAAATTTTGAGTTAAATTATAATATAAATGAGAAGAAAGCTTATGCTTTGGTTGAAGAAGTCAAAAAAATATTTCCATATTTAGTAGGCACTAGCATTATTGCTTATGTTCCCAACGAAGTAGTTAAAGACATATTTAGACAAACTGAAACTACTAGAAGAAGATGCAGACGGATTAATTAGATCCAAGAGTTTATCATTGATATTCAAATAACCTAATTGGTCTGAGGTCAAGGTGATGAAGGGTGCTCCCCTTAATATGGTAAATCATAACAAAAAACAAAGAAACAATAGCAAATGTAAGAACAAAATATGGACTTCTTATTTGCACCACAAATGTAGAATTATAGATGTCACAAGTACAATATGCTAACCCACATGGGCACCTTCATTACAATAATCTACAAGACAAGTAAACAATGTTCAGGCCTTTCTTAAATAGGCAATTTTATGCCACCTGAGAAGGTTTTGGACATTGAAACCTAATACTTAGAGCCAACAGACCCTAACAATACACAATTATTTTAGATATTTCGGCTAGCCCAACTTCGAAAGGCCATAACTCTCAAACCGTTGCTCTGATTAGCTATTATAACCACTTTTCAAAAACACTAGCTCCTAATCTACAACCTCTAACCTGCACAAGCACCCTTCCATCAAGTTTTTAGACCTCATCTGGGCACTCTAAGGCCTCCAATAGTGAGACTAAATATTTTTCTACAAAATTTTCCATCAAAAATCTACAATAACTTCTCTAATACTTAATCTTGAGCAATGATATTTTTATGGTAGGCTTATAACTCTAAAATGAACCTTCATATATAAAATGAGAATATTCCAAGCTCATATGAAAAGCTTCATAAAAATAGAAAGTTCCCATAAATAGTAACCAGCCTATCTGCTAGTCCTTATTAAAATAGAAAAGACTAAAAATAAAATATTTTTGGGTGATGCAAGATTGCTCTTACACCCAGGATGCTCCTACATTAGACACCCAAGGTAATTTGAGAAGTGACGCCATCACATCTCAGGTGTTCAAAGGAAAACCAAGATGGTTAACCTCCTCCCTTGCTAGCCATCATGAATTCTCTACTGGCCTCCCTTTCCATTTGACTAGGTATTCCTCATAAGTTATGTTCCTTGTACTTTTGTCAATACAACTATTTAGTATTTCCTCAATCTCCTTTGTAGTCAAACTAGCTATGAGAATACTACATTGTGCTTCTACAACATCATCTCCATCACCTCCTTTGTAATACTCTATCAAATCTAAAATATTAAATACTGGTGAAATATTCAATTTAGCGGGCAACTCCACTTCAAAAGCATTTCTATAATCTTGTTGTTTCCCTATCTTGCACAATCAAAACTTCTTCATCTTCAGCTTACTATATGTACCCACTGGAAAATGCTCCTTTTTTCAAATGAACCATGACTTCATCTCCAACCTGAAATCTTTATACCTCCTTTTTACATCCACCTTAGTCTTGTACTATATATTCATCTTTATGATGTGCTTCCTCACCTCCTCATGGATGTTCTTCAAATGTTCAACAAATTCTTTTGCTTCAACACTACTTATCTCTCATTTGTCCAACTACCTCAATTCAGAAGCATTTCAGGACTTCTCTCGTATATAATCTGGAATGGTGATTTACCAGTAATCTTATTGATAGAATTATTAATGCAAGTTTTGCCTATGGAAAAATCATATCCCATCCATTTTGCTTGTCTCCAACCAAACATCTCAACAAATTTCCCAACTCCTATTCACCATTTATGTGTTTCCATCAGTCTGTGGATGATGCGATGAACTAAACTTCAACTCTATCTTTGATTTCTTCCATAATGTACTCCAGAAATACCCAAAAAATTTGGTATATCAATCTGAAACTATACTCTTTGGTAGACCATGTACTCTCACCACTTCTCTAAAAAATAATTCTGCCATGTGAATAGGGTCACTAGTCTTCTTGCAAGGAATAAAACATGCCATCTTTTAAAACCTATCAACCACCAAAAAAATAGAATCATACCCATGCTGAGTCCTCGGTAATCCAAGAACAAAATCCATGCTAACATCCTCTAATGGCTTCTCTGGTATAGGTAATGGCTGATACAACCTTGTATTTTGCTTCACTCCTTTCCTCATTTGACATAATCTGCATCTCTATAAAAACTTCTTCATATCTTTCTGCAATTATGGCCAGTAATAATTCTCAGCAACCAAAGCTATGGTTTCATCTCTACCAAAATGTCTAGCCAATCCTCCACTATACTTCTCCTTGATGATATTCTCTCTCATTGGACTTCTAGGAATGCACAACTAACTTCCTTTAAACAACATACTATCTTGGATCACGAAATCCAACTACTCCTATAAAGTGTAATAGGTTATGTACAAGCCTTCCATGCTTCACAAAAATTAGGATCATATCAATACAAAGTATTGAGTTCCTTGAACCCAACCACCTCTATCTGCATTTTTGTCAATAAAAATTTTCTTCTACTAAGAGCATCTACAACTTTGTTAGACTTCCCACTCCTTTTTTTCAAAACAAATGTATAACTCTACAAAAACTCAACCCACTTCAAATGCCTTTGGTTTAATTTTTCCTTGACTATTCAAATATTGCAAAGCTTGATAATTAGTATACAAAAAAACTCCTTAGAAAGAAGATAGTGTCTCCAGTTCTTCAATTCTTGAACTATAGCATAAAATTCCTAATCATAAATAAAACATTTTCTTTTTTCATCATCAATTTCTCACTGAAATAAGCAACAGGTCTACCTTCTTCACTCAAAACAACTCCTATTTCAATACCAATAGCATCAAAATCTACTTGAAACACCTTGTTAAAATCTAGAAGTCCTAAAATAGGCTACTCAGTAACCTTCTATTTCAACAAATTAAAACTCTTATCTACTCCTATAGTCCACTTAAATTCTTTCCTATACCCTCTCATTATTTCAGTCAAGGGTCCACAAATACTACTAAAACCTCTTATGAACTTTCTATAAAAACTAGCAAATCCATGAAAAGATCTTACCTCTATCACACTCCTTGGAGTAGGCCATTCAAGGATAGCCTTCACTTTCTCTAGGTCCATTTTTTGACCTTCTTCTTAAACTATAAATCCCAAGTACACCAACTCCTTCTTTACAAAATCACACTTCTTCAAGTTTATCAACAACTTTTCTTCCCTCAACTTATCAAACACCTTGTGAATGTGGATCAAATGATCCTCCAACGTCAAGTACTAAAGACTAATATACCATCTAGCTAAACAATGAAAAACTTACCCAGAAACTCCTTCTATACCTCATTCATGAACCTCATGAAAGTGCTTGGTGCATTGGTTAGCCCAAAAGGCATGACTAACCATTTTTATAGTCCTTCTTTTGTCTTGACAGAAATCTTCCACTCATCACCTTCTCTGATGTGAATCTGATGGTATCCACTCTTCAGATCTATCTTTATGAAATACTTAGCTCCACTCAAACAGTCCATAATATCATTCATCCTTGGCAATGGAAATCTGTACTTGATTTTGATCTTGTTGATAGTGCAAGAATTTGTTCACATCCTCCATTCTCCATTCTTCTTTCATGCTAATACTACTGGTACAATGCATGGACTCATACTCTCTCAAATCAACCCCTTCTCCAACAACTAATGAACTTGTATGTTCAACTCTTCACTTTCTACTAGTGTCATTTTGTGTGCTACCTTGTTTGACAAACTGGCTCTTGGAACCAAATCCATCTGGTGACTAATCTTCCTCATTATGGGCAATCCATCAAGTACATTATCTAATACAATATCAAAAAACTCTCTCAATATATCTGCAACTTCTGCAGGTACCTCCTCTACTTCTTCTTCACTATCTTTTAGAATTATAGCAAAACACAAATGCTCATGCTTCATACCTTTGAGAAACTCGTTTGCATCAACAAAACATATTTTGGCAACACTACATACCTTTTCTTCTTTATCCTTCAATAGCTTCAACTTATGTTTTACTCCATCCTTGATTAAAGTGTACGTATTTTCTCACCCATCGTGTACAACATGCCTATCAAAATGCCACAACCTACCCAACAACATATGACATATGTCTATAGGTATGATGTCACATAGTACATCATCCTACTAGCTTTCAATCTTAGACTTTATGGAGCACTACTCATTGACCATGACCTTGTGATCATCCTGCACCCAAGCAATATAATATGGGCATGGGTGTTTTTGTCTCTTTAGCTTCAACTTGGTGACCATCATTTCTGACACCAAATTTTTAGTACTTCCACCATTAATGATCACATCACAACACTTATCTTCACATCTACACCTTGTGAGAAACAAGCTCCTTCTTTGATCAGGTTCATTCTTACCACTTATTAGGACTCTTCTATTAACTAAGACTTCTCCTCTTTCAACATCTTTAGAATGTGAGGATCTGGCATCTTCATCAACATGTACAACTCTAGCCTAGCCTTCTATTCTTCAATCTATACTTCCTTTGTGAAACTATGGCTCTGATACCACTTGATGAAGGGTGTTCCCCTTTATACCATAAACCATAATAGAAAATAAAGAAACAACAACAAATGCAAGAACAAAATATGGACTTATAATTTGCACCGCAAATACGAAATTATAGAATTCACAAGTACAATATGCTAATTGGTGCAAGGGTACCTTGAAACATAGGGCCCTCACCATTACAAAATTATTTTTTTGTGCTCCAAGATAGCCTTTATAAGTAGAATAAGGGTCAATGGACCTAGATGTGTTAGCTAGAGTGTAGGAAGTCAAAATGTCCTCAGAAGAGTCATTCAAATGGTCTTAAAATCAAGGCACTCCTAGTCATAGAATTATATTCAATCTAGTAAGTAGGCCTCTAACCTAGAGAAGGGTCCCTAGCATGGAAATGCTAAGGGATAGCCTAAAAATCAAGTTAGAAGTGTTAATTATAGTAAGCAAGAAAAATTGCAAAAGTTGCTATATTGCAATTTTGTAATTTTTGCTAGAAAATGTTGATTTTCCTTTAAACACATGAAGGAGGCCAATGCAAGCCCTAACATGAATGGGAAAGACCTAGGAGGAGATTTAAATACCTTCCAAACCTAAAGTTGGCAAAAATGAAGATCATTTGTACAGACAACATGTTGTAGTATGATTTTTGAGTGCAAAAAGACTGTAAAACTAAGTTCTTGAAGGTTTTTGTATCTTGTTTTGTGTGTTGTATCTATTGGTATTGTAGATAGGATAGTTTAGAACACATTTGTTTCAGAGAGTGTGGTGTGGTTGTGTATAGTTTCTTTGTTTTGAAAATCTTTTACTTAGCTAGTTTGTTGTCTAGTTATCACCAGTTTGCATTGGCAATGAGATAACTCGCTATCCCACCATAGGAATTGTATGACCTCTTGGGGATACTGAGTATACTCAATGTACTATACCATGGAGTTTAATATAGAGTTTATTTTATGTAGGATTGTGGAGATTTATTGTAGAGTGCATATGGATATTGAAAGGGAGTGAGAGGAGGTTCTTTGGGTGGAAGGACAAGGTTCCACCAATCCATTTAGCCATCTAACAAGACCAAACAAGAACTCTCCCTTACAAACCCTCTAAAACCCTCTAAATCAACAAGGGTGTTGTATGACCATTTTAGGGTCTAAAACCTAGAAAATATTAAAGCCCTCACAATATAAATAGAGGTCCATTAAGGCCATTTGGACTATTTAGTTGAAGAAAAAGGAGAAAATTACTATTTTGTAGGTGAAATAGGGCTAATTGGGGCTCTTCCTTGTACCCCTATTTTGAGGAAAAAGGGTGAAATCGGTAGGAAGAATAACCAAAAAGAGTTGTTTTGACATACTAAAGTAATGTAGTGCAAGGCTTAGTGACTCCTCCATGATCCTACAAGTGGTTGTGAAGAATGGTCAAAAGGACCTAGTTTAGTTGGAAGACCTTGAATACTCTTCATCTAGAATAAGAGCCTGGCAAATAGCAAGAAGTGAAGATAGATCAAGCTAGTAGAGTAGGGTTAAGGATTGTAGGATATTTGCTTGAAAAAGGTCCTATAAGTCCATGTGGTGATCTATCAAGATAGCCTAAGTCTCAGAGGCATACAAAAAGCATGAATCAGTGATTGGTTCATCCCTACTCTCCCTATCAAGTGGTACTATAACTTGCAAATGGTGTGGGAAAAGCAAGTGCAAAGCAAGGTGAATGTTATCACCTAGTGAATCTAGTGGTTCTAGCAAAATGGTGACTAATTCTGAATTGGCCAAGAAGATAGAAGAACAAGAGAAGAAAGTAGAAGAGTAAGAGGAAGGTAACAGGTCTTTGAGAGAAATATTGGCACAACTTAAATAATTGTTGAGTGTAGTCCAAGACACAATAGATAAAGTCAAGGAAAAGATAGAGTAGAAAGAAGAGAAGGAAGACAAAGAGAAAGACATTGAGTTGGAGGAAGAAACTCCAACACCAAATCCTGTTATACTAGAAGAGCCTTTCTTGAAGGCATTAAAGGCAATAAATTGTAAAGCCTTGGAAGGCATTTCTCTATTTAGTGGCAAGATGGATCTAGACCTCATCATGGAATGGATTGAAGGAATGGAGAACCATTTTAAATGTGATGGTGTCTCTAATGCTCAAAAGTCAAGGTGGCATAATCAGGGTTAAGAGGTACTACTCTAACCTGGTGGAAGTTTGTTCAAACAAAGAGGGAAAAAGAAGGGAAAAGTCCCATTGATACTTGGGAAGGAATGGTGGCTAAAATCAAACAAGATTACATTCCTGAAGATTATGAAATATAGCTACATAGGAGAAGACAAAATCTTAGGCAAAAAGATATGGATGTGCACTCTTACACTGAGGAGTTTCAAAAATTGTGTCTAAGATCCAAGGTGGTGGAAGATGAAAGCATCAGATTCGCAAGATATTTGAATGGACTCAAGTGGTCTATCCAAGAAGCAATGAGTCTTGTCACTCCTAAAAAAATCCATCAACACTATCAAATGGCTCTAAAGGTGGAAGATAAAGGAAAAAGAAAGCAAGACCGTACCTCAAATAATAGAGGAAGAAGTAGAGATGGCAGTGGATAAAGGGGAAGCTATGGAGCTAGAAGCAATGAAGGTAGATCCCAAGGTGAGTCCAATTTGACTAAACAAAGTGGAGAAACTAGTCAAAGAGGTGGTTCAAGTAGAGGTAGATGCTGAGGTAGATCACCAAGAGGAAGAGGACCATCCTACTTTGTTACAATGAAGTGTTACCATTGTCAGCAACTTGGGCATCCTACCTATAGGTGTCCTGAAAAGGGATCAGCATAAAAAGGAGAAAAGAAGATAGCATACATTTAGGAAGATGCTTCAAGTGTGAAGTCACTTGACATCCAGTTGGATTATAAAAGTGGAGAGAACTTGATGATAAAGAGGATCCTGATTAAAGAACTAGTCAAAGGATAGCCAAAGAAAAGAAGGTCACTCTTTAGGGTGAGATGTAAGATAATCAGAAAGGTTTGCAAAGTTATCATAGCCTTAGGGTCTATTGATAACATCATTTCAGAGGAAGCCATAGCTAAACTCAAGATTCCAAAAATACCTCATAGCACTCCCTACAAGGTCACCTAGCTAAACAAGGAGTAGCATGTTTTGGTAAATGAGCAAGAATGGATTGAGTTCACCATAGGAGGATATAAAGATAAGATTCTATGTGATGTTTTTCCCATGGATGCATGTCACCTATTATTGGGTAAACCATGGAAATTTGATAGGAAAGCCATACACAATGGTGAGCTCAACTCATACACCTTCAAGAAGGATGGGGTGAGTTATAAAATTCAGTCATTACTTGAATCTGATAACCAAGGAAGTGGACCTAATGTGTTGTTTTTGAAAGGGAAAGAGGTCATGAAGACTCTTGATAAAGAAGGAGTGAGTTATGCTATTGTGGTGAAAACCAAGGAAGAAAGAGAAGCTAAAAAGGAAGAGATACCTCATGAGGTGTAGTAGATTTGAGATGATTTCAAGGACATTATATCAGATGGAACACTAGTAGTACTCCCACCTAAAAGAACAATCATCCATCAAAAAGACTTGGTTCCAAGAGCATCTCTTCCAAACAAGGCACCATACAAGCTAACTCATGAATAGAATTTAGGGAAGTTGCAAAGAAAGTACAAGAGTTGATGGATCAAGGGTTGATAAGGAAAAGCATCAACCCATGTGTTGTACCTACTATTTTGGCACCTAAGAAAGGAGGAACATGGAGATTATGCACAGATTCTAGAGCCATAAACAAGATCACAATCTAGTATAGGTTTCCCATACCTAAGATTGAGGACTTAATGGATTCCTTAGGAGGGGCTAAGTACTACACCAAAATAGACCAAAAGTGATTATCATCAAATTAGAATAAAAGAGGGAGATGAATGGAAGATAGCTTTTAAAACCACTAAAGAGAGTGAATGGCTTTATGCCACTTGGCTTTTCCACTGCT
This sequence comes from Cupressus sempervirens, assembly GCA_028749045.1. Classification (NCBI taxonomy): domain Eukaryota; kingdom Viridiplantae; phylum Streptophyta; class Pinopsida; order Cupressales; family Cupressaceae; genus Cupressus; species Cupressus sempervirens. The sequence goes on along the minus strand of CM053785.1, from coordinate 705,916,638 downwards.
CCTAGTACATTCATGAGGCTCATGAATGAGGTGTTGAAAGACTTCATAGGTAAGTTTGTGGTAGTCTATTTAGATGATATACTGATTTTCAGCATGAGGAAAGAGGAACACTTAGAGCATATTAGAATCGTATTGTCTAAGTTGAAATAAGAACACCTAACTATCAATCTAGACAAGTGTGATTTCATGAAGTAGGAACTAGTCTATTTAGGCTCTATTCTTTCACAAGGAGACTAGAAAATGGATGAAGACAAAGTTGCAGCAATATTGAGTTGGCCAACTCCTTAAAATGCCAATGAAGTGAGTTTCCATGGCCTAGCCTAGTACTATAGAAAGTTCATTAGGAACTTTAGTGGGATACCATCATGGGTGGAATGAAGACCAATTTTATGTGGACATTAGCAACAAAGAAGGGATTTGAAACATTGAAGAAAGAAGTACCTACTAAGCCTATTCTAAAGTTGCCTACTTTCAATGAACCTTTTATTGTAGAATGTGATGCTAGTAATATAGCAGTGGGAGGAGTCTTAAGCCAAAGAAATAGACCAGTGGCTTTCTTTAGTGAAAAGCTAAAAGCAACAAAAAAAAAGTACTCTTCCTATGATTTGGAGCTTTATGTACTTGTTCATTCCCTCAGGAAGTGGAGGCATTATCTCTTGCCCAAGGAGTTTGTAGTGTTCACTGATAACGAAGCTTTGAATTTTCTCAACTCTCAAGACAAACTAAGCCATCGACATGTCAAGTGGGTGGAGTATTTATAGTCTTATATCTTCACCATAAAGCACAAGAAGGGGCAGCTCAATAAGTTAACTAATGTTTTGAGTAGGAGGCTGCTAACTGTCCAAGAAATCCAAGTAAGGAGCATAGGGTTGGATAATTTCAAAGAACTCTACCAAATTGATGAAGATTTTGTAGTAGCATACAAGGTGTGTCAAGAGCACCTAAATCACTTTCATGGTGAGTTTGTAGACTATACATTGCATAATGGATTACTTTTCAGACGTGGGCAACTATGTGTGCCAAAAGGTTCCATGAGGGAGAACATTATTTAAGAAAAACACAATGGAAGTTTGAGTGGCCATTTTGGCTTGAATCAGACCTTGGAATTGGTTTAAAGCTATTGGCCTAAAATGCAAAGAGATGTCAGATTTTATGTTGAGCAATGCATCATATGTCAAAGAGCAAAGATAACTTCTATAAATGCAAGAATTTATCAGCCTCTCCCAATACCAAGCAGATCATGGGAATTAGTAAGTATGGATTTTGTGGTTGGTTTACCTAGAGAAAAGAGTGGTTTTGATAGCATCTATGTAGTAGTGGATAGATTTAGGAAAATGAGCCATTTTATTTCATGCAAGGTCACTCATGATGCAAGTCATATTGCCTACTTATTTTTCAAGGAAGTTGTGAGGATTCATGGTTTGTCAACTAGTATTGTATCTGACAGGGATAGCAAATTCATGGGAAATTTTTGGAGATCCTTATGGAAAAGGATAGGTACCAATCTCTCTTTTAGTTCAGCCTATCATCCCCAAACTAATGGTTAGACTAAAGTGGTCAACAGGACACTTGGCAACTTGTTAAGATGCTTAACCAAAGAGTATGGTTTGACATGGGATTTGGTCTTTCATCAAGTAGAGTTTTCTTATAATGATAGCATTAATAGAACTATGGGCAAGAGTCCCTTTAAGATTGTATATGGGGATACATCCTAGGGGTGTATGTGAATTGCGAAACCTAGATGATCAAGTGCCTAACAATGGTTATGTTGAAGATTTCAATCAATCTATGAAAGAAGTGCATGAACAAATAAAATAGTCCCTCATTGATAACACCAAGAAGATCAAGGATAAATCTGAACTCAAGAAGAGAGAAGTATATTTTGGTGTAGGGGACTTGGTCATGGTTCACCTAAACAAGGCAAGAATGGACAAGGGATCCTCAACAAAGCTGCAAATGAGAAGAATTGGGTCATGTCCTATACTAGCCAAGTATGGGCATAATTCTTACAAGGTTGGATTGCCAAATGATCTAGCTATTTCTCCCATCTTCAATGTGATAGACTTAATCAAGTATAAACATCCTTTTACTAAGGTGGATCAACATGTGGAGGAAGCTCAAAAGGATGCTCAAACAATAGCTTTACCCTGTAAGCCAAAGCTTAAAGTAGAGAAGATATTGATTCTCATATTCATACCAAAACCAGATATGGCACTTACAAAGAGGACCTTGTCAAATGGCAAGGAAAACTAGATTCAAAGGCTAGATGGATCCATGAGAATCAATTCAAGCTTCAGGTTATAGATCTCCACCTTTTGTCTCTAGAGGGGACTTAGCTTCTTTGATGGGGAGTATGGTGCAAAGGCACCTTGAAACATAGGGCCCTCACCATTTCAATTTTTTTTGTTTGTGCTCCAAGAGACCCTTTGTAAGAAGAATAAGGGTCAATGGACCCAGGTGTGTTAGCTAGAGTGTAGGAAGTCAAAATGTCCTTAGAAGAATCATTCAAATGGTCTTAAAATCAAGGCACTCCTTCCCATAGAGTTATATTCAATCTAGTGATTAGGCTTCTATCCTAGGGAAGGGTCCCTAGCATGTAAATTCTAAGGGATAGCCTAAAAAGAAAGTTAGAAGTGTTAAAAATAGCAAGCAAGAAAAATTGCAAAAGTTGCTATATTGCAATTTTGTAGTTGTTGCAAGAAAGTGTTGATTTTCCTTTAAACACATGAAGGAGGCCAATTCAAGCCCTAAAATTAAGGGGAAATACCTAGGAGGACATTTCAATACCTTCCAAATTCTAAAGTTGGCAGAAGTAAAGGTCATTTGTACAAACAACATGTTGTAGCATGATTTTTTAGTGCAAAAAGATAATAAAACTGAGTTCTTGAAGGTTTTTGTATCTTGTTTTGTGTGTTGTATCTATTGGTATTGTAGATAGGATAGTTTAGAACATATATTTTTTAGAGAGAGTGTTGTGGTTATGTATAGTTGCTTTGTTTTTAAAATCTTTTACTTTCAACTAGTCTGTTGTCTAATTATCAACAACTTGCATTGGTAATGAGATAACTCACTATCCCACCATAGGAGTTGTACGACCTCTTCGGGATAGTGAGTATAATAAATGTACTATATCATGGAAAAATAAGGGGCACTAAAAACCATGGCAAGAATTTTTAAACTCTTTCCCTAGGCGAGCCAAAGCATGCCCGACTAGGGAAGAATTTGATAACAGTTTATTTTATGTAGGATTGTGCAAATTTCTTGCAAAGTGCATATGGAGGATAAATGGGAGTGAGAGGAGGTTCTTTGGGTGGAAGGAAAAGGTTCCACCAATCCATTTAGCCATCTAACAAGACCAAACAACAACTTTCCCTTACAAACCCTCAAAAATTGTTTAAATTAGCAAGGGTGTTGTACGACCATTCTAGGGTCTAAAACCTAGAAAATATTAAAGCCTTCACAATATGAATAGAGGTCCATGAAGGCCATTGGACTAGTTAGTTGAAGAAAAATGGGAAAATCACTATTTTGTAGGTGAAATAGGGCTAACTGGGGCTCTTTCTTGTAGCCCTGTTTTGAGGAAAAAGGGTGAAATCGATAGGAAGAATAACTAAAAAGAGTTGTTTTGGCATACTAAAGGAATGCATTGCAAGGCTTGGTGACTCCTCCATGACCCTGCAAGTGGTTGTGAAGAATGGTCAAAAGGACCTAGTTTAGTTGGAAGACCTTGAATACTCTTCATCCAGAATCGGAGCCTAGTAGACAACAAGAAGTGAAGATTGATCAAGATAGTGGAGTAGGGTTTTGGATTAGGGGATTTTTGCTTGAAAAAGGTCCTATAAGTCCATGTGGTGATCTAGCAAGTCACCGTAAGTCTCAAAGGTAGGCAAGAAGCATGAAATAGTGATTGGTTCATCCTTACTCTCCCTATCGCTAACCCACATGGGCACCTTCATTACAATAATCTGCAAGACAAGCTACGAACTATCACCTAGAATTGTTCTAGACAATGTTCAAGCCTTTCTTAAATAGGCAATTTTATGCCACCTGGGAAGGTTATAGACATTGAAACTTAATAACTAGGGCCAATAGACCGTAACAATATATAAAGAGTCGGCCAAATACATCTTTGACAATTATTTTAGATATTTTGGGTAGCCCAAGTTTGGAAGGCCACAACTCTAAAACTATTGCTCCAATTGGCTGTTATAACCACTTTTCGAAAATGCCATGATACAAAGGGAAGGATGGTGGTCTTCAAAACACAATGAGAATTGCAATTTTTAGAGATCTAGACACTTAGGCCTATTCAACAACCTTTAATGCTTCAAAGACTTGACTTATTAAGGTTATCTCAAAGGGTTCCTAAAGAATTGATTTAAGTTTATTGTCTTTACTTTTCTTTGTTCAATTAATTTCAGTACCCCAATACAATCATATGCTTCCACTTCACAAATTCTCGTCAAACTAAACCCAAAAGCCCAATACCCTACCTATTAGCCTTGCTATAGACTTGGAATGGAAATAACTCTTTCTTTTCTTAAGACACTAAATATGACAATGATATTTCTAAACACCCTTTACAAAGTTATATGACATATCAAAAGATTTCATATGCTTGTTTTGGACAAACACACCTACCCTTGGCTATACCCCTATTTTTAATGCATAAAAATGACCCAATTTACAAAGTAAGTACCCCTCGATGATCTCCTATCAACCCAAACTCTTGGAAAGTGTCTTCTTATGTCTTCAATATCTCAATTCCAAAAGGAATTGACCTCCAATGTTTTGTAACCTAGAAAACCCTAAATTGTGCCCTCGAACCCTTGTTTATTAGGGCTTGTTCAAACTTCGGTCACAACTCACCTCCATCCCAAATTGGTGATTCAATCACCTTTCATTAACCATACTCAAACATTCCAAAGCATAAAATGTATGTCTCAAGTGGACGGATCACCCACTGCTACACCTTGGTGTCTGACTTCAATAACTTTTCCCACTATTCCAACTATGATCACCTTTATCTCAACCATTTTTGCATATTCATAGTTAGAGTCTTATGATACATGTTAAGTAACATCATTCCATGAATTTTAGGCCTCTACATTCATGGAATGGCCTTCATTCTTCCTAAAGTGTTACTGCAACAACAAGTTCAAATAAAGAGTGACTAATTGAATTACAACTGGTGTGAAAGTGAACTTATTACAATATGAGACTCATTAGAAAAAACACATAAAATGATGAAGTAACCCTATCAAAGCATATGGAGATCCAATCAAATTGAGATTCAAAGTGGAATCAATTTGCAAAAAATAGAAAGGCTTGTATTTGTTGTTTTTGTTCACCAGTACATAACTCGATCCTCCTCTTTGTCATAACAGAGACTCCTTCTCATATATAAGACTCTCCAAACATAACTACTTTAGAAACTAATTTAACCAACTTCCATTGTTGAGTTGAATGTTGAGCCTAAAAATAAACTAAACTTCCCTCTCATTCCTAAACTAGTCATTTATATTTGAAAATTTCAATTTTAAAACCATAAATGGCTTTATTTGGATATGTAACTCTTTTCTAAGGACTTAAACTCCCACACTAACTTATTCTAGACTTCTTAAACATAAATTAAGACTTAGACAATCTTAGTCCATTACAATCAATTTTTTAGTCCTTTTAAGGACATTACAAACACAAAATGGATCCTTTGATGTATAACAAAATATTGCACTATTTGAAGCCCATAATAGGTGCTAGGATCCTCGAGTTGATTTGTTGACTTGGATCATGTATTCCATCTTCCTAATTTGCTTTGGATGTCCTTGATGTCTCCTTCATCTTCAACTTTGGCTTGAACGTTTGAGGTGCTCTTGCACCATACTCCCCACAATGAAAAGAACCCTTGCCCCAAGAGTTATTGTGCTTATACCCACTGTATTTTCTCATAGAATCATGTTCAGGGTTGACACACTCCCCAAAAGTGACCTACTGTTGTCCCAGACTCCCTGTGTTCATACACAAAGAGTTAGATAAAAACTCATGTATAGGGGACTGTCCTACTTTGGGATAGTGTTGCTACTACACTTTAGGCCTCTGAACTATTGTCTATCATGTATCTACTGTGTGTCCATCTGTCTACCCTCTCAAAAGACACTTGACAGTCCCAAAAGATTCCCCAATCAGTCCTATGTTCCTTGGATTGTCCTTCCATTCAATCTTCCACTGCTTTAAACACCAATAAGTGTCATGATGGAAGTTACTATGACCTTGTACTAATAGATCTCTACCAAAGCACATAACTAAAATCTTCATTTCATTATCAATAAGTGGAACCAACTTATAGGTGACCCTGCCCTTATGCACTATATAAGTGTTTGTAAAACCATCATGTACAACCCTCCTAGACCATTTCCAAGGCCTACCCAAGATGACATGCCCACAACTTATATCCAACACATCACACAAAATATTATCAAAATATCACCCAATTGAAAAATGTAGTATAACTTGCTCATTTACACGTAAATTGTTATCCTTACTCACCCAAGTGGCATAGTATGGATTGGGATGTGGAAAAGTATGCAGATGCAACTTATTGATGACCTCCTTTGAAACCAAATTATGTGAAGCCCTTGAATCAATAAGAAGACTACAAATTTTACTTTGATCAAACATTTGGTTTTGAAAATGTTGGTTCCTTGCACTGGCTATCCCCTTCCTACCAACAAACATTCACCTTCTTCTGGATAAATTTCAATGGGTTCTCTCTACTCATTTTTTCTTGATTCTTCATCAATAAAGTTCACTCTTTTGTCTCTCCCTTTGTCTTCCTACCATTTAGGACACCTAAAGGAATGATGGCCTACTTCATTGCAATTGAAGCATCTTCCTATGAATACTCCAATTCCTCTTCCTCCACTTCTTCCACCTCTGTAACCTCCTCTTGATTTTGAAAATGTTTTGTCCTTATCCTTGTCATTGCTGCTCTAAAAATTAGAGTTTTTTGTTCCACCTCTTCCCCTTGTAGAAAATCCTCCTCTTGAGTTACTTTGTTTCTCTTGTCTCCTTTTTATATTCTCTTCAGCCTTCAAGGCTAACTGATAGCACTCATCAACTAACCTTAGGGTAGAACAACTAAGTTCATTCTGGATATTGAAAATCACACCCCTCATATATCTTGCAATCTTTTCTTCCATCTCTTCCTCATGATCCACTCTAATATCAACCTTGTGGAATTCCTCATTGTACTTCTGTACATCCATCTCCTTTTGCCTAATATCCCTCATCTTTTTGTACAACTATACTCTATAATCCCTTGGAAAAAAATTTGCCTTCATTTTGTCCACCATAGTATACCAAGATGTGATCTTGGGTCTATCATTCTTCCATCTATCTACTTGGATACAATCCCACCACAACAAAGTGTGTCCCTTCAACCTAGACTTTGCTATCTTCACTTTGTCCTTCTCTTCTATCGCTTCATACTCAAAGCAATTTTCAATTGCACTAAACCAATCTATCATTTCTTCATCATCCATCTTTCATCCATACATAGTTAAGTATGTCCTTACCCTTACATCTCCACTCTCTATGGCCTTCATCAGTTTATCCATCCTTGCATCTTCAGGGTCTACTGGTTCCTCTACTTGGGTTTCTTCTCCTTCTTCTTCTTCCACTACTACTACTTCATCCTTCCTAATGCTCTTATCCCTATTCTCCAATGTTGCTATCCTCTCCATCATGGTTCTCATCAATCTATCCTTCTCATGGTTCTCTTTTTCTCTTTGATATAGGTTTTCTTTAAGCTTCTTGTTATTAGCCAATTGCTCCTTCACAATCCTTTCCAACTCCATTTTGGTCATCCTAACTGGAAACTCTCCATCTTCTCCATTAGCCATGGTTTCTTGATCAACTTTCTACAAAAATCTACTTAGGTCCACTCCTCCCAGGATAGTTCAAATATAAGGGCTTGTCTAAGGACTCAAGGATCGATCTTCACAAGACCAAGTAAACTTCCACAAGTCCTTTCCCTCACTTTGATACGACTTGATGTAAAGGGAAGGATGGTGGTCTTAAAAATACAATGAGAATTGTAATTTTTAGAGGTTTAGGCACTTGGGCCTATTCAACAACCTTGAATGCTTCAAAGACTTGACTTATCAAGGCTATCTCAAAGGGTTCCTAAAGAATTGATTTGAGTTTATTGTCTTTAATTTTCTTTGTTTCAAGGAATTCTAGTACCCCAATATAGTCATATGCTTCCACTTCACAAAATCTCCTCAAACTGAACCCAAAAGCCCAATTACTTACCTATTAGCCCCACTGCAGACTTGGAATGGAAATGACTTTTTCTTTTGTCAAGATGCTAAATAAGAAAATGATATTTCTAAACACCCTTTACAAATTTATATGATATATCAAAAGCTTTCATGTGCTTGTTTTGGGCCAACACACCTATCCTTGACTCTACCCTTGTTTTTAATGCATAAAAATGACCCAATTTACAAAGGAAGTACCCCTTGATGATCTCCTATCAACCCCAACTCCTAGATAGTGTCTTCTTATGTCTTCAATTTCTCAATTCGAAAAGGAATTAACCTCCAATGTTCTATAACCTAGAAAACCCCAAATTGTGCCCTCGAACCCTTATTTATTAGGGCTTGTTCAAACTCTAGTCACAACTCACCTCCATCCGAAATTGGTGATCGAATCACCTTTCATTCACCATACTCAAATGTTCCAAGCATAAAATGTATGCCTCAAGTGGATAGATCACCCACTACTACACCTTGGTGTTTGACTTCAATAACTTTTCCCACTATTTTGACTGTAATCACCTTTATCTCACTCGTTCCTACATATGCATAGTTAGAGTCTTTTGATACATGTTAAATAATGGCATTCCATAAATATTAGGCCTCTACGTTCATGGAATGACCTTCATTCTTCCTAAAGTGTTACTGCAACAAGTTCAAATAAAGAGTGACTGATTGAATTACAACTAGTGCAACAACGAACCTATTACAATATGAGACTCATCAACAAAAATACATCAAATGATGAAGTAACCCTATCAAAGCATATGGAGATACAATCAAATTGAGATTCAAAGTGGAATCAATTTTTAGAAAATAGAAAGGTTTGTATTTGTTATTTTTGTTCACCAGTAAATAACTTGATCCTCCTCTCTGTCATAACAAATACTCCTTCTCATATATAAGACTCTCCAAACATAACTACTTTAGAAACTAATTCAACCAACTTCCATTGTTGAGTTGAATGTTAAGCTAGGTTTATAACTCTAAAATGAACCTTTGTATAGAAAATGAGAAAATTCTGAGCTCGTATGACAAACTTACTAAAAATAGCAAGTTCCCATAAATAGTAACCACCCTATCTACTAGTCCTTATTAAAATAGAAAAGACTAAACAAAAAATATTTTTGGGTGATGCAAGATTGCTCTTACACCCAGGATGCTCCTACATCACAAGGATTGGTGAAACTTATGATAGATGTCAATTTAGAAGAATCACAACTCAATCAAGTGGAAGCAAATAATAACATAGTGAGCATAGAAAATTGTCCTTGGTATACTAATGTTGTCTATTATTTGAGAACCATGAAAAACCATGACAATTGGAGTGAAAATTTAAAAAAGGATAGTTAATTTACATGCAACAAAATATGTTCTTATTGAAGGAGGTTTATATTGGAAAAATAGAGATAACATACTAATTTTTTGTCTTGATACTCATCAAGAACCTTTTATTCTAACATAATTGCACGAAGGAGTTTGTAGAGGGCATTTTTGTGCTCGGACTATTGCAAACAATATTTTGAGGGTAGGCTATTATTGGCCTCATCTCTTTAGAGATTGTTGTAACCATGTGAGGAAATGTGAATCATGTCAAAGGTTTTCATGTAAATTAAAATATGATGGACCTTTCCCCCTTAGGAAATTACAAGCACAAGAACCATTTTAGATGTGGGGAATAGACTTCATAGGTGAGATCGATAATCAGTCAAGCAGTGGATTCAGTTGGATTTTTGTTGCTACAAACTATTTCACTAAATGGGTTGAAGCTATCCTGACAAGAAGATCTACTAGTATTGTTGTTATAAATTTTATGATGAATAATATATTAACAAGATTTGGTGTTCCAAGAAAAGTTATTGTTCATAATGGGATGTGCTTCAGATCAGAAGAATTTACAAAATTCTGCACTAAATATGGGATAACAATTTCATATTCATCCCCTTACCATCCATGTAGGGGAAATGGTCAGGCATAATCAACTAATAAGAGTATCCTTAAAATTATAAAAAGGATGTTGGATAGCAATAAAATAGTTTGGGGCTCAAAATTACATTTGGTTGTCTAGATAGATAGAATAATTAAAAAGAAGTCAACTAGATTCTCACCTTTTGAACTTGTATATGGTCAAGAAGATAGAATTCCTTAAAATAACTTGTTACCAATGTATAGATTCATCAAAACTGAGCAGCTTGAGGATATTGATTTTATGGATGAAAAAAGTATTGTCCTAGTAGAATTAGATGAAAAAAGAAGAGCAACATTGCAACACAATCTTGAAAGATAAAAGGTTGTGAAATACTTATATGATAATAAAGCTTTTGGAAGAATCTTTAATGTGGGAGATGGGGCATTAAAATGGAATGTTAAAGACCAAGACAAGGGAAAGCATGGCAATTTTGATCCCCTATGGTTAGGACCTTATATCATAGCTGATAAAGCTAGAGAACATTCCTTTCTTCTTCAAGAAATAGATGGGCACATATTAGATTTTCATGTTCATGGACAATATCTAAAACCCTTTTCTCTTTGTTGATTATTCATTTATTATTCCTTATTAAGTAAGACTAATGTTTTATGTTCTATGTTTTATTTTATTTTTTTGTATCATGGAGATAACTAGATTCTCGCCATATCCCAAAGAAATAAGCATCCCTAGAAAGAACCATTGATGGAACCTCAAGATTTGAGTGCTCTTACCAAATTTCACAAATTTGAGATCCATCCTTGAACAAGTTTTGATTTCATGATTTTGGGATATATGAAATTCTCAGACTCAAATTTCACGATTTTAGAATTGAGTCTCTTGGGATTCTCTAATATCGCAATTTTAGAACTGAACATTAGCTATGCTCTGAGTTTGCGAATTCAACAAGGAAGATATCTTTGGTCTTCAGTTTTACGATTTTGATGCCAATGGTTCTCTAACATTTTGTAATTTTGAGTTTACAAAGGAGCATTTATTTCATTAATTAACTAGCATAAGAGGTTATGTCAAGGATTGATTTCATTTGTCCAATTTTCCCTCAAGTATGACATTAATCGAAGATGGCTCGTGCTAAGGATTTGAAGGAAATATGGTCATTAAATGTGTTCTTCCTTGATAATAGATATAAGGGTATTTGGTAAGTTTATTCTTTTTATAGAAAGACATTCTCGTGGAATTTTTTGTGTTTGTTTTGTAGGGTAGATGATATGGGTTTACTAGTACAATCATGTGATGAGAATGTGGTACCTCACACAGTCATCCAACTAGGGTTGGCACCAACTCAAGAAGATCAATTTGATGTCATCAACAACATGTACATAGCTACATGGGATTTGCAGACAACATATGCCCAGTACCAGAGTAACTACAATGAGATCTTGATGGAAGAGGAAAAAGGGGAAGCTTTGAATATGCTTTTTGGAGTGCCAGATAAGGAGTTGGTCGAGCGCTTGGAATAAATTCTTGATATGATGAGAGAATTATAAATCTCTTTTGTGATCTTTTATTAATTGTAATTAATTCATAAAAAGTTGCAATTAGTTTTTAGTTAGGTAGGATGAATGGGCCTAAAGCTTTTTTTCATCCTTTCATGTTCTATCAGAAAGGATACTAGGGCCTTGTATAGATAGATAGACAGAGATAGAAAAGGGAATATAGAAATTGTGAATATAAGATACATAGTAGAAGTTAGATACTACAACTTGTTACAGCCTAGTTGTGCCTCATTTTTTGAATTAATAAAATATATTGTGTTCTTTTTCGAAAGATAGGGAAGTGGTCGTTGATTTTTCTGAATTTAAATCTTTCTTGGATATATACTATTTTCAAAAGAAAATTGAGGCTAACTATTGGAAAAAAAACTCATGTATGCTTATGTATGTTTTGTGTAATTGGTCTTCATCTTGAAGTTAAACTCAATTATTTGGGGTTTGTTAAAATGTCTCAGTTTGGATGCCTATTATTTGATGGTGGTGTGCCCATCTCCAAGACATAAGATTTATTCAATAATTGTTTAAGTTGACTCTCTTCTCCAATTTGGAAGGCATAGGTCATATCAAAATTTGAAACTTAAGGATGACTTTGTGGAAGGTAAACAATCAGTATCAGCTTGGTTGCATGCACTATTGCATTTTGTTTGGAACCCTCCCCCTTTATTACAAACATTTTTTATTATAACCAATTTCTCCTTGAGAACTTTTGCCAACTCAAGAGCATTGCTAAGTCTGCAATCACAATCATTACATCATCACTAGTTTAGGCACAACCACCTAGGTCTTGCAAAGTCTAAAGTTTGGAGATTGAATAAAGTTAAGATTCAATCTTCTTCATTGGCTAAAATTATTTTGAGTTTCCCAACATTGGGTAGGCGAGCTCATAGGAAGTCAACCAACAACGTCATGACTCTCTATGCATTCCATAAGAGGAATCAATCCACCTTCATGCAAGTAATTCTAGATAGCTTTATCCTTTCTAATAACTTTCTCAATCATTGGTGGCTCAATATGAGCGGCATTACTCTCCATAGTTTCTTTGTCTCCAAGATCCATCACCAAATCCTCTGAGACTTCTAACATAGCCATAGCTAAATAATCCAAGAAACTAGAGGTAAGAAAATTGAACATAACACTTTTTTGCAATTAACACCAAATCAAAATAGTATTAAGGTCTTTAACAATGCCATAACACATGTTCTATCACATGTAAAAGAGGAATAAATTATATTCCCAACATGCCACTTCCCACCCTCTCCATAGTCGTTCAATAAATGATACTTAAAAGTCCTTGAAAAATTGGAAAGTCACATACTTTGGGATTGTAAAAAATCACTTCTTATCTTGTCTTGGGTGTTGAACATGTCTTCATCATAATGGAGGATAAATAACTTACTTATTAAAAAGATAGCCCAAATTAAATACATCATAGTAAATCCATTTGTTGTAAAAGGCACCAACTCAGCTCCATTCACCGTCTCCCACAAATTTGAAAAGTTCATCATGGAAAAACATGTTTTTATTTTTTCACAAGTGATACAATCTTTGCTAGAAGATCACATTCTCTTTCCCAAGTACATTGATTTATGACTCTATGCTCATACACTACCAAGTTGTATGTCGCTTGGTTACCCTAATAGTACACATGTTTAATAGTGATATTAGTAAAACTAGTCAACAACATCTAAGCATCCCTAATTATTGGCATTGCATGCCAACTCATCCTTATAACCTCTTTAATGGCCTCAATAACAAGAAGACAATCACCCTTATTCACCAATTAAGGAATACACAGACTAGTAGTTGTCTCCAACCCCCAAAAAAGGCTTACAACCTCTACCACATTGCTTGATGTCTTACCACAGTTCCCCATGTAACCCTTTATACAATTGTCACAATCGTCCCTTATAACAACCCCCACAACCATAGTACCATTCCTTCCAGATCCTTCAAAATTAAGCTTCTTCCAATTTGTGGAATGTGATTTCCATTTTGTGCCTTTCCTTTGTAAAGCCTTAGTATTATCCATTTTTCAACTAAGTGGGAAATATTCCAAACCTCCACCCATTTCTTTTCAAGTTTTGCCACAGGAAGAGGGGGAGGTTTTTGTTTCTTGTTGAGAGAACATTCTCTAATAAGAGTCATAGTTATATAAGTAACAACCTCTGAGTGACGGGGGAGTGGGGGGGAGGGGGGGGGGGATGCGCTTTTCGATAAAAATGGTTTTATTACATTCCTTCCATATATTCCAATAGATATAGGGGGGAATGGCTTTCCATGGGATTTTAAGGAGAGAATGGTGGGAGGGACACTTCCAGTTGAAAATGAATTGTTGGGTGCCAGTGTTAATAACCTAAGAAATCCCCAACTAATTGAAAACATTCGACCAAACAGTAGAGGTATAAGAGCAGTGGATTAACAGATGTTGGATAGTTTCTTTGTCACAATTACATAGAACACACTAGTTAACCAACTGAAACCCATGTTTTTGGAGATTATCAATCATGAGGATATTGTTATGCATAATTGACCACCCAAAAAAATTTATCTTAGGGAGGAAGTGAGAATTCCAAACATACCTCTAGCTTTTTGAGGTTGTAGTAGGCCATCTCACACTAGAAGCTCCCCAAGAATTTGTCTTGAATTGGCTTGTCTCTATCTAAGAAGGAAGGGATACAAATTTCACTCAGCAAATTCCCCATCTCATCATGTAATTCTCTCTCCATTGGATTGAGATTACCTAGATTCAAGCTTTTCCATTTGCCATTCTCAATATAATTAGCCACCTCAAGGCCATAGTTAGCCACACTCTGATCATTCAACGAGGAGAACTTGGTGCAAATAAGAAGGGATTCCCCAATCCACTTGTCTTCCCAGAATCCAACTGTATTCCCATCTTTAATGTTTCATCTCACCCCTCCTCTTAAGAACTTCCTACATTTAACAATGTTCAACCAAATTATTGATCCATTGGGGGAGGGGGGGGGGTGTGGGTGGGGGTCAGCAGTATACAAACATTGGTTCAATGACCTTCCTCGCAAATATTTAGCCCTCGTTATTCTAAACCATCCAACTGAGTTTTCAGATTGTCTCCATCCAATCTTAGTCATAAAAGCCTTATTTAAGTCTCCTATATTTCTCAGTTTCAAATCCCCTTGGGCTTTTGGCTTATAGACTTTGTCCCAACTGACTAGACTCATCTTCATTTTTTCGTCATTGTTCGACCATAAGAAGTTTCTCTAAATTTTTTCCAAGATATCCTTGAAGTGGTCTGAAATCTAAAATAGGGATAGAAAATAGACTAGAATCCCTTGTAGGGAAGCAACAATAAGTTGGAGTTTCCCAGCATTTCTAAGAACCTTACTTTTCCAACCGACAAGTTTCTTTAGCATTCTTTCCACCACAACATTTGAAAATTGAGGAGTGACTTATTTCATAGTAAGGGGGAGACCAAGGTAAGTGTCAAGAAGGAAAGCCCCTTGATAGTTAAGTCCCCTAGTTATGTGTTGTTGAAGGTCGATCTTTATGTTGAAGAAATACAACTTGTTCTTTTGATTATTAATGTGTTGGCCAAAAACCTCTACATATCGGTTCAAAAGTTTCTTCCAAGATTTGGCTTCCCTTAATAGAAGACAAATGAAACAAAATGTTACTCTTGAAATGCTAATAAATTTATTTTTTTCCGTAAGGTTTATCATTTTTAATTTGATGATGTTTAGGACTCGAGAGAACTAAAATGACTATTTACACTAGGTCTGTGAATTAAAATAGAATTTAGAAATATGAAAATACCTTTGCCATTTATCTATTTTTCAAATACAGTTTGTGAGGGAAAATAACAAGTTCAAGAATGCTTTTTGGGCCATGCTCAATGCATATCGACACATGCATCATTTGTGAACAGTGTTGTACGACCCATAACAGTAATTGAAATTAATATAATTTCATGCATTAGGGTTACAGGCACTTAACATATGTAAAAGCTAGATTTAGCCCATAAAAGACACGGATAACCTTGTCCAAGAGTAAAGTTTTATCCTTCCTTGAACACCTTTGTCTCAAGTTGGTATGCCTTTGTAAAAAACAATGGCCAACAAAGGTATGTCGACATAATGCTGCTGAATGTTGCAGCACCCATAAGCATATTCATAACAATAATTTGAAGTCGGATTGCTTCAAGAGGAGAAGCACCGCCCATAATAAGGCCAGTCATAGCCCCAGGTAGAGAAATCAATCCAACCGTCTTTGCATTGTCGATAACTGGTGAAAGGGCAATGACTAAAGCCCTTCTCACATGTTGCATTGTCGCTTGCCTTGGAGTTGCCCCTAGTGCAAGAGCAGTCTCCACCTGCATATGGAATTACTACATTTTAATAAGAAAAAACCAAAGAAAAATGATACAGAAATTGCCCACACATCCTATCATCTACTAAATAGTTAGAAAAAAACATCTAATTTACTAAGGGTGTACAATTCAGTGAGTTGAAAAAAATGCAGGAGTACCAGATTTTGCTGAATCCTTATGTCATCTCGTAGCCGCTTCATAGTCACTCCAGTTACAGTCATTGCATTCCCCACCATCATCCCTGCTATTGGGATAATATACCTAGGTGTGAAAGGAAAAACATTTAATACTAGCAACAAACACATTGTAAATGAAGTTCCTGCCAAAATGGATGTCCCTGCAACATATGAGCCATGTGGTACATGTTTTGCTCTCTGGCCTGCAGTGTAAGCAGCGACACTGACCTGCAATGGAAGTCTTTATTAAATATAAGGTTTTAGCAATAGAAGCAATGAATCATGGGCATAAAACTGAATGCAGAAAACAATACGCACTAAATATGAAAAGATAATATAGAAAACAATATTGAATAAAAATCCATCTACAGATGCACCTGCCATGGGCATAAAACTGAATCTAGAAAACAATACGCACTAAATATGAAAAGATAATATAGAAAACAATATTTAATAAAATCCATCTGAAGATACACCTGTCACCATTAGTT
This sequence comes from Cupressus sempervirens, assembly GCA_028749045.1. Lineage (NCBI taxonomy): Eukaryota > Viridiplantae > Streptophyta > Pinopsida > Cupressales > Cupressaceae > Cupressus > Cupressus sempervirens. Next base: position 705,899,828 of record CM053785.1, on the reverse strand, counting down.
CCCCATAAATCAAAAGCATGATTATCACATGGGAAATTTTTGCAGGGTATCAATTCCCTAAACCAATATATCGAACAATATATACAAAATTTGATAAAATCTTTCGAAACATAATCACTTTGAATCAGGACGGAGAGCTCTCATCCTCAATCATTCTCCTTTCTCTGCATTTTCAGATTGCTTTTTGCTTTTTTTTAATGTTTTTTGTTAGTTTTCTCTAACCTCTGTTTTGGTGTATTGTTTAAGATGTCTTTTGTATGTATCTCTATTTTCCTCTTGTCGGGGTCTGGTCAACCTAGATGTTGGCACATCCTGCTGTAGAACGCCCCTAAAAGAAGTTCCAGGTTCTGGTTTTGGAGGTATCTTTATGCAGCTGTTATCTCTTCAAATATGAAACGGAAATGATCGAGGTGAGATTGTAAGTAGTTCACAGGACTCAAAACCATTCAAAAGACACTCCTGCTGCTGGCATACCAAAAAAAATCATTGCTAAGTGCTTGTGGAATGTGGGAGGATCAATGATTATTGTGAAATTGAAGTCAAAGATTTATTAAAGCTGATGACTTGAATGACAATGGTAAAAGAATATGTCAATATTCTTCTTTACCTGACAGCTCAAATGTTGAAACTTCCTCAAGAAGGTCAAAAATTTCTTTTATAAGAGAGAAAATTCAAACTAATTCAACGTGATTGGTGTTAGTGTATGTGCTCCAGGAGAAGTAGGAATGCTATCCTTGTTATTGATGACAAACTTCATACTGACAGTAGTGAAAACAGAAACAATGCTCTTCAATATTGTTTTGAAAGGTAAAAAGTAAGGGTGAGTAATGTTTATCTCGCTAAGAAAATTTTCTCTTTTTCTTGCTTTAAAGAAGTTACAAGGCTGGACAGTTATGATGGATTGAAAATCATGACAGAAAAAAAAAACAGATAATCATAAAAATCTGTGCAAATTTATGCAGGTGTCGGAGTGTCTCGGCTGGTTTTAAATTTTAATATAAAACCTGTTTGCAAGGTTAATTGGCGTACCATTCTTTTTTCTTTCTCTTAAATCCCAAGCTTCCATCCAATGTGTCAGCCATGGTGCTTCTGCTTGTGACTGTATTGTTTAGGTGGAGTCTAAATTGCTGATACGGGTAGGAGAACCCAGTATGTGGGTGCGTGTACAAAAAAATAAAAGAAATCTAAAGAATTGTAAAACTAAATCATTAAATAGTATGATACTTGACCATTGATCAATACCGTATGTCAAACATAAATATTAAATGTCAATTGAATAAACCTTAAAGACACAATACCATCATCAAATACACATACTGTTCAAACTCAAAGTTGTTGTGTATTTCAAAATTCAAATGGGGGTCTGGGGGCAGGGCACCTTGCAAGGGTCAATAGGCAATGCCCTTCGTGAGGTAAGGGCACTACCTCAGGGCAACGCCCAAGGTGCGCTCCTGTCGTGATATAGGACAGGGTCGAGGGGCAGCGCCCCTACCCACAAGACCAAATTAAGACCTTAAAAACCACACAAAACTCCATGGCCCACATCATTTTATGGCCTCACAAGAGGCCATTTTAGGTGCACAGGCACAAACGATCCTCTTCAGGAAAAATCACCGACCCTTAGAAATGCCAACATGGAGATGAAATGAGTTAAGGGCATAAGAGAAAACAAAATTATATGTGTTTAGATTGAATGGCCTAATTAAGGGATACTTTAGGGTTTTGATTAAAAAGAGAGCCACAAAAACACTTTTGAATGAGTTTTTAAAGTCAAAGAAAGTGACTGGCCTATGGATGTGCTCAGCATGCACTGAATGCACTCTGATTGCTCACAGGGTGCACATCCCAGGATGTGGATGTGCGTGCCGGTTGCACATCCACAATCCAAGATGTGCTCCAGAGAACGCATCCGGATCCACTACATCTAGCTGGCTGAATCCAACTGATCAGAGTTACTTTGTGAGTTAATATTCAATTCCTTTGATCCATACTTAATATATAAGTTACATCCAACATAGATCCCAGTGAAAAGAAACCCAACATACAAGAAAAATTTCACAAACTTATTGGAAGAAGGTATGTGCCCCTTACATTATGATGAATTAAGAGCAAGGACAGCCAGGAAAATCAACATGAATTTTTAAATGAAACTGCTCTGAAGATTGATTCTAGGGAAGATTGGAGGCTGTGGTAATGGCATAGAGTTATGAAAGGATATATTTACATTTACAGATGATGAAAAACTGGTGGCAGTCTTCTCCTTTTCCTCCCATCAGGATCAGTAATCTGGAATTTATAGAGCATGCCAAGTATTTCATATATTCAAGAATAAGACAAGAGATTGGAAATTGTAGAAATGAAGGCATCTCATAGAAGGTTTGAAGAACAGACAAACCTTTGAGTGACCACAAGGTTTTCCATTATCTTGCAAATATATGGTGTAAAGAGACAATGCACTAACGCACACAAATATTCCAGGAATATAGATGATTATACATTGAATCACCATGACAGGCCCAAAGCGATTTACAGTTTACACTGATTTAGTAGCAAAATCATGAAGCTTCTAATCCAACTTCACCCACCTTTTTCACTAGAGACAATAATCTAAGACAGGAAAGAGATAAGAGAAGGGTAGCATCTGTAAGAGCAGTTATAAAGAAATTTTGCTTCCTGTTCCTCAGTCCTTCCCATCTTGCTGAAAGATAGGGACTAAGGAGCATATCCTCTGGTTAGGTAAATTCCAGTGTTACACCAGTATTGGGGTGCATCGGGGCAGCAGAATGCTGGGACAAGTTTCCAGGATGCAGAGAAAATGGGCCTCATTTTCGGGACTCCGGGTAGATGGCAGCAAGGGGAGGGAGAGGTGAGGAGAGATGTTGTATAGTATACATATAGAACTTGAACTGCTAGTTATGAAATGATGTTTCAGTAGAACATACCAAATTAACTTGAACATGGCAAAATCGCAACATTGACTAGAACCATTCAACATTCAACATAGTAACATATGACATACCCAGTAGTAACATTCAAAAATCAAAATTTAATTAGAAATTCAAGTACCCATCCCAGCGGCAGCATGGTTGCAGAATGGCGGAGGTGGGGGTACTTGGGTACTCAACTACCCGGTGCGGGGACATCTTGGGGACAGGTACTTTGAGGTTTGGGAGGGGGGGTGCGAGTCCCCATGTTACACTGGTAAATTCTGATTCAGACTAAACATGGATTAGACCTGGTACTGAAAGTGGCAGTGCAGAACTATTGTAGTCCCCTCGAATGTTTCTCCAGACATATAATGGAAATTCTGAAATTGTGATTTGAGAAAGCTGCAGCTATTCAAAGATAAAAGATCCCTGGTTAATTGAGTTTAGAAGAAAATTGGGGAGACAACAAAAAGAAATTATGAATCTGAAAAATGTCAAGGAATAAAGCAGAACCTTTATTGAAATAGAAGCTGATGCAAGAGCCTCTTGTTGACTCTTGAATCTGGTTTAAGGTTCTCAAAAAGAAGTAATGTAAGGATTGGAAGCTCAATATATACACAATATTGGTAGGCTTAATAGCCAAATTCAACAGAGCTGCATTTAAGCATAACAAAGACCAAGAAATGAGCTCTTGTACGTCATTGACAATCAGTGCATAGCTCTTCCAACTGATTATGAGTACAGGTGAAATATTTTTCTTCCTCCACAGCCATGACACTCTCTCTCCCAGCTAAGAGTAAACAATAATGATATAATATTGTTGCAATGAAACTGGAAAATACATAGGCCTATTCAATACTAAGCATTCCCTTTCATAATTGTTGTGATCGGATAAGTAATCATGGTTTGGCATCCGAAATCCAGCATTTGTTGACAGGGTAGTAGATGTGAAGCTCCATCTCATCTACCACTTTCTCCATCACTTTTCCCTATGCTTGAGTCTTTTGGTGGAGATCACTACAGAACATCTGCATGTCTGCAAGGCTGCAAGCAGACACCTTGATAACACTCCACATCTTTCTCTATTTCCTCTAGTGTGTGGTTCACTTGAAAAATGTAGTTTCCAAGCTTCCAATGGTTACTTATCTGATTCCCTGTTCTGTACACTTTTGCTTCTCGGAGCATAGTTTCCTATTTTGGAATTGGATAATCATAAAAGAAACAAGGAGAGAGGTTTGAGCTAAAGTGTTTGGCAATATGCACATTCTTGAGAAAATTTAATTTAATATGAATTTGCTTGTATGATTACAAAATTGTGAGGTAAACGTAAAACAGAGGGAAAAAGTTTGGCACACACTTTTCTCTTAGAACTGAACATGATTTATTCATCTGTGTGAGTAATATTCTATCAGAGTCCTCCTCTTGCAATTCTGTAAATTTCTTATTAATATTATTAATATAGTTAGTTGCTTGACCAAACTTAAAAGAATATAGGGGGCTGCCTGAAGTCTGACTTTTCCAGCTCGCCCTCTAAATAGATGCTGACAGTGGGTTTTAGAACTCACGTCATTGCATTAAACTGTGTACTTTTTGTTGGACCCAAAGGACTGCTTATCAAATAATGTCACAACCAGCATAGTGAAATTACCTTTCTGCCAGCAAACAGTTTGACAAAGCACATGTTTGTCTATTTTCCTGAAATCCTGTTTCTCTTATGGCTTATGCTGCAGAAGACAGAGGAGAGGCAAAAGTGAATGAAGGCAATGACGTTTATCACAGTTTTGCAGGAAAATCAATCTTTAAATGACTCCTCACAAACACAATCTAGGGTTTATAAGAAAAGGAGAAAAAGTCAAACAATGCACTAATGTAGTGGCACAGGAAAACAGAGAGTTGAAAGTATTGTCACACTCCATCGAATGCTGAAAGAGAATTTGAGAATTTTATTAATCTCATGATCAAGAAGTCTAGCCTGGGATTGGTTACACAGGCTGGGGGAAGGAAAAGAACAGAGAATAATATGGATGAGGACCCGTATGTGAAAACATATGGATGCTGTCAAATAATATGAGAGATGAGGACCCGTACGTAATAACATAACATGTGTGACATCCCAAGGAATTTGATATCCAATTTGATGATTTCTAGCACTTAGAGAATGTGTGCCTGTTACATGTAGAATTGTCTTCTCATAACATAAAATATTAAGTAAACCCAGGGAATCGTTCATGAGGATTTGAAAATCATAGGAAACAGACTCAGAATACTGCACTAGATACAGACTGAAACAGTCAGAAGACTTTTACACACCCATCATACATGCCACCTGCTACTCTGAATTGTATGACCAAGGATGAATCAAAATATGTTGACAATTTGGATAAATATGACAATGATGATATTAAAAAAACATGCTTATATGTCTCAGGTTTCTGTGACTTCTCAAATATTTTATAATAAATGCCATCAAACCTAATATCAAATTTAATATCTCTAGGACAATGGGTCAATGATTGAACCTGGCTTCTTTGAAGACTTCAGAATCCATATGAAAATCCAAAACCACCCAAAATGTTTCAACTTGATACCTGCCAAACACCTCAACTAGCACCCATCTCTTTAAATCTCCCTCAAAATAAGCCCCACTGGTTTTTAAATCTCTTAACTACAGAGTTGGTAATAGGTATCATAACTAAAACTGGAATAACTCTCTTTTTCTCACTCACGTTTACAAGAGATTTGAATTCAAACCCCAAGGATCCATTTTATTTGGGGTGCTTTTTCCAGAATACAAACTGATAATTTAGGATTTTAGGTGCACAACCAGATTGAAGCCTAAGGCAACAATAAAAAGAAGAAGAATCTTTGCACTAGTACTTTATAGCCAATAATTCAAAGAAGCGGACATATATCTTGCTCATTAAGTAGTAAATCAAGATCATAGGAAAGGACTTGATTTTAAATTTGTATAACCATTTTCCTTGGCAGTGAGGCCTCTTTCATTCCAAGAAAAATCTTTAACCTTCCAAAAGATTTGTCTTTGCCAAGGCACTGGCATCTAGCATTCTTCCCTCCAGAAACCTTATCTGGATATCATCTCTTTATCTCTCTTGAACTTGCTTCTTATTACACAAAGGGATTCATTGTTTCACTTTCCTTCTGTATTCTTCAGATTTAGGCTCAAAACAATCTCCTCCTGTATCCAGTGGACAAAAATGAAAGGAGCCTGCTTCACCAAGGAGGGTACCCAAAGGGTTTAATCAGGGCAAGAAAAGTTTAGGAGCCTGAATCAATCCCATCTTCTTCCTCTCTTGAATACCTCCTATATGACTACCAAAGCATCAAAAATGCTTTTGTCAGATGCATAAGTGTGAGGAGGATCCAAAATCTCCTAAGAATCAGGTTCTATGATTGGCCCCTTTGTATGAGATGTTTTCAACTTTCTTCTTAGATCTCCTATAGATGATTTTCATTTAAGTTTTTGGAACCACTCCTCTTCTACGTTCTCATGGTCCATCAAAGTTCCATCTATCAGTCCCAAGCTAAATGGCTACAATCATGATAAAACATACGTTAAATGGGCAAACATTATTAGTCCATAGAAACCCTTTATTATAATTTAAAACCACATTTGAAGGACAGGGTTGACTCAATTCATACCACAAAAAATCTAACTAGCCATAGAGGACAGCCACATTTTTTTATGTAATTGACAAACATGGACTGCCTGCAGATGTTGCCTGGTGAATTCATCTCTCCAATCCTATTTCTCCATAAAATTATCAGACTTAAAAAACTAGGGACCTCCCTCAAAGATTGTAGCCTGGCCCCCACGGGTTAGGTGAGTTGGTCTGAGGTTTGTGGGTGATCCCCATGGTCTTGGGTTCGACTCTCCTGCCCGTCATTACCCCGCCACGGACACTTGGGGGAAGTGCTGGTTATCCCGTGGCCGAAGGGATTAGTCTCGCTCCAAGTTTGCCCCGTAAAGGGAACCCGCTGGGCTTGGATCGCGGGGATACCCTCCGAGAACAAAAAAAAAAAAAATGATTGTAGCCTGATTCTTCCAGGAAGAAAATAACAGTAGAGAAGGCACCAGAGCTAAAGTCCAGGCCCACTTTCCTTTTGTTACCAATCCTTGTTTGAAAAGTACTTGCCGCCTCGGCCAAGGACTGTGAATGTATATGGTCTGTGCAAGAGCTCTGTAATTTTCATATTCTTCATTTAGCTGAAGGAGATGATTGCCCAGAAGAAACATCGGCAGCAATGTTTAAGGTGCATTGAGGAAAGGAAGAGCCCATATGAAATTTTTTTGAGGAAAGATGTAACATTGGTCTACCAAATATCCCAGTGGCCAACACAGGTTCAAAACCGTGTTACCATGCCAAGCTTCCATCTCGATTCCTATGAATAAGCAAGTAATTGTTGGAAACATGATGACTTTATTTTGTATCTAGTTATTAAGCACCAAGAATTGGATTTGAAGGTGCAGACCCTAAGAAACAGATTTTTAATGTTCAGCGTATCGGCCATGACTTCAACCAAGTTCCTACAGAATGTATTTCTCTGAATTTTAGCAGCATTGGAAAGTGTTTTACTTTATAAGAATCATTATAACAAGCAACTGCGCTAAAACCCATTGGACTATGCGCAAAATAATCTCTCTTTTTGTTGACTCGTGTCAAATAAATTTGGAGGACTAGCTTATATGAAACAAAATTTAAACATTCAAACTGTAGGCCATGGCGTTTACCAAGTCAGCTAAAAAAATATTTCTCCACCTTTCAGCGCCAAACATGACTTCCTGATTATAATGATTCCATCCAGCAGCTGAATGAATATGATTTGACTCTTACCAGAGTTTCTATCACTGCATTTGATATAAGCTAAGAAACGAATTAACAAGCAGCAAATATACTTTAAATTGGAAAAATAAACTCCTTTTTGAGGGGCCACAAACTTGGAAAAAAGCATTTGTTGCTCTATAGCCGATGGATTCCTTAAACATTGAAATCATCCAGAATATAAGATGTTAGTACACATTCATATTCAATGGTTGAAGTGGTCGTTGATCATCTTGAGTCCGTCAGATTACCTAACTGTAGTAGCCTAGCTATGGTAATCTATAGCGGTAGACTTTCACAACCTGGGAGCAAGCATTTGACCTCCAAATCTTAGCCATTTATAGTAAGACAGGACACCATGACCGCAAATAGGAGTGTTCTACCAATAAATCTAGCAAGGTAGCCCTATGTATTTCATTTTCAATATGCTACTGTCTCTTACTTGATATGCTATTCTTTTAAACTTTAATAGCTGTTGTTTTTTACCCATTTTATATATTTCGTCTCGCCCCTGCTCTGTTTCTATTGTTGAAAATTTATCCTAGGACCTCTTGTTGTCTTCTCTCCTGATGAACATAAAGACCCAACAAGGAAAAATGATTTTTCGACTCGCCATGCTGGTAAACATGAAGTCAATACTGGAAACTAAATTTTAGGGCTCTTGAGTACTCGACAGATTTATCAAACTTCAATACTATCATTCTGTACTTTGATTGAGCTTGTGTGTGCGTATATATCTATATATATACCCCGTTTTCATGGAACCCATGACTCTATTCCCACCGTCCTAGTTAAATAAGGCAAAGCACAGAAAACATAAAACATACAACGGAGACGGTTTTCATTTGAAATAAATTTCTGTTTAATCTAAATCGTTGTTGCAAATCGCGAAATTGAGACTTACCATGAAAACATAAGCCGCTAGCATCCAAATTGCATTCTTCTGAGTAAAAATGAACTGCAAAACGAAGCCAATTACGGAAAGCTGCAGGAAGGCCCTCGCTATTGCAATTGTCATTTCCCATTCCAAGCCAAGCTTCTGGTATACTGAGAGGATAACTGCCACAACTATTATTACCAAAGCAGCCAGAGGTTTTAACATTCCTTCAAAGAAATCTCTCCATTCTGATGAACCCATTGCAAACAACATGATCCCTGTCTCCATTGCCGTGATCATTGTGGCATAGAAAAAATCTTGAATGTAATGGCAGAATCACAAACAAGAATATATACCCATAATTTGTTCTACTTTGCTTCCGGTGTCAATTGAATTTACACCACATTTCAGTATCTATTAATTTGGAAAAGCATGTGAGAGGACAAGTCAGCCCATATGCAATCCGGTTCACTCCCCCGAGTAAATTGATTTATTAAAGAATCGGATACCAATACTGTCAACCCTGATTGATTTTCATGGACCGGTGTTTCTTGTGTTTTGTATCGTTACTGCTCTGCACAAATACGGGCCAAATCTTTTTGGGGTTCATTTCAGGTTGTTCTGGTCAAGAGAAACCTCTTGGGTACGTTTATCATAATTTAGGCACTTCTGGTGACGAGAAACCTCCTCTCTACCCTTCTCATAATTTAGCTTCAACACTGGACAACCATCTTGAATCATAATTTGGATGCGAGATTGGACCGCTCCAATAATTGGAGTCCGAATAAAAGTATAGCAATTTAGCTTCGAGATCAGACCGGTACATCTGGCGAAATGTTAACGCCAGCTTGAATATTTTGCAGGTGTCTAAGGTGTTCCATCTAAACCGATCTCTTTTTAACTTTTTAAGTGGACTTTTCGGAGAAAAGTTCAAATGAATTCCACGCTGAATCATTAATTCTTATCGATTGATAGGAACTTTTTCTTAATGCAATTTTATTTTCAGAAGATGTTATGATAAAATGGTCAATTTTATGTAAAATTAGATTAATTTGTTGATATATTCTGTTATATTCTTTAATCTATGTTGAACACGATTTAATTCTCACCTCCCTCTCATTTCTTGTTGATGTTGTATATATATATATATATATATATTTTGAGACCTATCTATATTTAATATATATAAAATAGATTAATTTGTTTTTGCTTATGTGTTAATTCATATATTAATTTTTTGAAATATTTAATCTTGTTTTATTTCTTCAACACATATTTTATTAGTACTTGTCTCTAACTAAGTATTATTATGATATTTTTTAGATTTTATGCTTTAACTAGTAATTAAATTTGTTGGTTTCTACGATTTAAAAATTAATTAATTTTAAATTTTTTTATCGAACTAATAAGTTGCATAGCATAGATGCATGATTGTTGAACTAATATGTTGCATAGCATAGATGCATGATTGTTGACATTACAATTTTAAGAAATTATTTTTCTAAGATTTAATTGATTGAATTCATTTAGCTCTTATATTGACAAGTTTAGTTTTTATTAAGGATTCATTAATGTTTAATGTAATTGATTTGGTTTAAAATTTTAAAATTTCAATATTATATATTTTTTATAATATAATATTTTTCATTCAATTAAAAATACTAAAATGTATCTTTTGTATATCATATAATAGTTTAAGAAATACAATTATATATTATTACTATAAAAATATTATTATTTTCATATTTTAATAGATTTCTAATATAATATTATTAGATGACATATATACAATAGAACATATATATTAATAATTATATTTATAAATAAAATTATGATTATAATTATAATTCATATCATTATAGAAAACTATAATTATCTAATTTTTTTTATTAATGAAATTATTTTATAAACTATAATAGATTTATCAAATTAAAACTATATGTATATAAAAGCTAAGTCATTATGTGGCACTTGTTTTATATATTTTATAATAATTGTATTCTATGTTTAAGTAATGTTTTAATTGGGATAAGCTCACTCTTTATTTATGTTTTATTTGTTTCTTATTTTGGATCAATTTCATAAGCATGAAACTTTTCATTGAAGATTTGACATTTAATTTTCTAAATTTAAATTCCTTCTTATTTGATAAATTTCACCTACTCTTTATTTCCTCTAGATTAACTAATTTATTGTTATGTCTCTACATTTGATTAGATTGGTTACACGTCATAGACAAATCAAATCTATAAGAACATTTAATAATCATTTCAATAGGAAAAAGACTTCTATTTGTGCACAAAAAAGAATCCAAACTTTGCACAATCATTCCAAGCCATCAATCCTTAGCATTTGATCTCTTAATTTTTTAATCAATATGATTAGGAAATATTAGGTTTATTGTTTTTTCATCTTGTATTTTTTAAAGATTTTTTTTCTATGTTTGTGCTAGTTGGTAAAGTTTCCTTTCCAATATGAACTTATACCCAACTCTTTTTTTATTTTTTTCCATTCAAAAGAATTGGACTTATTTAACTTGTCATGCTTTACATCCACCCACTGTTATTTTCCTTGTATTGTTAGACTTTCCAATTTGTCCATTTTAGCATGCCTATTTTTAACCTATAATGCATATCCTTGAATCCGAAATTTTGTTATTCTTAACTTTCTTTCATTTGATCATAACATGTGTTGTGATGACATTGATAATATATTTTGGTGCCATAAGTTATTACTGCTAAGTTATCTTGGTTTATAGCATTAGAGGATTAAAATGAATTTTCTTTCATTTAATGAAGTAGTTACAATATGAGATCAAAATTTATAAGATCACGCAAAATGTTCATTTTTGTGAAGGAGTAAAAAGAAATATTCATTCAAGGAATATCACCTATCAATTTTTATATACAAACATGACCACTTGTTTTTACGTGTGTGGATATAAAGAGAAAAACTTACAAATCTATCTTACATAGAAGATCATGGATTACCTTAGATTTTGAACATTAGATGGTAACAACCCTTTGGCTTAAAGGTCATGTTGGTGCAAGCTTCACTTCATCATGCACCAATTGCATTGTATGCAATTCCACTTAATAGTTCCCTTGAGTATGCAAATGGAAATTTATCATTATTCATTATTGTTGTCATTTGATATTATTATTGAACATATGAATGTACTTAATTTCTTTGTGAAAAAATGATTATAGACTACATTTCTTATATGTTAATTGGGTTATTATTTAGAATGCAATCATTATAATTTGATGTGGACAGGAATTTTTTAAAAAAGTGTTTTGTAATATTTAAGTTGATAGGTAGGAGGTATTTTCCATAACAAGTCAAATTGTGATATTGCTACCAAGATTTAACAACGTAGTTTTTGAGTCAAGCTCATTGTCCCATGTTTCATGAGTAACTTGGTTTACAAGAAACCATCTCTCATGAAAATGAATGCAACACTTAGCACAAGCATTGCATCTAAGTGATGTTCACATATGTGAAATATTAGGCCTTCTAAAGAGGTCATTCATCTCAACATGCCTCCAACTCAAGTACACTTAACCTTGGAATTTCCTCCAAGGTTAAGTCCACTTATCTTGCTACCCCATTTTGATGGAATGAATTGAATACAATTTTATAACAAGTACTAGCACATTCATGTTCTTAGTTTGACTCATTCCTAGATCTTTAATTGATCTTATTTTATTATTTCTACACACTTTATCACATCTCTAATCTTACACACATTCTTGTGTTCTTCATGATCAACCACATGTGTATTGCACTTGTATCTCCATATATGTACACAATCAATATCCAGCTTGAGATCTACAAATTTTTTATCCTTGGTTAGTGTTGTAGTGCTCTATGTTCATCTTAAGAGCTTTGGATTGGTCCCAAAAAATAATTTAATGTACAAAAAAATGCAACTCTTTATTATTGTACTTGCACCCATTAAGAATCAACTTTACATGTGCACAAATTGATGGTGTATCTTCCTCTTTAAATACATTCATTTGTGTAGTGAAACATATAAAAATTTAATAAAGATCTATTATGAGTTAAATCACTTTAAAAATGTTATTATTTAAAGCACTATATAGTGTCCATCACGACACAATTTCCATATAGGTCATCTATATGTGTTAAAATGTCATCCGCATATAATCCTAAGAGCATAAACTAGTATATAAAAAGAGTGAAAGAGAATTGACTCTCTCAATCCAACAACTCCCCCTAAAGCATGTCGTTTTAAATATTGAAGCCCTTGTGTATACACTAATATCATAGCAGCGATGTAGATCTCATTATTTTTCATTATTTTTAGGATAGTGAGACAAATTAAAAGTTAATTTTATAAATCTTGTAAATTTATATTACGTCGAAATGTCTAATAATACTATCTTGTAAGCCCTTGTGTATATTCTAATATCATAGCAGAAATGTAAATGTCATAATTTTTCATTATTTTCAGGATAATGAAACAAATTAAAAATTAAGCTTATTAATCTTATAAATTTATATTACGCCAAAATGTCTAATGATATTATCTTGTAAATCAAGTCATTTCAATAATACTCAAGATCAAAAACTTAAAGAATACCTTAACTAACAACAACAATACTTCGTTAATATAAAAAACAACAACAATAGAACTCCGAATTCTAAATGTACCATCATCCGTGCATCCTCATTTTAACTCGAGCAAAATATTCCTAGATTATTGTTTCATTTGCTTTAATTAAGCCCAGATCCATATAAAAGGATTTTGTTGGCCGGCAAGCATAAAATAAACAAATATGTCTAAACGGTGCACATTTTTCTTTCTTGGCTTCTTCCTAACTTTTTCTGGATATTCGATACCCACCAATCAACCCCGTTGACGTACGAGAGATTCATCTGCGTTCTTTGTCTGATGCAAACATCGCATAAAGAATTCAAGTTTTTTTGTTAAAATTATTATTTTGGTCACGTGTTCCCTTGAGTACCGTACTAAAGACGGAAATGAAATGCAAACAAAAAGCTTAGATGAGACCTGCACGAGTAGACGATCTCCCTGGGAAGGATGCTCAATATATATATTTCACTTTTTCACCTTCTATCCTCACAAAATAACACATTAATATTGTTGATTAATTAATCAGCGTATCTTTCTGAGCAACTAAAATTGTCGTTTTCGTACGGCAAGTGCGGTTGTGTATACGGACGTACAGATGCCTCTCTATAGCCGTGTTCGATTCAACCTGCCACCAAAGCATTTGCTGTAAAAATATACATTATATTATATTATTCAATTATATATTTACAAGACATACTTTCAATGCATATAAACCAGGGCTATAAAGATGGGAAGCCAAAATGGCCGTGTTTAAATTATTAATTATTAATTATGATTTAATTTAAAATTATAATGTCACTGTTGTACAATTTTTAAATAATTAATTAATTCCCCATTCTGTCGGCAGCATAGCTAAAATAATTAATTTGAGAGAGATTTGTATCCACTAGAAGGTTTCTATTGCGCTCGGTTTTGTCTTTAAAGGCTAAATATGACTAGCTTACCATACTCTGTCTCTACTAGGTATAGATCTACACACTATTGGAATCCAAATCCACTAGTTTTTGTTTTTGGAAGCATTCTCTATTTCTGCAAGCATTCTCTTTCTCTTAGCCATTCAATAAACTTATCTCTGACTCATTTTTGCCATCCTCTACAATACCATTTTTTGATCATAAACATGGGCCAAATCTTATTCTATTTTGGGTTGGTCCGTGGCATTTCCTTGCCTGATTCTTCCTCCCAGTTAGTCAATGGTCATTTTGCTGATGATTCTTTTCTCACTCTTCTTGAAGATGAAGAAAACATCAAAAATGCGTTAGATTGTCTTGACACTTTTTGTCAAGCCTCTAGCTCTGCCATTCAATGGCATAAAACACTCTGTTACCGACAGTCTTTTTTGCCAGCTCCACCTTGGCTCAGCCAATTCCAATGGAAATGGGTTACTCATGGAGAATTTTTCGCTTTCTTGGCATTCCCTTTTCTTTCCAGGCTTTCCCTGTGGAACTTTGGAATGCTGTGCTTAAAAAGATTACCAAAAAGCTTGATTATTGGATCACTAAGCCGCTTTCTCTTGCTGGTAAATTCTAGATCTGTTCTAAGATTTTGGCTGCCACCCATGTGTTTTATTCTTCTTGTTGGGCTCCCTCCAAAGCTTCATACCTCAAATTAGAATGTTTGCTCAGAGATTTTCTTTGGGCCTCTGGTTCTGATCACCATGGTTTTCATAGAGTTGCTTGGGATTTCTGTTGTCTCCCGAGGGAATCTGGGGGTCTCGGCCTGCTTTCCACTTGGAAGCAGGGCCTTGCTCTCTGTGCTAAATGGATTATCAGAGCTATTTCTGGAGATGAAGCCTGGAAAATTATTGTCAGACATTGCATCTCTTCAGGCTTCCTGCTAACAGACTGGCGTGGAAGGGAATTGGTTTTTAGACCCTTCTCACTATGCGAGAACCAGTGGTCATACATGGCTCTTTTGTTATTAAGAGCATCTGGAAAGCCTGGGAAGCTGTTAAACTTTGGCTTCGTTGGGCTGGCAATGAGTTCCGCAATGGGCTGTCCTTAAATCAGCAGAACATTTGGTGGTCTCCCCTGTTTGCCTTCCAGGGTATTCCTCTTACCAAGACTCAAGGTGCCAGTGCTCTGCGTTTCTATAAACGTGGCATTCACACTACTAAGGATATTTTTTCAAGAGTCACCATGACCTTTAAGTCTTGGGAGGATATGCGAGTTCAATACTGCCTTGTACGTGTTGATCGCCAGACTTATGAGCTTCTGTTGTCTTCCATCCCTGTGCACTTACTTCATAAAGTGGGGATTCAGTCTGTTTGACCTTGGTGGTATGATTGGAAGTGGTTTCCTGCCACTCCATTTACCAATTATAAGCCCAATATGGGATACAGATGGCTTTCGCCCCACCTTCCGATGGTGGACGCGCTTAATCAACAATGACATTTGCATTCTTCACTTTCTCAATAGAGAAAACAGTTCGACGCCATTTGGAGTGCCATTACAGAACCTAAGATTGCTCACTTTGCTTGGTGCCTTGCTTTCCAAGGTCTTCCCCTAGGGCCTCGGCTCAAGCACATTGGGGTTCCTGATCCCAGATGCCCCTTCTGTAGCCAACCTGAGTCCTTTTTGCATATTTTTTGGTTTTGCAAATGTGCCCAGAATTATCGGCACTGGATCCATGATTTTTTCAAGCCTTTCAAGCCCAAACCTTTTTCATGGCACATGATCCTGCTGGGTGATTCCCTCAGATTTCCTCGAAAGTTTTCCCAGATTTGGCATACTTTCAGGATGGAAATTTTGTTTTCTCTATGGAAAGATAGGAATGCAGTTTTATTCACTCACAGTTTTTTGGTTGTTAACATTGCAATGTAAACTAAGGCATGCATTTGTAACAATGTCATTATGCAGATATAGGTGCAAGCTAATAAAGTTTCCATGGAGGTTGCCCACTTACAAGAATTGTTAAACCACTAGGGCAATGCTCCTTGTACCATTGCTAGAGTGCCTCTGGATGCCTCGGTTGATGCCTCCTCATCTCGCGGTTGTCGTTCCAGACGCCAATCCTCTGGCCGCCATTCGCACACACCGCGCTCCCAGGGTCCTCACCACTGCTCTCCCAGTGGTGGTCATGGCAGTTGGAGGCGCCGCTCCGCTTCCCCACCACGTGGTGGTTTTGGCTGGTCCCCGGCTCCCCCCCCTAGGCGGGCTTCTGGCTAGTCTCCGGCTCCTCCCCCTGGATGGGTGCACTCTGGCAAGTTTCCCCAGCTGGCCTTGGCAATCTCTCCTCTGCGGCCAGACAAGAAGGATGCGGAGACTGCAACTACCCCAGATCCTGTGGATGCTCCTGACGGCTAGACTGTTCCTAGTCCGCCTCACAATCCCACTAATGCGTGGGGATTTTTTGATAAAGATGATCCTCCTCCCTTTGCTGGTACTGCCTTGGCAGCATGAGGTTCTTAGTATTTTTTTTTGATGAATAGTTTATAGTTGCTGGCTGCGGCCATGTTGTTTGCTCCGGCTTCGGCTAATTGAACTCATTCGCGGGGTGATCCTGTATCCCCCGACCCTTTTTTGTGAATTGTAATCTTAGTAAATTTTATTAATTGAAAAGGACTATTCATCAAAAAAAAAGAAAAAGAAAAAATCTTATTCTATTCATTTTAGGTTATTATGGAGAAGAGAAACATCTTTGCTACTACTGTCTAGAATCATAATTATTGCATTTCTATCATTCTTTATATTGTACTAAGGAATTGTTTTGTAATGATAAAAGTTGTTTTTTTTTAATTTTATATTTCTCATATACTTTTTTATTTTAGAGAATAAAATATATGTGATAAAATGATATATTTATATGTAAATTAGATTCTTATTTTTATATATTAACAGTCATATAAAATTTCATTTAATTTCTTCAATATACATTTGTATACTTTTAGACTTATTTTATTATTTGTATTTAAATATTTTTTCTTTTCCTAGATATTAACCCTATTTTGGATGACTTATATAAGCACAAGTTCATCTCTAATTGCATATTTGACATTTGATTTTCTAAATTAAAATTCATAATTCTTGGTAAATTCCACCTACTAATTTATTGGTTTATTCCCATATATAATCACATTTGTTTCACATCTTAGATCCTTCAGATCCATAAGAATATTTAATAATTAAAAATAAAATTTCTGTTGGTGCACTAAAAAATAATCAAAACTACACATAATCAAAGATAAGGGCATGGAGTCTCACATATACATAACATTAGAGGATAAACATGACTTTTCCTTCATTTAATGAAGTGGTTACACTATGATATGAACATTTGCCAACGTTATGGAGGGTTGAAAAGAAACACATCTCTTCAAAGGAGATCTTCTATCAATTTTTTTTATAGGTAATTGGTCGAAGCCTAGATTACTTATTAATCATTTATTATTGTTAAGATTAATTATTCTTATGTGTTAATCATGAATAGATTTGAACCCAAGACCTCCCTGATGAGAGGCTTATAATTTACTTGGGAAGTAGTAAATGAGAAAATTTGAGAAATGGATCATAATCAACTTCTTGCTTCAAACTAACACCTTAGACACTTCAAGGAACACCTAATAAATATCTCACAAACTTCAGTTTGTCATCTATTCCATCCTTCCAAGAGATTCTTCAACATCCGATGAGTGAAAACAATCTTCCAACATCGTATGATTGTATTTTCTTTGCAACAACATGTAATTTTTTGATTTTTGGATAACTCTTCACAAAGGAAGTGATTATGTTTCAAACCCATGAAATGACTATTAAGAAAACCAAGAAGATCATTAACATCTTTCACTAACTCTATTTATTGATAACATGCATCTAAAGTGGTGTTTCATTTTGAAATGTTTGAGTTTTCTGTTCCAAATAGGAAGTAATGATATTTGACAATAACTCAATGATCCTATATACAAGTTTAACGTCAATAGTGATTCCTTGCCATATAAAAAAAACTTAATAATTAGCAACACCTTATGCCTCCTCTAAATTCATAGAGGGTATTTTCATCATTTTTCATCCATTCCAACTGATTACTAGTTGGTTTGATTGGTTACAAGGTTAATTTCAACATTTTCCAAAAAATTGCTAAAATTCCCAAAAAGTTGTTAGCAACTTTTATTGCAAAATGCAATTTTTGCACTAACTCTTCCTAGAACTTAACCAAGTGGTTTTTGGTAACACAAAGGACCTATATAAGGTGTAATGGCTCTCAAAACACTTATTGATTCAACTTAGTAACAAAAAAAAATAAAAAATGAAAAATTGTTAGGACTAAGGCAACTTAGGTTTATAGGTGACCTTAAGTTCCTTGACCTTACAAACAAGGATTACCTTATTACCATAAATAAAATAAAAAACATGTTCAAAATGATGTGTATGATCACCCATTTACCTTCTATCATGATTCTCCATCATTGGATGAGATGACATATCCAATTGCCACCGTCAAAGATCGCTACCCTATGACATTTAGTGACTCTTAGGGATGATTCGATTCGACATGCCCGAGAATGTTTGAGTACTGAATAAGATAGGAGGAGCTTGGGGTTAGTGTTTACTCAACCACCTAGAGCTAACAAAATATATAGTTCAATCCCATGACGAAAGGTGAGAGAGATTTGATAGTTGGCAACCTTGTACTGGCCAATACTACAAGTTTTAGCATCACATGAGATGGGGTCACAAAATTAAAATGGAAAAAGATCTCCAAAAAGAGAGATAGGTTATTGTAGGTCTCTAAAACATGGTCTAATAGTACCTAGAATCACATCCATACCTCACATGAACTCTGAGATATGCCCCGTCAAAGATCACTTCCCTTTGGCATTTAGTGACTCTTATGGATGATTTAGTTTAGCGTGCCTGAGAATGTTTGAGTGCTCACTAGGATGGGATGAGCTTGGGGCTAGGGTTTACCCATCCACCTAGAGCTAATAGAATAGACACTTTGATCCCAAAATGAATAGTGAGGGAGATTCAACAGTTGGCAACTTTGTATTGGCCAACACTACAAGTTTCAGCATCACCCGAGATGAGGCTGCAAAATCAAAATAGAATAAGATTTCCAAAAAGTGAGAGAGGTTATTGTAGGTGTCTGCAACATGGTCATATAGCACCTAGAATTGCATCCATACCTCACACAAGCTTTGAGATATGCCCTATCAAAGATCACTGCCCTATGGCATTTAGTGACTCGTAGGGACAATTCAGTTCGGCGTGCCCAAGAATGTTCAAGCCCTCAACAGGATAGGAGGAGCTTAGGGATAGGGTTTACCCAGCCACCTAAAGCTAACTGAATAGATAGTTCAATCCCTCGATGGACGGTGAGGGAGATTCGACAGTTGGCAACTTTGTACTAGCCAACACTACAAATTTCAACATCATCCAAGATGGGGTCACAAAATCAAAATAGAATAAGATCTTCAAAAAGAGAGAGAGGTTAGTGTAGAGTTCTGCAACATGTCCTTTAACATCTAGAATCACACACATACCTCGCACGAGCTCCAAGTTATGCCTCATCAAAGATCATTGCTCTATGACATTTAGTGACTATTAGGGACAATTTGGTTCAGCATGCTTGAGAATGTTTGACTGCTAAATAGGATGAGAGAAGCTTGGGGCTAGGTTTTACCCGACCTCTCGGAGCTAATAGAATAGACAATTCAATCCCACGATGAACGGTGAGGGAGATTCGACAGTTGGCAACTTTGTACTGGCCAACACTATAAGTTTCAACATCACTCGAGATGGGGTCGCAAAATCAAAATAGAATAAGATCTCCAAAAATTGAGAGATTTTATTATAAGTCTCCGCAACATGGTCGTATAGCACCTAGAATCTCATCCATACCTTGCATGAGCTCTGAGATATGTCCTATCAAAGATTGCTACCCTATGGAATTTAGTGACTATTAGGGACGATTTAGTTAAGCGTGCCTGAGAATGTTCAAGGGATGAACGAGATAGGAGGAGCTTGGGGCTAGGGTTTACCCAGACACCCAGAGCTAATAGAATAGATAGTTTGATCCCAAAATGAACGATGAGAGAGATATGTATGCCTAGGCCACTTTGTGCAAGATATAAGAAAAAGTTGTTAATCAGGAAAAATTGGATCTTTATGAGTTTTTGGTCAACATAGCCTAGGATTAGGTGTTTTTAGTTATTTTTTAATAGTTTGGAACCTTTTCCAAGTCCTAGAAGTGAAATCTAGTCACTACCTTTTTAATACAGTGAGCAACAGTTGACCTAAGCCCCCGTGCCTTCTCATTCCTACAGAGGAAAGCTTAATATACAAAGGAATTATAGCTACATCTATTAAATATATAGAGGAAGATATAGGAAACCTACTTAATAGAGAGATTAATTTGAGAGAAAAGCACATTTTAGAAGAAAATGGTTATCTTGGTGCCATCAAGGGTATGCTAATTACTTAGGATGAAGAGACAAAACCTATAGCTATTGGGAAAGAGTGCACATGTACACAGACACAAAATTTTCAGATAGAGAAGTAACAAGTGCTATAGAATTATCCACAGAGTAATATGAAGTGAAGCCTCAAATTTTCTCATTAGTAGGCAAAGAATCTAGTCACACACTTCATTCTAGCACCACAAATGTTTCAATTAGAAATGTCTATTCATTAATGGCCTTGCATTTATAGGTCTTGGGAAGCCAGGATACTCAAGCTTGTCATGATCCCTCAAAGTTCTCATCAAAATATATTAATGATCTTAACAAAACAACAAAAGTCTCATTGCCACCTATAAACGGAGACTTGAGTTTAAAGGTATCTTTATGATCCCGCTCACATTCAATTACTATTTTTTTGAGTGGCTAGCCAACTACTTTGGTGTGGGATTTCTATAATATATAATGTCCTCATACAAGTACATGCCATTTTTTGTAAACATTTTCTATTGTAAAGGATTAGTGAGCAATGTCTATAATGTCCATTTTTGGGACTAAAGAATATAACTTTTTAACTTTTTTAGTGGACTTTTTAGAGAAAGGTACAAATGAATTCCATGTTGAATCATTAATTATTCTCTATTGACAGCAACTTTTTATTAGTGCAATTTTATTTTGAGAAGATGTCTATGATAAAATGGTCAATTTTATCTAAAATTAGATTAATTTATTTTCTTTATGTGTAAATTCATATATTAATATTCTGAAATATTTAATCTTGTTTTGTTTCTTCAATACATATTTTATGCATTTTATAATAATTATATTCTACGTTTAAGTAATTTTTTAATTGGAAGAAACTTGCTCTTTACTTAATCTTGTTTTATTTCTTCAATAAATATTTTATGCATTTTATAATAATTGTATTCTATGTTTAAGTAATTTTTAATTGGGAGAAATTCTCTCTTTACTTATATCTTATTTGTCTCTTATTTTAGATCAATTACATAAGCATGAACTTGATCTCTTTATTGAAGATTTGATATTTAATTTTCTTAATTTAATTTTTTTCTTATTTGACAACTTCCACTCACTCTTTGTTCCTTCTAGGTTGATTGAACTTTCGTCTACTAGTTATGGTGGCAAAGCAAATAATAATGTTTTGGAAAAATCTAGAGATGAGAATGTGATCTCTTAATTTTTAAATTATTATAATTAGTAAATGTTGGAGTTTTCTTTTGTCTTTGCATTTTTAATGATTTGTTTTTTAATGTTTTTGCTAGTTGGTCAGGTTTCCTTTCCAATATGTACTTATACTCTAACTCTTTTTTTTTCCATAAAAAATAATTGTACTTATTCAACTTGTCATGCTTTACATCCACCCACTGTTATTTTCCTTATATTGTTAGACTCTCCACTTTGTCCCCTTTAGCATGCCTATCATAACCTTTAATGACTCAATTAGTGGTATAAGCCTTACACCATCATTGAATCCCAAAGTTTGACATTCTTAACTTTCTTGTATTTGATCATAACATGTGTTATGATGGTATTAATGATTTATTTTGGTGGCGTAAGTTACTATTACTTAGTTTCCTCGGCTAGAAATGTTTTTTTTTAAAATTTGAAGGTATGGTTTCTAAAGTGCATGCAACATTAAAGAATAAAAATGAACCTTCTTTCATTTAATGAAGTAGTTACAACATGCGATCAAAATTTATATGATCATGTGTATTGTTCATTGTTGTGAAGGATAAAAAAGGAACATTCTTTCAAGGAAAGTCACCTATCAATTTTTATATACAAACACAAGCACTTGTTTTTAAGTGTGTGGATATAAGGAGAAAAAAATGTACAAATCTATCTAACATAAGAGGGTCATGGATTACCTTTGATCTCAAAGGTTAGATGGTGACAACCCTTTGGCCAGAGAATGAGCTCACTTAAAGGTCATGTTGGTGCTTCCCTTTGTCATGCACCAGCAACATTGCATGTAATTCCACTTAATGTTTCCCCTCAGTAGGAAAATGGAAATTTATATCATTATTCATTGTTGTTTTCATTTGATATTATTATTGAACATATGAATGCACTTAATTTCTATTGTAAAAAATTGATGACAAATTACACTTTTTATATGTTGGGTTATAATATAGAATCTAATCATAATAATTTAATGTACATAAGAATTAAATATGATTTTTATAATATTTAAGTTGATAACTAGGAGGTATTTTCCACAATAAGTCAAATTGTGATATTGCTATCAAGATTCAACAATGTAGTTTTCAAGCCAAGCTGATTCTCTCATGTTTCATGAGTAACTTGGTTCACAAGAAACCATCTCTCATGAGAATTAATGCAATGCTTAGCATGAGCATTGCATCTAAGTGAAGCATTAGGCCTTCCTGAGAGGTCATCCATCTCAACATGGCTCCAACTCAAGCACACTTAACTCTGGAATTTCCTCCATGGTTAAGCCCACTTAGCTTGCTACCCCATTTTGGTAGAATGACTTAAGTACAATTTTATAACAAGTACTACATTCATGTTCTTAGTTTGGCTCATTCCTAGATCTTTAGTTAGTCTTATTTTATTATTCCCATTCACTTTATCACATCTCTAATCTTACACACATTCTTATGTATTTTTTATTATTAGCCACATGCAGATTGCAATTGTATCACCATATACGTACACAAACAACCTCCACCTTGAGATCTACAAATTTCCTATCCGTAATTAGTGTTTTAGTGCTCTGTGTTCATCTTAAGAGCTTTGGATTGGCCCCAAAAAATGATTTTATGGGCAATTTTTTTAACTCTTTTTTTAACTTGTACCCATTAAGAGTCGACTTTACCCATGCAAAAATAAATGGAATGTCTTAGTGTTTAAATACATTCATTTGTGTAGTGAAAAAAAATATAAAAATAAAAATTTATTATGACATATTACTTAGATGTGTTACTATTTAAAACACTAAATAGAATCCATCACAACACAACTTTCATATAGGTCATCTACATGTGAAAATGTCATCCACACATTACGTAAGACCATAAACCAATATATAAAAGGAGTTAAGGAAGGGTAATTGACTCTCAATCAAATAACTTCCCCTAAGACATTTATTTCTAAATATCTAAAGCTTATGCATATTCTAATATTGTAGCAATGATGTAGGTCTCATAAATTTTCATTATTTTTTAAATAATGAAAAAAAAATCTTATAAATTTACATTATGCCAAAATGTTTACGTAGATTGTAATATTATCTTGTAAGTCAAATAATTTCTATAGTACTCAAGATCAATTTCACAAAACTTAAAATCTACGAATGAATACTTCAAATAACAACAACTATAGAACTCTAGAAGCTAAATGTGCCATACATCCTCATCTTAAAAATGTGTTGGAAGATTGAATAATATGTTCACAATAGGGTGATCGACTATTAGACCCTACTCAACTATCGGCTCCTCTCCCCTATTCCTAGTTTATTGTTAGTACCTATCATAGGCA
Source organism: Cupressus sempervirens (assembly GCA_028749045.1). Lineage (NCBI taxonomy): Eukaryota > Viridiplantae > Streptophyta > Pinopsida > Cupressales > Cupressaceae > Cupressus > Cupressus sempervirens. The sequence goes on along the minus strand of CM053785.1, from coordinate 705,875,644 downwards.
TAGTACTATTGTAATCAATTTCCTATAATAGTGATTAAAATTTATGATTTCCACCAGTCAAAATTAAGTATTTTCAAATATCATTACATGATTAATATTTTCTATAGTTAAGATGCACATTTCGTACATTTATAAATTAAGAAAATTAATTTTGAGCTATCTGATTGACTAAAACAATTGGGGTCTTATACACGAGTTTTTTTAAACCACAATTTCTCTTCAAAATTTTAGCCAACTTCTTAAGGACATGTTCTCTGACACTTATGAAAAGTAAGATATATTATAATAAAATTACATGAAATTATAGAATTTAATTGTTTTCATTTCTTAAATTAATTTCACAGTTTTCTTTTCATACCTAAATTCTTAAATGTGGGAACACTTTCAATTGATAAAATGAGTGTAGTAAAATGGTTTGATATATTGAGGCATGGGCATAGTTTTGTCTAGTAAAACAAGTGCCACATAGTGGCATGTACTTGCCATTTAGTCATAGTAGATACTTTAGAAAAAAATTGTTATAATTTTATTTCAATTTTAAAAATATATTTGTACAAATGTTAATAAAATAGTAAAACTCTATGTATATAAGATACAATGATACAATATAATAGACAACTTAATAAAAAATTAACTTAAATTTTTTATTTCAATAACTTATTAAATTAATAATATTAGTAAAATTATATATGTATGTGAGCTTAATTTTTTATATTAATATAATATATAGTTTTGTGATTATTTAAAAGAAATATGTAATATATTTAATAATAATATTAGTTTTCTTATTAACCCATCTCCTAAAATTTTACCAAGAAAATGAATTATGGACCTAGCCTCTGAAAAAAGGGGTCCTATAACACAAAAGCAAATCAACCCATCAAATTAATGAAAAATAATTATTAAAATATATAAAATTGATAAGCAAAGTAAAAAACTTTAGAAATATCTCAATTGCCCATAAATAATTGATGGTGATTAGTGTAAATTAATTGAAAAGTTAGAGAAACTAAATACAATAGTACTATTGCCTATGGCAAGTACAACAAGTACCACAAAGTGGCTTAGTACTTGCCTTTAGTTTTAGTATAAACTTAATTTAAATTTAATGAATTTATTATAATATATATTAAAAAATTTCAAATAAGAAAATTATTATATAGTTATAGTTTTGATAATTATAGTAATATATAGATTTTTATTATAATCTTATAAATAATTCTCAAATGTTAATTATAAAGTATTGTTAGTGTAAATAAGTATTTACTATTTACACTTACTTAAGTTTACTTAGGTTAATGCATTATTTTATTATTTATTTAGGTGAGACACTTAGGAGTTTGTGTACTCTCACAAAAGTATGCAACTCTAATTCAGCACATGGTGTCTACAACACTAGAGTTTGCATCATTCACTGAGCTGTCATGTTGACAACACAGTTATCCACACTCCTAATTTAGCACATGTTGTCTACACCACTGATTTGTGTGCTACACCATTGTAGGCTTATCCTCACATCATCACACTTAGTCCAATGCTTAATGGAGGATAACCCATATCTAGTGGACATGTGCCTGGTTGTATGACTTATCATGATGTTGACTTCTATGCATTCTAGAAACTCTCCATAGGCCTTTATATATAGGCACTCCTAGTGTACTCTTATATGGAAAATATTGCATATTGAATGAATATATCATCATTTTGATCATTTACATGGTATTAGAGCTCGAGGATATTCTCTACACATAGTCGTTCGAGATTGTTCATGCTTTAGCACCTAAACTCGAATTCGAAGCATCCACAAAAATTGGGAGCGTTTAGAGCCAAATCTAACCTCGCCATTATGTCCAAAATGTCAATTCAATGAAGATTGACTATAAATTTTCCAATGCTGGGCGAAAGTTGATTGTGAGGCAAATTTTTTTTGCAAATCGGAACCTAGAGGCTCCGATTTGCAGTTCGGGTATGGTCATTTGCAGATCTACTAAATTCATTTTTTGGATCTATTAATTCTACAATTTCTCTATATTTTTTTGAATTATTTTTTAAAAATTTTTGCCCAGTCGAGCATTTAGGTAGAGAATTTTTTTTTTTGCAGAACTGGGCAGTCACACCCTGACTCTACAATTTTAGAGGAATATTTTTTTATTTCATAGGGAAAATTCATATTGCTGTGGATTCATTATTAAATTTTTGGGTCATACTACATCAAAGCTCTCTACAAATTTTAGCGGATGCAGAGAACCCCCAACCAACACTTCTAGCCAGGGCACTTTCCAATATAACCGATGACCATGGCCCAAGCCTTTTCAACGGCTTTGCATTCACATTGTGTTGTCTTGTCTTTATATAATGTGCAGAGATTCCTCCCATGGAATGTGAGATAAAACCCACAAATCTAGCCACCTTTTCCAAAAGTTTGACACCAAAAAATGTTAAATCTCTGACGAAAATTAACCCTGGTCACTGCGCTATTTTCTGGCACTATAATCTATCTCCGGCATGTGATCTTATTTTTTTGGTGATTGTCTTACCTTCTTTTGGCCACCATGAAAAAGAATTTTTACACACTTGGAACTCTGTTCTTCGACATCGCTTGCCACACGGCCTAATCTCACTGTGACATATGGATGAACTATAGTGATAGATTGCAGACACGTCAGCACATATGCCTGCCACCTATGCAACCACATGTAAATAGTCATATGACATGTGTCCTATCCGTACAATATGGACGACACAATCAACATCCATATGATCTAGCCAACTTGACATGTCAACAGGGGGCTTGATTGTTTTGTTGATGTCATCAATTGACTAGCCTAAATTTGACAATTGTTTGACCATCAAAATAGGCCAAATTTGAAATATTGTGATGGTTGTATGATCGTCAAATTTAACATCATCTTTTGCTAATGCAACCCCTCTCCAGATTGATTTTTGATTTTGTAGTCTAACTTTGGGAGGCCATATCTCAATCATCTGGACTCCAAATTAGGTGCAATTTTTTTTGAAATTGGGTAGAATTTCCTAAAAAATTTAGTGGTACAACTCTTTTCTAGTTTTGGTGCACAAATTGTTCAAAAATTGCATTTTTTGGCAACTATACCTACATAATCCTACATTTTGCAACTTCAAATGCTCTGTAAGAGCACATCTGGAGTTGAAAATAGGTTTCATTTTTTTCAAAAGTGCATTATTTTTCATCTATTTTCTAGGTCTACAATTAGCTTGTAGGGTTGTGTTGACAAAAGTGTCATTTTCAGCAATAGAGCCTTTCTTTGCTATGTATTGCTTCAGAACTATAACACATTGTAAAGTTCCAAATTTTTAATTCATTAAGAGGTTGTAACAAACAAAATCAAAAGTCCAAAAAGGCCAAAATTAGCAAGTGGCTATTGTAATCACACTACCAATAAAATGCCAAAAAGCATCTATTTTGGGGGGATTTCTTGATTTAGGGAAAAGGGAGGATGTTCTTGGTGTTGTGTTCTCTCTTTTCTGCACTTTTCTTTCATTTTTTGCATTATGAAAAATTTTAAGTTTCCAAAATTAACTCCGCATAACTATGCTACATGGTCCATCAAAATGTGGTATCACTTAATGCATAATGGAGTTTCACAAATATGTAGATGGTAGTCTTCCTAAACCAATTGGTGATAAGGTATTAGCAAGTGATATTTCAGCTTAGGTAGCAATGGATATGAAAGCCCTAGGTGATATATGTTTGGGGGTTGATGATAAGATCATGTATCAAATTAAGAAGTGTTCTACATCCAAGGAAGCTTGGGATACCCTCAAAAACCTATATGGTAAAGTGTTTTAAGAGGATGTTTTCAAAATTTAAGATGAGCTTGTCTCCTTAGATCCTAACTCATTTGATTCAATACAGGATTTCATCATTAAAGTGAATGAACTAAGGACAAAGCTTACTAATTATGGGATTTCTATCAAAGATGACAGATTGATCTATCTTATACATAACAAGCTACCATTAGAGTATTCCACATTTGTCTCTTCTTTTAACACCTCAAAGACTACCTTAGGGTCTACTTATAAGAAAGTCACTTTTGATGAATATGCTGATCTCTTGGATTCTAGAGAAAAAAAGTTGAAGTCAATGGGGATTCTCAAATCACCTTAGTCTAAAGCATTGGTGGCCAACAATGAGGGTTCTCAAAATTTAGCTAGACAATCTTCAAATAAAGGAAAGGGTAAGAAGAAGAAATGGAAGGATAAATTAGAGGATGCAGAAAAGACAACACCACAATCCAATCAAGAAGGCAAGTCCTTGAACTCCAACAAGAAGGGGGACAACAATAAGGAGAAGGAAAAGTGCGCTTATTGCAAGAGATTGGGTCATGAAGAGAATGAATGTTATCTTAAAAAGATTGATGAATTGACCAACATCATGAAGAAACATAATGTTCCATTGCCTAATGCTTACAAGGAGAAAGGGTCTTCTTTAGATTCAAAGGGCAAAGGGCAAGCACTCATGGAAAATTCAAACTCTTCAAAGGAATGGATTTTTTACTTTGGTGCCTCTTATCACATGGGTTCTTCAAAGGAGGATTTTTCTTCAGTGAAGCAATCAAAGGCACCACACATATTTGTGGGAGATAATACCAAAATGGAAGTTGAAGGAAAAGGAAACATGGCGATGGAAAATGGAGAGTTTCAAGATGTTCTCTATGTTCCAAACCTAAGTTCAAATCTCCTATCAATCTACCAAATCACTCACCTCGGAGATGGACATAGAGTTGAGTTCCTTCTAGGCTTAGTACAAATGCATAGTCTAAAAAATGATTCCTTGGTTGCAGTGGGGAAAGTGAATCATGACAAAAGGTTGTACTCTTTCTCCCATTTTGTGCCCAAGTCTCCTTCAAAGGCCTTGTTATCACAATCAAATGTAAACATGCAATTATGGCATGAGCGATATGGTCATCTTGCCTTTCGCTATCTTCAACAACTTTGCACATACAAAATAGTCAAAAGTCTACCCCAAATCAACTTTTCCCACTATGAATGTTCAACAGATTTAGTGGATATGGATCCAGAGGGGAAGTTACAGAAAGGGAAGTCTTCAAGAGCACCAAGAGTTCTATAGATGGTTCACATGGTATTAGTAGGTCCTTTTCATTCAGCCAGGGTTGCTACATACTCACTTTCATTGATAACTTTTCAAGATACACTTGGGTCTACTTTCTTCATAAAAAGAATGAAGCATTGCACAAGTTTCTAGCCTTCAAGACTCATGTTGAATAGAAATCTAGAAAAGCCATCAAATTTCTTCAAATGGAAAATGGAAGCATGTATGTGAACAGAAGACTTAAAGGATTTTGTAGGCTTGAGGGAATTGATATTCAGACTCTGCCAGCATTCAATCCGCATAAGACAGATGTTGCAACATTGAGGATCTGCAATCTTAAGTCTATGGCAAGTTGCATGATACAAGCCAAGTCTCTAGATCCATCACTTAAAGTCGAAGCAATCTCTAGTGCCACTTACATTCTTAACAGATCTCCTCATCCAACCTTAGATGGCAAGATTCCTTTTGAGGCATGGTGCAGCAGAAAACCTATTGTGACACACTTCAAAGTCTTCAGTTGTCCTACATGGGCAAGGATATCTTCTAGGTGATGCAAGGCACTATCACCTTGGCCTTGTACTTTCATTGATTATGAAGATAGTGTGAAGGCATACGTACTTCTAGATCCAAAGGCACATCAAATCTTTATGGAGAAGGATGTGCACTTTGAGGAAAGTTCATCGAACTTGTCCTCTACTCCTCTCTGCACATCATACTATATGGAAACTGATAGTGACACCAATGATAGTGCTTCAATAGATTTAGACATGTGGGGTTCTATCGACAGTTTCAACGAGAGATCACTACATTAGTTTAGTCCACATGCATACATTGCCATAGTAATAGGTCCAGTACAGTAGGGTACATCCAGTCTTCCAGGTCCAGCTTCAATGATAGATTTGGGGACAGTATTGATGATTTGCCTCTTCTTCTTAATGGAGAAGCTTCTTTGTTAGTTGTCATGAGGGCTCCATCTAACCCTCTTGTTCATTCTCTACATGATCAATTTTCATAGGTTGAATTGATTGTGGATACTTATGATTAGCAGTTGTAGAGGGCTTCTTCATCAATTGCAGAGATAGAGAATTATTTGAGACAGGTACTTTAGCCAATTGTGTAGGTTTCAAAGACATCACTTATCTATGGGATTCTTTCCCAACACAGCGAAAGCATCTCATTTATACCTTTGGCATTATTTCTTCTTAAGGGGAGGAACACCATTGTGTAGTCTTGGATCAACTTCTTCATCAAAGCAATCATTGGTCAACAGTCTTCTTTTGTAGGGGGAGCCTATTTTGTCTCTCTTCCTCTTCTCATCATTCTCTTATGTGTATATTAGATGTATGTTGTAATGGGGGGTCTTGATTACTCCATCCATCCATACATCATTTCATCCCTCTTTTTGGGGGAGGGTTTTTCCCATGAGGTTTTCCCTCTTTCTCTACTTTATGAGAGATTGCATATCATTATGTACATGGGTACCTAACATGACCTAGTAGCTGGGACACATCATGCATTTTCATCCTAGTTTTCGTAAGCTTAAGGGCATTCCGCTAAGTTGCACTTAAGGGAGGGTGTTGTTGTAAATAAGTATTTAATATTTACACTTACTTCAGTTTACTTAGGTTAATGCATTATTTTATTATTTATTTAGGTGAGACACTTAGGATTTTATGTACTCTCATAGAAATATGCAACTCTAATTCAGCACATGGTGTCTACAACACTGGAGTTTGCATCATTCACTGAGTTGTCATGTTGACAACATAGTTATTCACACTCCTAATTTAGCACATGTTGTCTACACCATTGATTTGCATGCTACACCATTGTAGGCTTATCCTCACATCATTACACTTACTCTCGTGCTTAATGGAGGATAACCCATATCTGGTGGACATGTGCCTGGTTGTATGACTTATCATGATGCTAACTTCTATGCATTCTAGAAGCTCTCTAGAGGCCTTTATATACAGGCACTCCCAGTGTACTCTTATATGGAAAATATGGCATATTGAACGAATATATCATCATTCTGATCATACTCCCTCTTTGGTCTACTATTGTGCTTGTGTTTGAGTTCCTTGGTCTTGGGTGAATTCTGGCCTAAACTAAATTATTACAAGTATAATTAATTTAATCTTGATTTTATTTGTAAATATACTTATTATATATACACTCTATTGATTATATGTTACTATTATGTTATTCAAAAAATTATAATATCAATATAATAATATCTTTATAATAATAATATAAAATAATATTTCTTAAAATATTATATAATATTAAAATATATATTATTGTTTTAATATTTTAAATTGAATGATTTAAAAAATATAATATTAGAAGTATAAAAATCTACATTGAAATCTATTAAACATTAATTAAAAAATATATCTTTCAAAAAAATGTCATTTAAAAAGTATTAAGTTTTTTAATCTATGAAATCCCACTCATATAAAAGTGAAATGGAATCACCCAATCAAATTATTGAAAAATATTTTGTAAAATTTATAAAGTTAAAAGTCTTGTATCTATATTTTACACAATTAATTAATTTTATAATAAAAGTTTAAAATGATTATTTTAACGGTAGAAAAAAATAGTTTTAATCACTGACACAAAATCCAAAAATTGTGACAATAGTACTTAGCCTATTGGCAAGTACTAATAATATAGATCTATATGAATATAAATTTGTTCTGAGAAATATTTTTTATTTTTTTCTTCAAAGTTTCTATAGAAGAAATTAATATCAAAAATTTATTTTATTATCATTAATTTTTTTATAAAAATCTAATTACATTTTCTAATTAATATAAATATTTTAAAATCACTTCATTATTCTATGTGATCTATTTTATTTTCAAATTTTATTTTTAATACCATTTTTACAACTCCCCTTCAACTATGTTGAAACATATCAAATTAAAATTGATTAAGGGGGGTTTCTAAATGCTCTCAAGACAAAAATATTCCTCCATGCTTCTACCATCTCTACAAGTATTTTTGTCTATAATAACAACCAAATCTTGAAAAAGTGATTATACGATGGTGAGTAGAGCTAAAAGAGCAAAAAAGTGGAAAAAGTGCGAATTTATCAAACATAGGCAAAAAATTTCCAAATAGATCCATAAATGTAAGAAGATAAGGGCATTCTCATGCAAAAAAACCATTCACGCATAATCTAAGGAGTCCTATTGCATAGAAACAAGTGGATTATTGAAAGTATGCAAGGAAATTTGTAGTTGCAACTTCTAATAACATTGCTCTGTTGGTGGATTTGAACTCTGGGAAGTTTAGAAATTCCACGAGTCGTTGCCCTAAGTGTGATCCTTTATATCATTCTGTGGAAGTTCGGAACAAGGATGAGCTAGTAATTTACTCTACAACAAGTTTAGACAAGTAAATCTTTGTTTTCAATGCTACAAAATACTGCAGTTGAAATCTAAATTCCTTTTATCTAAGACAAAAGGGTTTTGATTTCCATCCATTTGAAGAATTTCCATCTCATTTGAATGATTCCTCTTCTTTGCATTTTCCATCCATTTATATTCGTTTGTATCATAGGGAGCCCTACTCTCTCCAGGCAGACTCTATGCATCCTAAGGCTTCTCAGCCCCACTTAGAAAACCATGAAGACAATGTCCTCATCATCAGTAATCAAGAGAGTGAAGAATGCTAGCTAGAATGTCAAGAGTTTGGTTAATTCACCTTTTGGAACTATCCAAAAGCAAAATTACACCATTTGATTGATTGGTTGGAGGATTTTTGTAGCTTCCTAGTAAGTATTTCACATTATTCTAATAAATTAATCTTTTTGCATTGTTGTGATGAAGAAGTGAAAAAGAATTTCTTAGGGTTTTTGATTCTATGTTTAAGGGTCATGTGATTAAGTTTTTTATTGGATCTCTAATTGTAGAGAGGATAATCTAGATTTAACTATACCTACATTGTTTGTTATTAATTCATTTCCTCCAGAGTTAAATCAAATATGTATCATTAGAAGAATTGGTAGAGCAATTGGTAAACTGATTGGTTTGGATGCGTCATTTGAGAGTTGTAATAACATAAAACTCCTTAGAAAATAAAATGTGAACAATACAAACCCTAAACAACTCAATGTAATTACAAATAGATCAACTTACAAACTAAACTTTCAGAAGTATGATGGTAAGATCTTAAAGATCATCAAGCTCGATGATGAAAGGAAGGCTTCCTTCAGATTTCTTCCCAGAACTACAGATCTCAACTACTATCTTTCTAAGATAAGTAAAAGGCAATTGAGTATGATACAGGAGGAGCATAGAATTTGGGGGAAATTGGTTTACAAACATAAAAGATGAAACAAAAAATTCAAGGGCAAACAAATTAAAGGAGGAGGTAGGAAAGGGTAACAATTCTACATATCAAGATAAGGAAGGCTAGCAAGATAGAAATTATATATCTCTAGAATATAAAGATGGGAATCTTCAGATGCATTTGAATAACTCACCAGAGAGGAGTAAGGCTAATCGGTCCTTTCTGGATCTACTAGAATAGAACAATAATCTATGTTCCATGAAAGAGTCTCCTAAAGCATATAATAGACTAAAATTACAGAGTATAATTATGGATAACAAAGAGTAGGGGAAAAAAGATAGGAAATCAAAGAAAAAGAAAGCAGTCAAAAAAGTAGACAGCGAATCAAAGATCCTACTAGAACCCGATTTGGAGGGTAATAAGGATTGAGCTATTTCACCAAGGTGTTTGGAAGACATGGAACAATCATCACTATTTGAAGTCTCAGCAAAGAGAGAAAGAGGAACAGAAGATAAATCTCCTAAATTACAAAGGACAGAACCATCTTTGGCAGGTGCTACCTTTGAAAAAGAGTCTCCCAAGTGATTAACCAAATTTTGGTAGACTCCATCTCCAAAAAAAGATTATTTAGATAACAAGGTTAGATCACAATTGTTAGGAGAACTTAAATCAAAAGATATTCCTATTCTAGAATTTCAAAAAAATTTGAATTAGAAAGAGGATAGGAAGGAAGAGTTTGAAACAAAATGGCTAAAAAATGAGGAGAATGACTATATAGAGAAGCTTTCTAAAGAGCTCAGTAGGGTTTCTGATTTTGACAATGAAGATATGGATAACTTGGCACAAAAAGAAGAACTCGTGCAAAAAGTTCTATAGTTGGGAGGAGACAATTACACCTTTACAAATCTTAAAAGAGACTTACTATCATTTGAAAAGGAGGATAAGATTTCCAAGTATTCAGTGATAGAGAGTAGAATTGAAGAAGACAAAGACATAGTGACTGGGACTCAAAAAGGTATAACAAATAAATGATTACAAGAACTTGAATCTGAGGAAAAGGAAATTGGAAAAGAGAACGAGGAAAGCATTAAAGATGAAACTGTTAAGTTTGCTAAAAAGAACTTGAAACAACTAGGCATAATAAAGAACTTGAAAGGAAATAGATTTCCTAACTATTGTAAGACAACAACAAAAAGAGGTAGAAAATTACTTAAGGAACTCAAAGAAGCAGATGGAAAAGCTCTTGAACAACAAAAATCAGTCATCTTTTCAACAAAGGGAAGGGGAAGAGCCTTCCCATGGAGCCATGGAGATTAGTACATAGAATGTTAGGGGCCTAAATGCCCCTAACAAGAAAAGAATTTTAAAACAAAACCTAAATAAGTTTGAATCAGATATCATATTACTACAAGAAACCAAGTTAAATAAATAAGAAGGAATTAATTTAGGTAAAAAACTAGGTAACTAGAGTTGCAACATCCATGAATCTATAGGTGCATCTGGGGGTTTAGGGTTCATATGGAATCATAGGAAAATTTCTTTAGATATATTAACATCTAAAAATAACTGGATTAATGGTATAGTTAACAGTGTTAAATCAAATATCAAGTTTATTCTTTTTAATGTATATGGGTTAGTTAGTAATTTAGAGAAAAAAATAGTTTGGAAAGAAATCAACCAATACATGGGAAATTTTCAAAACATCCCAATAATTCTAGGAGAAGATTTTAACACAATATTAAACCTAAATGAGAAAAATGGGGGAGTTCTACAGATCTCCCAATCCATGAAGGATTTCAATGAATGGTATGAAGGTCATAATTCAATTGATATCACTTGCAACAATGGGATACATACATGAAATAACAAACAAAATGATTTTGCATATATTGCAGAGAAATTAGACAGGTTTTTTATCAAAGGAGATCTAGAAATAAATAATCTAAATATTCAGTCCTCAATCCTTCCAATTGTTGGTTTCGATCATTTCACTGTCAGATTAGAGCTAATTGAGCCCCATAAACCCATTAGAAATTTGTTTAAATGTGAAAAGATGTGGTTTTTGGATTCTAGTTTCTTAGGAAATATCAAAGTATGGTGGTCTCAAGATGAGTTTGTAAGATAAAATGTTGATTTTTGTCTCTAAAATGAAGATGCTCAAAGAAAATATTCTCAGATGGAACAAAGATCATTTCAAGAATATTTTCAAAGAAAGATTAGATATCGAAGATAGATTAAAAGAATTAAATTTAGAAATTATCAAACATGGAATGAACAACAATAGCTATAAGTTAGAAAAATAATTATTGGCTAAACAAGAAGATATTTTGACCAAGGAAGAAATTTTCTAGAGACAAAAATCTAGAGAAAGTTGGCTAGAGGAGGGAGATTGGAATACTAAATATTTCCATAATTTGACTCTCTATAATAGAGCTAAGAGTACCATAACAAGGATCAGAAACCATGAGGGGATAGAGACTGATAAACTGTCTAAAATTGCAAAGATTTTTTGTAGATCATTTCCAAAAAATATTAAACAATTTGGAAGGGTCAAACAGAATAGAGCAAGACAAGTTGCTTGAAGAAATACCTAAATTGGTTTCTCTAGAAGATAATATAGCTTTGAAAAAACTAATTATGCTAGAAGAAGTAAGGAGTGTAACATTTAACATGAATCCAGAGAAATATTTGGGTCCAGATGGATCTCAGGCCCTTTTTTATCAAAAATGTTGGGATATTCTTGGTAAAGATCTTTGGGAGGTGATAGAAGCCTCAAGGAAGGGTGGTTCACTACTGTCAGAAATCAATCACTCTTTTCTTACCTTAATTCCTAAAAAGTTAAAGCTTGAGAATCCAAGTGATTTTAGGCCTATTGCTTTATGCAATACCATTTATAAAAAATTTCCTAAAATTCTAGCTAATAGACTTAAATTAGTTCTACCTAAAATTATTTTAGAAGAGAAAATAGGCTTTGTGTTGGGTAGATCCATTTTGGATGGCATCATTATCATTTAGGAGGCTATTCATTTGGTTCTTAAGAATAAAGAAGCATGTATGTTTATGAAATTGGACATTAAGAAAGCATATGATATGGTAGATTGATGTTTCCTCTGCAAAACCTCAGAAGCTTTTGGTTTCTCTTGTCAATGGATTAATCTAATTTTTAAGTGTATTTCCACTACTAAGATTTTTGTTCTAATCAATGCATCACCTGAAGGTTTTTTCGAGATATCAAGGGGAATAAGACAAGGGGATCCATTATCCCCATTTTTATATATCATTATGGCAGAAGCTTTTGGGAGAGCTATAATGAAAGCTTATAAGAATAAAGACATTAAAGGGGTAACTAGTACTAGGAATATTCCTAATACCATTCATCAACAATATGCAGATGATATGATCTTGCCAGGACAAAGCTCACAAAAGGAGGCAGTCAATTTAAAGTTAATTATTGAAAGATACATGAAAGCTTTCAAGAAAAAAGTAAATGAAGCCAAATCAGAAATATTTTTTATCAATACAGAAACAAGGATGGAAACTCAAATCTGTCAAATTATGGGTATAAAAAAGGTGTCTTCTTGTGTACGTATCTCAGTATAGATCTAGAAAGAGTATGAAATCAAGGAAGGTATGGCATAACACTTTAGAAAAAATGGAAGCTAGGATTGGTAGTTGGAAAGACAAAAGGCTCTCAAAAGTAGGTAAGAGCATTAAGATAAGATCGGTCTTATCTTCTATCCCAACTTATCCTCTTTCTTGTCTTCCTCTTACTAAACATCTCCTCCACAAGTTTGAAGCCAAGCTCAGAAACTTCCTATGGAATGATTGTGAGGAATCCAAAAAATCGACTCTAATTAAATGGGATAAGGTTTGTAAACCCAAGGAGCTCGATGGATTAGGAATTAAGAATCTTCAATGGCAAAACAAAGCATTAGGGGCTAAATTGATTTGGAGCTTATATTCAGAAAGAGAGAAAAAATGGGCTAAGATTCTATATAATAAGTATCTTAGTGCAGATGACCCTAGCTCGATTTTCAAAATGAAATCTCTTCTGAAGGGATCAGAAAGTTAGAATTTCATGGTTAAGTGTCATCATTTAGAAAGAAAATTTCTAACTTGGGATGTTGGTAAGGAGTATGAAGCTCTTTTTTGGGAAGATTCTTGGGATGTACATCCACTTATTGACAAAAGTCTTTTCCCTATCAGTCTCAAAGAAAAACTTATTAATTGTTGGGGGAGGAAAGTTAGTGATTATAAAATAGAGTCCCACATGGATAATCAATCAATTTGGAGCTAGAAATCCTTGGAAGAAATAGATTTGGATCTTGAGGAGGCTATGACTTATAAAAAGATCATCTCTACTAGGGTAGTCAAACAGATGGAGAGGAAGGATAAATTTATTTGGGTTGCATCAAATGATGGAAAATATAGTGTTAAAAATGGTTAGAAAGCTTTGGTTAATTCCAAAAGATGGGAGGATGTGGAGATTCCTCTTAATCTATGTTGGGACCCTACATGTCTATTGAAAGCTGGCTTTTTCTTATGGTTAGCTTTTAAAAATAGGATTTTTGAGGACAGATAGGCTTAATAGAATTGGTTTGGCAGGCCTGTTGAGATGTGTTCTTTGTAAAAATGATTGTGAAAATGTTGACCATCTCCTTTATAATTTCCCTTACTCTCGTAAGTGCTAGGAATGGCTCATACATAATCTTGGTTAGTATTCTCCATTTTCTAAAAGTCTTAAGGATTTTCTTATTGGATGGCCATCTCACATCTATAAGGGCATCTATTGTAAACTTTGAAATATTAGTCCTTCAATTCTCATGTGCAAAATTTGAAAAGAAAGAAATAGGAGGATTTTATGCGATAAAGAGATGAATACAGAAGAGCTAACTCTAAAAATTGAAGTGAGTATAGTGGAAAATGCTAATTCCTATCTTAGGAAATCTAGTATGGAAGAAGGCTCCTTTTCTTTATGGGATGGTATAATCAAAAAGATTTGGCCCAAGTTGATCAATCCTCCACTTATTTATTCTAAGGAAAATAAGGAGGCTAGGAGAAATTGTAAATGGTTTCCACCCCCGAAGAGTTATGCAAAGGTTAATTTTGATGAAGCTGCTAGAGGCAACCTAGGGGTTGCTAGTATCAGATGTATTGTCAATGATGACTTAGGTAAGTGGCTAGCCAAAAAAGCTATGTACGTCAAACCTACTACTAACAATCTGGCTAAGTTTGCAGCCTTCAAAGAAGGTCTAAGAATATGTCTTTAGTTAGGTATATCTAAGCTCATTATTGAGGGTGATTCTCATATTGTTTTAAATGCAATTAGGAACCAATCAACTCCAAATTGAATTCTTAATTCAAGATTACAAGAATTTATCCTTTTAATCAATAAGTTTGAGGATATAAGGATATGCCACATTTATAGAGAAGGTAACTCCAAGGTAGATTCATTAGCAAATGTAGGGGTTGATGGCATTAATTTTTCTGAAATAAGGTTTAAGGATTAATTTGTATTGTAATTTTTTATATATCACTAATTTTTAAGGTATTATTAATATTATGTAATAGGTTGTATTAGGTATTATATTAGAACTAATTCTTGGTCTAGTTAGTCTTTGGGGTTTTACACTTATAATGTTATGTGTGCATTAAATTAGAGAGGAGTATGTGGGTATCTAGGTTTTATTATGTGGCACGTTACTACTTTTTATTTGACCTCAAGGGTTTCTAGTACCATTATTAACTATCAAGGTGGACAATGCTCTATGATTTAAAGAAAAACCATTTATAGAGGGTTTAGTGTTCATAAACTTATAAGGTGTTGACAGGGTGTCATCTAATTATGACATGGTGATGGACAATTCATTTGTTAGTTAATGCTTATAGGCTCTTCGAGATTTCTTGATATTGGATCTTTGTCTTTTATATCTATCCTCTTTCATTATCAAGAAGGGTTTGAAGCAGTTGTATATTAATACTAACATTTGTGTATTCCACACATCCAAAGTGTGAACTATGGAATTTATTGGAAATGTTAAGCCAGAAAGGTGGAACAATATCCTCAAGGTAGTGGATGACATGACAAGAATCACAATTAGCAGAGCGATTAGAGAAGGTGTGTTCAAGTATGATCATTCATGGAGGACGAACAGTGATGTAATTGGCATTTTTATAGGGTTCATGGCGAGAGTTAGTTGCAAAAAATGGGCCATGATCTAATTATGCCTAAACATCTTCCAATCCACCTAGTGCAAAGGCATTGAGGAAGCTATTATAGGTTTAGATGAAGATTTATGTATGGGTAAGTGCACCAAGTTGTGGTGCCAAAAGGGGGGTATATGTGGACATCTTTTTCCTGAAATCTACAAATTTTAAACTTCAACAAGAATTTGAAGATAGTTACACTCAAAATTTTAAGATATGACAAACAAAAGTCATAGTCCTTTGAATCTAGTTTCTAAACTACTAATTTTTTTTCAAAATGGTTTAGTTTTAGTTCCTCAAAAAAGGGGGCCACAAAAAGTGGTACTATTTATTCCAAAAAAACATAACACAGTACAAAGTGTGGCTCCCCTAAAATTTTAACTTTTTTTTTGAAATTCTTTAATCACTCTAATCAAAAGTTACTTAACACTATGTAGTTTATCCCAAATTTTTTGGGTAATTTTATAATGTGCATGTTTTTTTACGAATTTTTTAACTAGACACATCCCAAAAATGTGAAATATTTGTGTGCTCCCCCTAGAAATAATTGAAAACTAATCTAAAATCAAAACTTTTTTTTTTTCAAAGTGTGTAGAATGGAGTCTAGTTTCTAAAAAACTAAGTTGTTGCAAAATTTGATGAACGAGCTAAAATCTATAGCCCAATTAGTACATAGTGGTTTTTGACAAAAAATGAACATACATTCAAAAGAAATTATAGATGATAGGTTTGAAATAGTTAAAATTAAAAATAAATTATATGGTTAGATAGCTAACACAAAGACCTATAATGCTATGTAACATGATCTTATCGATAGCCAACCATGAGGAATCTTGAAGGGGAGCACACAAGAAAAAAGCAATCATTTTTGGTATGTTTGCTAGAAAACATGTCTCAGACCTTTTTATAAACTCCAAACCTTTGGGTTGGATCTCCAAGGGAAAACCAAGCCTTAGGCTTGGGTTTAATGCAAAGATTTCAATAGCATGTGCACCGTATAGCGCACACACGCTATTGAACTTTGCATTCCCAGTAGCACGTGTGCACTATAGGGTGCACACACTATAGTGCACATGCACTATCAATACCTAAATTGTAAAAGAGAACTAGGTGGGGGGGCAAGGGAATGGCTATGTGTGTGAGAGAGAGAGATAGAGAGAAAGTAGGGGATGGGAGAGGGGAGAGAGTACATGATGGGAGAGAGAAAGTGAGAAAGAGTAGAGGTGGAAAAGAGAGTATAGGATGGGAAAGAGAGGAAGTGTGAGAGAGTAGGAGTGGCAGAGAGAGTACAGGATGCAAGAGAGTAGGGGTGGCAAAGATAGAGTGTGGGATGGGGGAGAGAGATTGGCAATAGGGGATGGGAGAGAGAGGAAGTGTGAGAGAGAGTATAGGTTGGGACAGAGAGATTGAGAGTAGGGGATGGGGGAGAGAGAGTAGGCAGTGGAAGAGAGAGTGGGAGAGGAAGAGCGAGAGAGAGGAGGATGGAAGTGCATGTGTGTGAAAGAGAGAGAGTATAGAATGGGAGAGGGGGAAGATAGAGTATCTCGAGAGAGAGTAGGGGATGGAAGAGAGAGTAGGCAATGGGAGAGGGAGTGGGAGAGGGAGAGAGAGGGGGGATAGAAATGTGTGTAAGAGAGAAAGAGAGAGAGAGAGAGAGAGAGAGAGAGAGAGAGAGAGAGTAGGGGATAGGAGAGAGTGTGAAAATGTAAGAGAGAGTAGGGGGTAGCAGAGAGAGAGGGAGTAGAGAGGGGGAGAGAGAGAGAGAGTGAGAGTGAGTAGGTGGTGGGAGAGGGAGAGCGAGTGAGAGAAAAAGTAGGGGATGGGAGAGGAGAGAGGAGGGATGGGTATGTGTGTGTGTGTGAAAGAGAGAGAGAGTAGGGAATAAGAGAGGGGAGAGAGAGATAAAGAGAGTAGGCAATGGAAGAGGGATGGGAGAGAGAGGGGGAGAGAGAGAGAGAGAGAGAGAGAGAGAGAGAGAGAGTGAGAGAGAGAGAGAGAGATAGTAGTCAGTGGGAGAGGGAGTGGGAAGGAGAGAGAGGTGGAATGGAAGTGTGTAAGAGAGATAGAGTAGGGGATGGGAGAGAGTAGGCAGTGGGAGAGGGACTGCGAGAGAGAGAGGGGGGGAATGGGAATGTGTATTTATTTATAAGAGAGATAGAGTAGGGGATGGGAGAGAGTGTGAGAGTTTGAGAGAGAGTAGGAGGTGGCAAAGAGAGCTTGTATGAGATGGGTGAGAGAGAGAGAGTAGGGGATGGGAGAGAGTGTGAGAGAAAGGGATGGAAGAGAGAGAGTGAGATTAGGGGATGGGAGAGAGAAAGTAGAGAGGAAGATAGAGTACTTGAGAGAGAGAGACAGTAGGTGGTGCAAGAGGGAGTGGGAGAGGGAGAGAGAGGGGGGATGGAAGTGTGTGTGACAAATCTAGAGAGTAGGGGATGGGAGAGAGTGTGAGAGTGTGAGAGAGAGTAGGTGGTGGCAAAGAGAGCTTGTATGGGATGGGAGAGAGAGAGAGAGAGTGAGATTACGAGATGGGAGAGCGTGAGAGAGAGTAGGGGATGAGAGAGAGAGAGAGAGAGCGACAATAAGGGATGGGAGAGAGAGAGAGAGTAGAGAGGAAGAGAGAGAACTTGAGAGAGAGATAGTAGGTGGTAGGAGAGGGAGTGGGAGAGGGAGAGGGTGAGGGAGAGAGATAGGGGGGATGGGAGTGTGTGTGAAAGATGTAGAGAGTAAGGGATGGGAGAGAAGAAGAGTGGGTGGATAACAGTGTGTGTGTCTATGAAAGAGAGAGATTAGGGGGGGATGGGAGAGAGTGTGAGAGTAGGGGGTGGCAAAGAGAGAGTATGATGATGGGGGAGAGAAATTAGGTGGTAGGAGAGGGAAAGAGAGAGGGGGGATGGGAGTGTGTGTGTAAGAGAGACATAGTAGGGGATGAGAGAGAGTGTGAAAGTGTGAGAGAGTAGGGGATGGGAGAGGAGAGAGAGAGTAGGGGATGGGGGAGAGAAAGTAGGTGGTGGAAGAGGGAGTGGGAGAGGGAGAGAGAGAGGGGGGATGGGAGTGTGTGTGTGTGTGTGTAAGAGAGATAGAGTAGGGGATGGGAGAGAGTGTGAGAGTGAGTAGGTGGTGGTAGAGAGAGCTCATATAGGATGGGAGAGAGAGAGAGTAGAGAGGGAGAGAGAGAACTTGAGAGAGAGAGATAGTAGGTAGTAGGAGAGGGAGTGGGAGAGGGAGAGGGAGAGAGATAGTGGGGATGGGAGTGTGTGTGACAGATGTAGAGAGTAAGGGTTGGGAGAGAAGAGAGTGGGGGGATAAGAGTGTGTGTGTTTATGAAAGAGAGAGAGTAGGGTATGGGAGAGAGTGTGAGAGTGTGAGGGAGAGTAGGTGGTGGCAGAGAGAGAGAGTATAGTGATGGGGGAGAGAAAGTAGGTGGTGGGAGAGGGAGTGGGAGAGGGAGAGAGAGGGGGAATGGGAATGTGTAAGAGAGACAACATAGGGGATGGGAGAGAGTAGGGGATGGGAGAGAAGAGAGAGAGTAGGGGATGGGGGAGAAAAAGTAGGCGGTGGGAGAGGGAGTGGGAGAGGGAGAGAGAGGGGGGATGGGAGTGTGTGTGTAAGAGAGACAGAGTAGGAGATGGGAGAGAGTGTGAGAGTGAGTAGGTGGTGGCAGAGAGAGCTCGTATGGGATGGGAGAGAGAGTGAGATTAGGGGATGGGAGGGTGTGAGAGAGAGTAGGGGATGGGAGGGAGAGAGAGAGAGAGAGAGAGAGATAGTAGGCGGTAGGAGAGAGTGTGAGAGTAGGGGGTGGCAGAGAGAGAGAGTACGATGATGGGGGAGAGAAAGTATGTTGTGGGAGAGGGAAAGAGAGAGGGGGGATGAGAGTGTGTGTGTGTAAGAGAGACAGAGTAGGGGATGTGAGAGAGTGTGAGAGAGTAGGGGATGGGAGAGGAGAGACAGAGAGTAGGGGATGGGGGAGGGAAAGTAGGCAGTGGGATAGGGAGTGGGAGAGGGGGAGAGAGAGGGGTGATGGGAGTGTCTATGTAAGAGAGATAGAGTAGGGGATGGGAGAGAGTGTGAGAGTGAGTAGGTGGTGGCAGAGAGAGCTTGTACAGGATGGGAGAGAGAGAGAGTAGAGAGGGAGAGAGAGAACTTGAGAGAGAGATAGTAGGTAGTAGGCAAGGGAGAGGGAGAGAGATAGGGGTGATGGGAGTGTGTGTGACAGATGTAGAGAGTAGGGGATGGGAGAGAAGAGAGTGGGGGGATAAGAGTGTGTGTGAGAGATCTAAAGAGTAGGGGATGGGAGAGGAGAGAGGGTGAGAGAGGTAGAGAGAGTAGGCGGTGGGAGAGGGAGAGTGAGAGAGAGAGAGTAAAGGATGGGAGAGGGGAGAGAGAGTGTGTAAGGGATGGGAGAGGGGAGAGAGAGTAGGAAGAGAGAGAGGGTAGGGGATGGGAGAGAGTAGGGAGGAGAGAGAGTAGGGAGGATGGAGAGTGACGTGTTTTCACATAGTGTGTACGTGCTATAGTGCGTACGCACTATGTGAAATCACCTAAAAATGGGCAGAAAACAATTTTGGGGCCCATTTCATCCATTTTCTACTTTTGGTCTGTTATGCACTCTGTTATTCCGACAGAAATCACGGGTTCCAACATAGCAAACACTATTTCAACACTTTTGGAAGCTAGCAAACACCAAATTTGATCATTGGATATGTGATTTGAAGACCTTTTGAATATTCCTTGTATAGAAAAGGTTAGTGAAATCTATTTTAAATATTTTTTGTTGATATATAGATACAAATTTGATTATAATTTGACATGTTGTTTAATATATAGTGAATTCATTGAAATTTGTATTTTTGAATGAAATGTTATTTCGAAATGGTTAGAAATTCGACAAGTTGTTTGATATATACTGTGTATTCATTCAAATAATTATAATTTTTATATTTATTTGAATAATTTGTAATTTACACATTTTAAGTAATTCATATGTTTGAATAATTTGACATGTAGAAATCATCATCATGCCAAGGAAGAAACCAAAAACTCAAACAAATGAAGATAGGGATAGAGATTTAGCAATTAAAAGAGATAAAATGAAATTACTACGTGAGCAAAGAAAATTGCAAAGCAATAATGAACAATTGACTTTCAAAGAGGATCAAGAACCACTAGTACAAAGAAACAAAGAGGAAGAATTGGAAAGACAAAGAGAATGAATGTGACTATTATACTCAAGAAGACAATTGAATTGTGAAGCTACACCATCTTCCAATGTTGGAGTCATATCGCCCGCTACATCATCTTCCAATGTTGGAGTCATATTGTCCGCTACACCATCTTCCAATGTTGGAGTCATATTGTCTGCTACACCATTTTCTAATGTTGAAGTCATATCGTCCTCTCATGTTGAAGAGACACTGATTTGTAGATCCGACAATATATACACTCCATCATGTCATGTTGAAGGCACAACATCAACACATCAAGTAGGTGATACTCCATCTTTTGCATCTTATTGTCAAGGTACATCATCTTCAGTTCAAGGTACGCAATACACTCGACCTTATGTTGATGTCCAAAATATTGAGGGAATGGAAAAGATTATAACACCTTCTAGAATTCATTTTAGAAGACCAAAATATTTGATTGATATTGATACTAACATTTTGAAATCAATGCTTGACAAGATTATCAAGCGTACTTTTCAAAGAAAAGTTAATCATATGTGGAGATTATTTTTTGAAGAATTAAGTATTATAGGTCAATGCCAATTATTTGTTGAAATGATGAGGAATTTGAAATTTAGGCCTATCATGAAGATTCTTGGGCTAAGAATGATGGATGATGTTAGAGTAATTAGATATTTCCTAATTAACTCTAGTGACTTAAGCTAAACTTTAGGCATCTTATAATTAATTCTTTAATTAATTATTTTGATGCAACTTAGGTTAGAACTTTTTTAGGGTTTCGATCTCCTTTATAAGGATGACCTCTCATTGTAAACATTCACTTGAGATAATTCAATTTTGATTATAGCAATCTTCTTTTTTGCTCATCAAGAATGTTTCATCTATGGATCTGGCAAAACCTGCCTCCATAGCTTTTTGCCTCTCTCCTCTATAACAGATTTTTGCATGCAAGTGATTCTTGGGAGCTGTGGGGTTGATCTTTCATCAACTTCAACATGGTATCAGAGCCCTAGATCTTCATGTGCATGTTTTGTTATTGACAGATTTGACATTGGTTTTTAGAACTGAGCTTTCAGTAGTTATTTTATTGGATCGGGGGTGGGGGTCATTTTCTTTTCGTGCACTTTGAGCCCAAACAGACATCACCATTGAGCTTAGAGCATTTGAAAACCCCCATTTCCATATAAAATATGTCCAGTTTGGATGTTGTTAAAATCAAAGGAATTTTTTTTTTGCACCTATGGCATTTTGACTTGGACACACAAACCAAGGCAAAGTCTGTACCTATGCAAGCGCAGATCGATAGTTTTGGTCAGTGTGTCTATGGTGGACCCAACTTTATTGGATTGGTTTCTCACATACTATGAGCAACAGTTTCAATATCATTGTTTATTTGGATGGTTAGCAATTTTTTATTTGGAGCAATGTTCAATGTGAATGTTTGGTTGAATGATTTTTTTTGGGAAATAGTCGGCCATCTTGCAACCCAAGTTGGTGCTTCTCCTCCAAGCGCACATTCTTTTTAAGGTTCACATTGACTTCCACCGCTTGATGCAACCCCCATCCAATCTTGGTGCTCGTGCTTTGATTTTGCCATGTGGCATTCCTAGGCAATTTTTTGAAAGTTTCCATCACCAATGTTTTTGAGCCCCCTCTCTGATATCTGCATTTTGATCCAAGGCCAAGTTCATTAACATAGGAAATGGTGGCATGGGAAGTATCAATTTTTTGTGCCCCGAAGACCTCTTTCGGTCACCTTCCTCTCTTTTGCATTGTGCGTGCTCTCTTTTGAAGGATGGTTTGTATTTTGTGCCTCCAACGCTTTTTGTGCTTTGGCATGACTTTCGTTGATGTTGCTTGATATTATTGTTACCAGCATGGAAGTTTCTAAAATCGATGGATACATCTTTTGTTGGAGTGACATGTCACCTTGAGTGGAGAGGAAAAACTTTTCCATTTAGCAAAGGATGCAGTTTTTATCATTGTGAAAGACGAGTTTAGAGTCTTTGGCATACTGCGTAGCATGTGGGCAATTTTATGGGGTTGCAACAGAAGTGTGGGGTGGTGGATTTGATGGGACTCTCATAAGCACCTTTCAAAGCATGATTTTGGGACTCTGCCCATGCCGTTACAACTCAAGTCACCTCTATCCTCTAGTTCAACTCGTATGTGGAGAATGGCACTTTTTCTTTGAATGGGCGATCTTTTTGAATCGCATGGTGGAGGATGATATTTGGAGCCCATGCTTGCTATGGTAGTAGGGGGATTCAATGGATTTTTTTTGGAGGCTCCCTTCTTTTTGGTCTCAAGCATCAATTTCTATTGAATTGCTGAACCTTTTTTTTTGGCACTCCAGTTAGTGGTAGATTGTATTTTGTTGCATTACAACCTCTGATTTCGCATGCACCTTTTATTGGAGAGACATATGCACGAGTTATGGATTTTTCACCCATACTTCTTGTTTGGGCTCAGGTCTTAGTTTTCATTGGTGATCTATGTCCCAACTACCATTTCTTTACCATGATTGGTGCAACTATGAGCGATTTTTGGGGGCTTAACTCATGCATGACTATTAGAAGTCTATGTGATGTATCTGTTCAATGCGATGTTTTGGCAACTATCTTGGAGCATTTGGAGCATATGAATTTTATGAGAAGGATTGTTCTCACATCCTCTGCCAACTCTCGAGTCCATGTGGCCAGTAATCCCCCTCCACTCTAGCTTTCTCTTGCATTGCCGGTTTATGGTGTCAAAGCTTTTTTAAACAAAACTTTTTCTCCCACATGTTTTTATTGGCGACCGATTTTTAATCTGGCACTGACCCTTTGATCTAGCAAGAGTGTCTTTTGCTCCTTTTATGTTTCCGACAGTTGGATTTTTTTTTTTTTCGACAGGGGTCATTTTATGGAATTTTTTTTTTGCCTTGATAGCTGTTTGACCATTGAATTTGGGCTCATCATTTGCTGATGTCAGTGTCATGTCAGCACTACATCACTACTTCCTGTTACCTCCTTGGCCTCTATTTGGACCTACATTTTCTTTTTGCTCATATCTTGAGCATACAAACTTCATTTTCTAAAAACAAGATATCACTAGAAAGTTGGTTCCGAGCCCATCACAGAGAGGCATAAAGCTATGGAGGCAGGAATTGAGAGATCCATAGATGAGACATTCTTTATATCGTTGGAAAGGTCTTTCCGAGCTCTTTCCAATGATTCTTGTTGTTTTTCCAGACTCTTCTTCAGGAACATTCTATTCAGTCTTCTACATTTTTGCATTCTAGTGGATAACTTGGTTGTTTCAGGTTCAAGGATCGATTTCGTTGCTTTAGATGATTCATCATGACTTGTACTATATATTGTACTAGTTGTATGTCTCTTCTGGTCTATTTAGACATCATTTGTATGGATTCTTGCAAATGCACTGAGATAAAGTGCCGTATTGTATCTGTATTTTCGTTTCAGTTGTTTGTCTTTGTTTGCCTTCTAATTCAAGCAATGTCATTTGAGGACACTCGTGCAGATTATTGTATTCTTGGGATTCACTATTTCTTGTGCTTTATTATACATGCACCACTTTGATAAAGTGTCATGGGGGGTTGATTTTTTTCCTTTTTTTCCATCTTCCTTTGTCCAGTGAGTGTCCCTTTCATGACATTAGCCTCATGTCATGTCTAAGATTGATCACCTTAGTACACACATATGTACTCTTTTGTGCATCTTGATCATGGTTCCTTGACATGCAATTCTTTTGGTCCACTTTTTCAGTTGCCTGCCACCTCACCCTTATCTATATTAGGGGGGGTTCTTCTGTTGTTTCTCATGCTTCCTTAGTTTGATTGATCAGCTCTTCAGGCTTTGGTGTTTCATGCCATCTGTATCTTCAAGTACAGTTGTTTTCCTTTTTGTGCCTCTTGATTCGATGCAAATTACAGTCTTCTCTACTTGGTCAGGTTCTATTTTAGTGGAGGTTTTTTAGATCAGCAGTTACTTTTGATAGAGCTTTGTAGCTACTACATGCTTCAATGGTGTTCTTCATGATCATCTATTGTTCCTATTCTAGGACATTCCCTAGTTTGGAGTAGGGTATAATTTAGTGGCTAATATTCATAAATTGGCTAATTTTAGAATTTTTTGGCTAGTAATTTGGCTAATAATTTAAGATTTGATACAACCTAAATCGCCATAGTTTTATAAAATTCAGTTCTAGAATATTTAAAATCGCTCAATAATTTATTTTATTGAAAAATTTAAACTCAAATATTCGCCACAATATTCATTACATGAATAGATTTGAGTTACCTAAATATAATATGTTATTGGAGAAATTAAATTGAACTAACCAATAATTATCATAATTATTAGTTAATTTAGGGATATATCACCAATATTTATTATTCACTATTGATTTAAAGTATTTGTAATGATTCTCATAACATTCCACAAGGTAAAAAAAATGTTCAAATTTGATTTGTAATATTCCATGGTGATTAATGAATTTCCTATTATTATTGAGATTCATCAATATTTTATACAAAAAAAATTATGATTCAAAAATAATCGCCAAAATTAATCATATTTAGAATAAAAAATTGAGAGTTTCGCCAATATAAATAATTTTGTTTTTTTCAAAATAATGAAAGATTCGCCAATATTTTATATCTTTTTTTGGAAGCAGCTTTCTTAAAGTTTACCCTGGTTTGGAGACTTCTTCAATCCTTCACTAGTTTATTTTCAGCATTTTTTCCATCTCTTTTTGGAGTAGAGTTTTTCCCATGTGGTTTTTTCTATTTCTCCTCTTTTCAGAGATTTGGTTGTGCTTGGGTACCTCATCAGGCATTGTTTGCTGAGACCAAAATCTACTTTTAGTGGTAGTTTTTAGGTTTTTAGCTACTCCCTAAGTTTATCTTAAGGGAGGGTGTTAGAGTAATTAAAAATTTCCTAATTAACTCTAGTGACTTAAGCTAAACTTTAGGCATCTTATAATGAATTTTTTAATTAATTATTTTGATGCAACCTAGGTTAGACCTTTTTTAGGGTTTTGATCTCCTTTATAAGGATGATCTCTCATTGTAAACATTCACTTGAGATAATTCAATTTTGATTATAGCAATCTTCTTTTTTGCTCATCAAGAATGTTTCATTTATGGATCTAGCAATTCTTGCCTCCATAGCTTTTTGCCTCTCTCCTTTGTAATAGATGTTTGCATGCAGGTGACTCGGGAGATGTGGGGTTGATCTTTCATCAATTTCAATAGATGATTCAAATGAAAAAAATATTGTAAAGAATCTAATGAGTACTTATGACAAAGTGGGTTCTAAATCATGCACCAAAGATAGTAATATCACAAGATAAGTACTTACATTGACAATAGTAAGTAGCCAAATGAAGAAAGCTCAACTCATCAGAAAGACAAGAAAAATATTAAAAATTGGTAGAGGTACTCTAAGGAGAGCCATGCTAAGGTGTGAGAGATTGGAAGATCCAACAAAAAATGAGCTATGGACATTTAGCGGTAGACTTCTGTGAAAGGATAAAGAAATTAGTGAAGCCTTGAAATTATTGACCGAAGATTTTTGGAAAAATAACACACGTGTTTCCCCTAATCAAAGAGATGTTGTAAGAAGGCTGATTGGTAGCCAAAATCATGACCCACATGCGAAACATTTTTTGGACTCAACTCGAACACAATTTTTTGCAAAATTTATTGGTATGTATCCTCAAATTTGAATAAGTAAATTTTTTTTGAGATGGTTAAACCTTTTTATGTGAAGATAAATCACACATGCACAACTTGTTGTTGTAGGATACATATTGAATTTTCTAACTATTTTGATGTTTTTAGGCATATATGCATAGTTTTGCATTCTTAGTTTATTTTGCAGGATTGTGACATAAATGAGCCACCAAGATCTTCAAGAGAATTCATATTTTATGTGAAATTGGGGATGGCCAACAATTTTACAAGACATCATGCTTATATGGTACGTGCTTATTTTGTGGTTCTTTGCAACTTTTATCAACTTGGCAACATATAGATAGTACACATGCAATTGAAAATGAAATAGTAGATTACGAAAAATTTAAGACAGTGACATATGCTCTAAAAGATGAAAAATATGGTAAAAGATGTGATTTAGTCATTGAAAATATTTCAGTGTACAAGTTCATGAATATTTTTCATGAAAAGATTATTTATGAGTATGTAAGGCATACCCATAGAGCTTGATGGCTAGATTTGTAATTCAAGTTGTCCAAGGATACATTTCCACTGGATACAATTATTTTGGTTATAAATTTTGCAAAGAACTACACACTACAACCAAAAAATGAGGTGCAAGCAAAGTATTATACTTCTCAATAGGTTTCCATATTTGTTTACATAACATTCATGCATTCACCTACAAGTACAAAGGATGACAAGAAGATTTTGAGGGAGTACCATTTTTACATCAGCAATGATCAATCACATTCTTTGAAGTTCGTACATGGTTGTTTTCAACTATTTTATGAAGATTTGGCTAACAAGGGCATAACATATTGTTAGCACATTATTTGGTTAGACAATTGTGCATCTCAATTCAAGAATGAACGGATGTTCTATTGGTTGAGCAGGATGCACAGGTTGTGTAGAATTCAATATATGTGGAATTTCACAGAGGCTAGTTATGGTAAGGGAGAGCACAATGGTGCAGGCGCATGCATTAAAAGAGCATTGGCTCATGAAGAACTAAAGTACAAAGATGGAGCAATATTGATAGATGAAAAATCCATCGTCCAATGGTGTAATGCTATAATGGGTCCAGGTAAGGAAGGTGAGTCTATGGCTCATAATTTTTTTTGGTTAATAGATAATACTAACATTGTACCATATCAGGATTGTTGCACACTAATAGGATCTAGTGAGTTACACTCTTTTAGAAGCTCTGATGCAGCTTCATGGAGTATCCACACATGAAAAATGGCATGCTATTGTCCATCATGTGCATAGGAAAATTGGAATGACTGTGAGTCAATTGAATGGGTGGACAAATGGGATATACGGGTTTTGGACCCAATTGACACCTATCATCCCCCACAAGCATTGGAAATGGTAGAGATGGATTCATCTATTGACTTTTACTACTTGTCAGATCTAGTGCAACCTGGTAATATATATATTTATATATCTTTGTAATTTTAATATGTAACTTTATAACTTTTACCCAAGTATTTTCTGAATTAATGACCACATTTTGTACGTTTGTCACTGCAGGCCATGTTTTTGCTATTATTGCACCTGAAGACAATGAGGAAGGGATAGATTATTATTTGTGTCATTGTGTTGAAGACAAATTTTTTTTGGATCACTCGGTTATAGATGGTGAAGGTTTAGAGTACCATGTCGGTGCGGTGGTTGTAACATGCACATGGCTTAGACGATATTCTATGAAGAACCCTAACTTGTGGTTATTCGAGGATTGACAAACAGAGAGGAAGATTCTTCATTATTCAAACCTTGTTGTCACATCAAATGTCCACTTGATAAAATATGGTGGAAAACCACATAATAAGATTCTTTGGAAAGTTCACGAGTCAGACCATGAGGCAGTACTTGACACATTAAAATGTCGAGCAGATCCAGTTGGCTCATTAGATTGAATAGGGAGAGAGGGAGAGAGAGGAAGAGTGATGAATTGGATCCAAATACAATGTTACAACCTCTTCCCCAAGACTATCCACATGAATAAGGTGGACCATATTTTTATGATGTGTAAGTGATGAGATTTAGTTTTGATTTGTTTAGAATCTAGATACATTATTTGAATTTATATTAGATTCTTTAATAGGACCCATTTTTAGATTAGTCGTTTGAATAAGTTAAAGTTTAGAATTTTTTGTTTAGATCAAAATGTAATGAAAGAACATGAATATTGTTAGAATGTGAATGCTTTGTGATGTAAAGTCATGATTGTGTGCATGTAAACAGAAATTTCAAACTGGCGAAAGCAAGGATACAATGGGAGAAGTTTTCAATACTCATCAAACAAGGGTTATCATATAACTCAAAAAGAAAAGATTTATACAAATGGATAATTCTTAATGACAAGCCAAATTCAATTTTTTTCATTCTCTAATTTTAGTGGATTAATCTTATCTTAGATTTTTTACTATGCTAATTCTTCATTTGCAGGTCACCAAAGAAGAGGGCTAATAAAGTTGATGCACAAGTGATAAAGGGTGAGATGACAAAATCATTTGCAAAATGGTATTATCAATTCACATCCTCAATATTTATTAGTGTTCTTTGTTCAAGTACCATTGTATGTTAATCATCTTATGCCTGGAATTGCAAAGGATCACAATCATCAAAGAGTAAGAAGGAAAATAGGTCTCAATCTGATGATAATGGGGCAGTGACAGATATAGTTCTCTCTAAGGATAATGTTGATCAGACGATGTATAGGTTGAGAGAACCAAAAATACTATTTAGGTCTACTGAAAAGAAATCAAACTTTTGATATTTTAGGATACAAAATATATATTGATAGATTTGACAAGAATTAAAAGTATACAGACAATCAATTTAGTCTTCCATAAAATAGTTCATATATTAACAACTTTTACTATATTTATTGATTTTGTTCCAGCATTTAATGTGATTTAAGTGATGCGGGTGATTTATCCATGATCATCATGAGATGACCATCTCAAAAGTGTTTATTGAGCTCATTTTCCTAGCTACAAGACTAATTTACTCTTAATTTTCTTCCAAACCATGGTTGCTTGTAATAGATACCCAAGAATACTTGCAATCATTGCATTCCAATTTTTTGGACTTTGACTCATTATTATCACAAAGTTTGAATGTTAGAAAGGGTTAATACTTGATTATGTATATTCATCCCATGTGTGTTCCATGAGGTTAATACTATTGTAACATTTTAAGATTTAATTTTGTGAAATTTTTTCTCATTTTGTACATGATTAGTTTGTTCAAGTGACATATGATGAGGTTGTCTGTACAACGTAATGATTGACTTGAAGTGATTTATGAAGTAAAGGGCTATTTAATGTAGCTATTTAAATCATGCATATTTGATGGCCATTTCCCTCTATTTTGTAGTCCTTTTTCACAACACTATTTCTAACATGGTGTTGTTCAAGTTCATGAATGATCACAATATTCGTGACTATACAACAAGTGTGTGTGTTTGATGCAAAGCCCTCCTATATTCCCCTAGGAACCACAACTCAACTCTGGGATTCTCTTGTATTCTTGGAATCTACCCAAGGAATTAGAATCTATTAGGGTTCAAGAGGAGGTCTCTGACTTGGTAACATCTTCCTACAACCATGTCTAAGAGGTTGTAACCCAAATCTTCAGTTTGTCTTCTAAACACTCACATTGTTCACCATGCACCTAGTGTACCCTGCTGCCTCCAACATACCAAAACTCATCCTTGGCTTCATATCATGACCCTAACACCTTTGATCATCTCAAAAAATCCCATCTAACATGTTCCAACTCCTTGCACACTCTCAGGAACTCATCTCTTACACTTTCTCAATTTTGCCTCTTCTAGGCTTGTTCCAACTAGCCCTTGCCAGTCACTAATTTTTTGTTTTGTCAGAACTTTCCCACAAAAATTCCTAAACTATTGGGTGATTAAAACACCCTTTTCCTCACTCTAAAATATACTCCAAAACCAACTACACTTGTTTTGTAAAATATCACTCAAAATTAGCTATTTCAGTCTGCCAACTAGGCCTAGTTTAAGGCCATTTACAAAGCAACTCACAATCCCTTGACTTTTGAAACTTCCATGACCTAAAAAAGTCTCAAGAGACAACTCAAATGCAAGGATTCTTCTATTTTTTTTTGTCTTATGATCAACTTTACAATGTTTTTTACAAAACCCTCCTTTCTAGCCCCTTTACCCTAGGGCTTTCTAGAAATCTTACTTTGCAACATCTCTAGAACCCCAAAATGGTTCAAACACCTTCAGTTTGGTTATATTAAATGAATTCCAACATAAAATTCAACTCTTTTTTGGAGAAAAAACTAAATCCACCTTTGGAGCAATCACATACCCCTTTTTATGCACTCAAATTGTAGGGAAATCTATACATTCATTGCTCAAACTTCAAAACTCTTACATTATCAATCAATTTTGACCGTCCAAAATTGTCTTCCACATGTGGGAATGAGGTTTTAAACTCATTTAGACTCTCAAAACCAAATGAAACCTCCCTTTGGACCCCTTAACTGACTCGATTAAGCCCATTTTGGCTTATATTGCCAATGTTGGCAATTTTACAAAATATTGCACTTTTAGTGCCTTTTACATCTTTTAGAGGCTTTGATAGCCTTATTACATTATTCAATACCTTTATAGGTCTTTTCTATCCACCCCTAACCTAGGATCAATCCAAATCCATTCCTAGTGACCCTTAGGTACCTTGTAGGCTCAATAATGCCATTAAGGCTTACATTAATGCTTTGATTATAATATGATCAATCTATGATGAAAACAAGATCACATGTCCATGATTAAAATAATTACAAGTTTTAATGACCTTAGAAGGCCATTTTTCTTCCAATCCACCTAAGGATTGCTCATCTTGCCTCTGCTTATGACCTTGGTGCTCCTACACCAGTGTTGGCAAACAATTGGAAAATTTGTGTTATCGATTGAGCTACTAGATCTTGTCATTTTTATTTTTTGCCTTGAGAAAATTTGTACACTTAGCATAGCTACTATCTTTCAAAAGTTCTTCCTTATCCTTATAAATATTGGATTTGAGTGTAGTTTCAATATTTGGTAGCTTATTACCAAGAGTAGTCATCTCATAAAAAAAAAGTCTTCCAACTTGATGTAGAGGATAGGGTGATGGACCCAAGTAACAACCCAAAATGAGAAAATTTGTAACAATGTACCAAGTGACCCTTCTAGGTCCTGATGGGAAAATCCCACAAAAAATCAACTCTAGGATGTTTTTAGGCTTTAATAGGTTTGTTCTAGCCTATCTAGCATGTTCCCATCAACACCTTTCAGTTTCCATACCATGCGAGCCAAAATGCATAATTCACCCAAATGTTGTCAATGCATTTTCACAAGTTTGTGACAGCAGCAAGACAAAATGATGGATAATTTTTGATTTTTTCAAATGACTCCTTGAATAAATGACTTTTCTAGATACCCTTTATCCTTGTCTAAAACATATGTAAGACTTAGATGCAACTCCTTTAGAAAATATCTGAGATTCTACACACTACCCCTATTTTCATCAATGAAGCAATAGTGCATTTACAAAGCAACATATAGAAATACTCAATGTATGGACTTCAAACATTTCATAGGCTCCTAAAATGACTTTAATTAGACAAATCCACTCTCAATTTTAGTCTATGGGTTCTCTAACCCCAAAAGCCCCATTTGACCTTCTCAAAACCTTTGTTCCCAGGGCATCACCAATCTCACACCTGCCAAGCCTTCTTGGACTAATTCAAAATTTAGACATCTATGTTTTATCACCATAAACATGAATTAACTCACAAACACTACCCTCCTTAAGGAAAATCTCTTCCTAATTGACTGTCCCCTCCAAATAACCCTTGTTTTCACAACTTTATTTGATTTGGTGGCCACCAATCTCAAGTTATATCTTTATTTCATGGTTAGAAATATTTTTAGAAGTTAGATAAATGGTATTACATGAAGAAATAGTGAGCATTTCATGGAACGACCATGATTAGATGTAAAAAACTATCAAAATGCTTAGAAATAAGATTGCTATAGCCAACAGTATAGAAATTTGATGAACAAAACTTCAAGTTTGAATGTTAAACTGAGTAAAGAATCTCAAAACATGTCTGCTAAGATGTTACCAATCATTCCAACACATGGAAGCACTCACAAAGCAAAGAGATCTTCAAATTACTCTTGAAACCAAGCACTTTCCTTCTATTTTTCTGAGATAGTCTGTACAATCTGTGTTTACAGTCCATACAAAACAAATATTTATAGACTTGGGAGATAGAAACTAACCTGGGCCTTAACCAACTCCAACCGGTTTCAATTCCTATTCCTTCATAAAATTTAAACTATGGAGTTTTCCTCCAAAATGCCCATGTAGCCATTACATTCAAGATTTAAATTTTTTAACTATTAAACTATGTTGTTAAAGACCTTTTTGAATCTTTTAACTTATCAAATGACATGCTAAGGTTTGATAACCTATAGGACCCTATCAAAAGACTCTCCTACCCTATGAAATTGCTAGATCCTATTCAATGGCTCAATTACAACTTTTCCAACATTGAAATCCATCAAGACATCACACAACATTATGACTTTTTTATGCTTTCAAATGCCATGATTGGTTGAAGGATTGCCCAATTGACTCTACGAGATTCTCCATGACCTCTATGATGACTTGGACCTCCAATGTGCCTCTGATAAGCATATGATGCTCCTACATCACAGCCTAAGCTTCTCTTGAAACTTTTTTTATAGTTCTTAATTTCAAAATAGATACAACTTTTTCATTGTAACATGTAGGCACAAATCTCATAATTTTACTCATGTTCATCATCATCGTTTAATGGTGTAGGGGCACCAAGGTCATTCTATGAAGATACATTCATTGAAGACACCAAGGACTAAGGATTCAATGGACTTCTAATAAAGGAAGACTCTACCTTGCAAGTGGACTCCACTTCACAAGCCCAACCCTCAAACTTAGGGTACTCAAACAACTTGGATCAACACTTAGAAACTCCTTGCCACCAATAGGCCTACAAAGGAAAATAATTCTTAAATGGTTTCAACACTCAACTTTTCAGATGGAAATGGTTATTATAGACTCAAACCAACAAGAAAAATCTCAAACTTGAGGTTTCTTAACACTCAACAATCAAATTTCAAAACTGTTACCAACACTTCCTACTAGGACAATTTCTAGTTTTAAAGGTCAAACTACCAAACCATAAAAAGGACCCCCTACTATTTTTGCATTTTTAAACACTCTTCAACATCGCCTAAGATATTCCAAAAGATTAATCAACAACTCGGCTCCAGCATCAAGTTATGCCCACTTTGTGTCACAGTCATAAATGGCCAATTTAGGCTGGGTTACAAGGAAAACATAAACAAATGGGTTCACAAACTTGGTTCAACCCCTTGGATATTTGTTATATATTATAATTGTCCTTCTACACCCTTCACTTGGGTCAAATTAATTAGTTTAGGAGCCTGATCCTTCTTTTTTCCTTCAAATCTAGACCAGACATAAGATTATGTTTAGTCTAGGGCTTGCTGGTAAAAATAGATGCCATTCTCCTACAGCCCTGAATCTCTTCCATATCAAAGAACCCTCTCCTAACTTGTATTCCACAAAGTGACATTGAAATCCCACAGCGGGTTTGCAAGTTAAAATTCCATCTTACTAAAACTCTCAAATTTGGAGTAAATCTGACCTACCTACACTAAAACTGATATAACTTTTTTTTTGTATACAAGATAAAGACCTCAAATAAATTGAAATGAAATCTTGAGTCAACCCTCTATCCAAAAATACAAGACTTGTACCACCACCAATCCGTATAGGCAGTAGATAATTGAAAAAATAGTAAAAAAAGGCATAAAATTTGAGTTTTTTATCAACCAATGATGTCCACCATTCGTATAATGACCTTTTCCATGTGTGGGGATCTTAATTACATGCCTTAGAGTAGTTATAACTTCCATTTGGATGGTTGGAATACCATACAACCTCATGTTCAGTTTGACAACTATTATTTGCAAAAATTGCTCTTAGCAACTTTTTGCATTTTGCAATTTTTTGCACTTTTTTGCAATTTTTTGCACTTTCGTAGGTTTTTTAGTGGTTTTGAGTCTATAATAATCATTTTGAATGATTAGGATTCATTTAGATTGGTGGTTAGTTAAAATTCCAAAAAGTGCAAAAATTCCAAAGTTGCATTAAAACTGTCTATATTCCTATATTCCTTTGAGGTTTTACTCTTGCCAAAACTTTTCTAAGTCATAGAATTGGAATCAAGTGAAAAATGTAAAAATTGCACTTTTTGTGCAAAGTTGCATTGTTGAAAGTTGTAAAAGTTGCTCAAATCTACAACTTAGTGGAAAAAGGGTTGTGGGATCAAACTATCTACTCCATTAGCTCCGAATGGTTGGGTAAACCCTATCCATAATCTCATCCTATCCCCTTCAGCACTCAAACGTTCTCGGGCATGCCGAACCGAAATGTCCCTAAGGGTCACTAAATGCCATAGGGTTGCGATCTTTGACGAGGCATATCTCGGAGCTCATGTGAGGTATGGATGCAATTCTAGTTCCTACAGGACTATGTTGTGGAGACCTACAATAACCTCTCTCACTTTTTGGAGATCACACTCCATTTTAATTTTACAATGCCATCTTGGGTGATGCTAAAACTTGCAGTATTGGCCAGTACAAAGTTGCCAATTGCCAAATCTCTCTCACCTTTCATCGTGGGATCGAACTGTCTACTCTGTTAGCTTTGAGTGGCTAGGTAAACTCTATCTCTAACCTCATTCTATCCCCTTCAGTGCTGGAATGTTCTTGGGCACGTCGAACTAGAATGTCCCTAAGGGTCACTAAATGCCATAGGGTTGCAATCTTTGACGAGGCATATCTTGGAGCTTGTGTGAGGTATGGATGCAATTCTAGTTCCTATAGGACCATGTTGCAGAGACCTACAATAACCTCTCTCACTTTTTGGAGATCACACTCCATTTTTATTTTACAATGCCATCTCGGGTGATGCTAAAACTTGCAGTATTGGCCAGTACAAAGTTGCCAACTGCCAAATCTCTCTCACCTTTCATCGTGGGATCAAACTGTCTACTTTGTCAGCTTCGGGTGGCTGGGTAAACCCTATCCCTAATCTTGTTCTATCCCCTTCAGTGATGGAATGTTCTCGGGCACGCCAAACCAGAATGTCCCTAAGGATCACTAAATGCCATAGGGCTGCGATCTTTGATGGGGCATATCTCAGAGCTCGTGTGAGGTATGGTTGAAATTCTAGTTCCTACATGACTATGTTGTGGAGACCTACAATAACCTCTCTCACTTTTTGGAGATCACACTCCATTTTTATTTTACAATGCCATCTCGGGTGATGCTAAAACTTGCAGTATTGGCCAGTACAAAGTTGCCAACTACCAAATCTCTTTCACCTTTCATCATGGGATTGAACTGTCTACTCTGTTAGCTCCAAGTGGCCAGGTAAACCCTATCCCTAACCTTGTTTTATCCCTTTCAGTGCCGGAATGTTCTCGAGCACGCCGAACCATAATGTCCCTAAGGGTCACTAAATGCCATAGGGCTGCGATCTTTGATAGGGTATATCTCGGAGCTCGTGTGAGGTATGGATGCAATTCTAGTTGCTATAGGATGGTGTTATAGAGACCTACAATAACCTCTCTCACTTTTTGGAGATCACACTCTATTTTCATTTTACGACGCCATCTTGGCTGATGCTGAAACTTGCAGTATTGGCTAGTACAAAGCTGCCAACTGCCAAATCTCTCTCACCTTTCATCGTGGGATCAAATTGTCTGGTCTATTAGCTCCAGGTGGTTGAGTAAACCCTATCCCCAACCTTGTCCTATCCCCTTCAGTGCTCGAATATTCTCAGGCATGTCGAACCAGAATGTCCCTAAGGGTCACTAAATGCCATAGGGCTGTGATCTTTGACGGGGATATCTTGGAGCTCATGTGAGCTATGGATGCAATTCAAGTTCCTACTGGATCATGTTGTGGAGACCTACAATAATTTCTCTCACTTTTTGGAGATCACACTCTGTTTTCATTTTATGATGCCATCTCAGGTGATGTTGAAACTTGCAATATTGGCCAGTACAAAGTTGCCAACTGCCAAATCTCTCTCACCCTTCATCGTGGGATTGAATTGTTTTCTCCATTAGCTCTGGGTGGCTGGGTAAACCCTATCCTCAACCTTGTCCTATCCCCTTCAGTGCTCGAACGTTCTTTGGCACACCAAACTAGAATGTCCCTAAGGGTCATTAAATACCATAGGGCTGCGATCTTTGATAGGGCATATCTCAGAGCTCGTGCGAGGTATGGATGTGATTCTAGTTCCTAGATGACCGTGTTGTAGAGACCTATAATAATCTCTCTCACTTTTTGGAGATCACACTCCATTTTAATTTTATAATGCCATCTCGGGTGATGCTAAAACTTTGAGTATTGGCCAGTACAAAGTTGCCAACTGCCAAATCTCTCTCACCTTTCATCGTGGGATCGAACTGTCTACTGTGTTAGCTCTGGGTGGCTAGGTAAACCCTATCCCTAACCTTTTCCTATCCCCTTTAGCACTTGAATGTTCTTGGGCACGCCGAACTGGAATGTCCCTAAAGGTCACTAAATGCCATAGGGTTGTGATCTTTGATGGGGCATAGCTCGAAGCTTCTGTGAGGTATTGATGCAATTCTAGTTCCTATAGGATGATGTTGTGGAGATCTATAATAACCTCTCTCACTTTTTGGAGATCACACTTTGTTTTCATTTTACGATGCCATCTCGAGTGATGCTAAAACTTGTAGTATTGGCTAGTACAAAGTTGCCAACTGCCAAATCTCTCTCACCTTTCATCGTGGGATCAAAATGTCTACTCCATTAGCTCCAGGTGGCCAAGTAAACCCTATCCCAAACCTTTTCCTATCCCCTTCAGTGTTTAAACATTCTTAGGAATTCTTGAACATTCACCACTACATTAATTACAAACAATTTCGAGTTGTTTAGGAGTCTTTAAGACCTTCAAAATTGACTTGTAACTTTTTATGCCAACTTCAAAAACAAGAAATTTTATTACATTAAATCTAGGCATCATATTTCAACAAAAAGTTATTAGCATTCTTATTTAGCCCCATCCAAAGTTTCAAGAAAGGTTTAGGAATAATTTGTGCTAAAATGTAAACATAATTTAAATAGCAACCTTATGCAATTTTTAAATTTTTTTTAAAGAAGGGTAAACGCTTTGACCTGGAGCTATGAACCAGTGAGGCCACAAACGAGGGACCTCATCCCCATGAGATTTGAACCTTGATGGCAAGGATAACAACAAAACAACTTAACCATCACAAAATGCCACTATTGGTAGCAACCTTATGCAAATTCAAGGTTGATATTGTCCATGAAAAAATCATTGCTCAATCAACCTTGTCCTCTCCAATTTGGGGTTCTCCCTTGTCTACCAAATTAGTCTACAAAAAAACTCAAAAAAGACTAATCATTCTCAAATTGATTATGTTTGAGAAGGGTACATTGCACTCACCTTCAAGGTGTGAATCTCTTTGTAATGATAACATTGCTCTCACAAAAGCCATAATATTAAAACCCAATGAATGCATGAAAATACCACATTGTAGGTCATGTGTCTAATGGCTTCTTGTTTACTCATTTTTTTAATACTCATTACACATCCAAATTGTCACGAACTCTATAACTCTCTATCCTCCACTAAAAACAACAAATTGTTAGAGGCAACTCATTGTTCTATGTTGTTTGTCATGACTAGGGATGATAAGAGTATGAGTAGATATAAAATATTTTCTACAAAATATAAATATATTCCTATGTGACAATGGATAATCAATATTGGCTAACTTTAAAGATGTCAAGAAAAAGGGGAAATTTAGTTTAAAACATTGGAAATTTAGTTAAAAACATTGATAAATTGTTAATGAAGATAAAATATTGAATGGACTTATATCAAAGGTAGTGATGTAAAAATAGAAGATATGAGTCAAAGGGGCACAAAATGAACTATTGGCGAATGCTACTTAGGGAGAGAAGTGTTATAGTTAAGATATGAGTCAAGCAACGACATGAAGTAGAGAAGTGTTGCAAGGAAGAGATGAAGGGTTTATTAGTTCTATGTGTTAGGATAAAACCACAGACATAAATAAAAAACTACATGCAAATATAACCAATAACAAAAAAATAATAGATCACACAAAAATGAACACAAGGCACCATGATTTAACGTGGTCACCATAATCTAATAATCTGCCACTTGGGGATTGATCAGGCCCCACACTAAACAACAATATATCTCCCACTCGGAGACTGATCATGTAGCAATACCACTACCACATGGGGCTCCCACTAGATCAAACCACCCTGGACTCTGCTATTCTTTTATTCATGTTTCGTCTAAAAGGCCAACTAAAGCTGAAGAGGGGTTCAGATTCTCCCTTGTTACAACCTTTGTCAACATATCTGTTGGATTGTCATTTGTATGGATCTTCTCTAGCTTTAACAGTCCATCCTCCAAAACTGACCGAATGAAATGGTATCATAACTATATGTGTTTGGTCTTAGAATGTAGAGCTGAATTCTTTGCAAGATGAATGGTACTCTGACTATCTGTTAATAGATAATTATCCTTCTAAGGATGTCCCAAGTCTTCCAAGAAGAACTGAAGCCATATCATCTCCTTGGCTGCCTCTGTAGAAGCAACATACTCTACCTTTGTAGTGGATAGAGCATTAATCTTCTGTAACCTAGAAACCTAGCTCATGGCTGCCCCACCAATAGTAAAGACATAACCTATAGTACTCCACCTAGTATCAATATCCCCTACCAAATCTAAGTCAACATAGCCTTGCAAATTAGTAGTAGAGCCCCCAAAATGTAAACACTTATTGGATGTTCCTCTCAAATATCTAAGAATCCACTTGATAGCATTCCAATGCTCAAATCCTGGATGACTCATATACCTGCTAAGGACTCACACTGCATGTGCAATATCTGGCCTAGTGCATACCATAGCATACATCAAGCTTCCTATAGCTAAAGCATAGGGTGCCTTGGACATCTTATCCTCCTCTTCCTATGTCTTAGGACACATCTCCTTAGTCAACTTCAAATGACCAAGTAAAGGTGTGCTGACAACTTTAGCATTCTCCATACAGAAACGTTGCAACACCTTCTCAACATAATCAGCCTGAGATAGCGTTAATGTTATGTTCTTCTTATCTCTATAAATCTTAATACCAAGGAATTTTTTTTTTTCCCCAAATTCTTTATAGAAAATGCATGTGCTAACTGGAATTTCAACCCCTTAATATGATCCATGTTAGACCCATCTACAAGCATATCATCAACATATAAACATAAAATAATGTAGCTATCATCATCCAACCTCTTAAAATATACACAATAATCTGAATGACACTTGTTATAGCCATGCTCATGCATAAACTTTTAAAATTTCAGATACCATTCCTAGGTGCTTGCTTCAAGCCATATAAACTTTTTTTCAATTTGCACACCAAGTTCTCCTTACCTTTGACCTCAAATCCCCGTCGCTGAGCCATATATATTTCTTTATCCAAATCACCATGAAGGAAGGCTGTTTTAACATCCAGTTACTCTAAATGCAAATGTTTAGAAGCCACGAGACTTAAAACAGTACGAATAGAAGTCATTTTAACAAAAAGAGAAAATATCTCATCAAAATCAATTCCCTTTTTTTGTGCAAATCCTTTTACAACTAACTTGGCCTTAAATCTTTTCTTACCTCCTTCCTCTTCTTTCAACTTGTAAACCCACTTATTTTGTAAAACCTTTTTACCTGTAGGAAACTTGAACAAATCCCATGTCTTATTCTTTAGCAAAGAGTCCATTTCATCTTTCATTGCAGACTCCCACTGAATCTTAGTATCCACCTGCACAGCTTCATCATAACTTTCAGGTTCACCAACATCAGTAAGTAAAATAGAATACAAAGAGGGAGAAAATCTTTGTGGAGGTCTAATTTTCCTCGTTGACCATCTAACATTCATTGGTGTGTGTGGTATTTTTTGTTGTGGTTGTTGCACATCATGAGGAATGGCTGGAACATCAGCTTTTGGAGTATCATCCAACACTACATAATCATCTTCTTTCTTCTCATGTTGCTGCA
Organism: Cupressus sempervirens; assembly: GCA_028749045.1. Classification (NCBI taxonomy): domain Eukaryota; kingdom Viridiplantae; phylum Streptophyta; class Pinopsida; order Cupressales; family Cupressaceae; genus Cupressus; species Cupressus sempervirens. The sequence goes on along the minus strand of CM053785.1, from coordinate 705,834,898 downwards.
ACAAATCTTTGTACAACACTTTCTCATTGAATATGACATCCCAAATTCTAACAATTTTATGATTTTCAAAATCCCAAAGCCTATAACCAAATTCATTAATTCCATATCCAACAAAGACACATTTCTTTGATTTAGCTTCTAGCTTGGTTCTATTTTCAGAGTCTATATGAGAAAAAGCTTCACAACCAAAGGTCTTGAGAAAAGAATAACTCACCTTCTTACCAGTTCATGCCTCCTCTGGAATACTACAGCCCAAAGGAGTAGAGGGACCTCTATTAATCAAATATACTACAATATTGATAGCCTTTGCCCACATGTGTAAGGTCAACCCAGCATGCAACCTCATGCTCCTTGCGCGCTCCATTATAGTCCTATTCATGCGTTCAACCACTCCATTTTCCTGTGGAGTCCTTGGAACAATTTTCTATCTATGAATACCATTAGTGGAGAAATAATCTTCAAATTCATGACTACAATACTCACCACCATTATGAGATCTGAGACATTTTAATTTCTTACTAGTCTCATTTTCAACCAAGCATTTCCATTTCTTAAAAGTTTGAAATACATTAGATTTCTGTCTAAGAAAATAAATCCATACTTTTCTAGTTGCATCATCAATAAATGTAACATAATAATGAGAGCCACCAAGGGAAGATACCTAAGCTGGTCCCCATACATCTGTATGCACAAGCTCTAATTTCTTCTTTTTGTTTGCCTTCCCAGTCTTTACAAAACTGACTCTCTTTTGTTTTCCATACACACAACTTTCACAGAAATCCATATTAACACATTTCAGACCTAGTAAAACTTTTGTTTGAATGAACTACTTTCATACCTTTCTCACTCATGTGCCCAAGTTTGTTGTGCCACAACGTTTTATCAGAATCTACAACAACTATTTGTTCTCCCTGCTCAACTACAACAATTGTTCCTGAACATTCATTTTTCTCTAAAATAATCAAAGTAGAAGGAAAAATATGACCTGTACAAAGATATAAGGTTCCTACTTTGACACCTTTTTCTACTACAAGGGAACCTTTTGAAACTTTCCAATTTCTATCATTAAAAGTAACTACACAACCCTCATCACCGAGTTGCCCCACTAAAATTAAATTCCTACTTAGCCTTGGAACATGTCTTACCTCATGTAGTAGCCAATGATTCCCATTCTGCAACTTAATCTTAAATTTTCCCTTTCCAACAATTTGATAGGGTTCATTATCCCCCAAATAAACAAGCCCAAAATCCCCTTGGACATAATCAATGAAATAACTTTTATGAGGTGTAGCATGAAATGAACCACCAGAATCTAAAACCCATGAATCATCAACACTTTCTAAAGACAGAAGAAAAGCATCCTCTTCAGATTTGTTACTTACCACATTTGCCTCCTTGTCTCCATCTAATTTATCTCCTTCATTTTTCTTGCGATTCTAGCAATCTTTCTTTTTATGACCTGGTTTCCCACAATACCAATAGTCATTTGGTCCTCTTGATTGAGACCTCTTCCCCTTTGACTTTCCTCTTGATTTCCCACGATTTCCAGAGTTATTTCCTCTCTCAGTTGTTCTACCCCTACTTTGTGCATTCAAAGAACTTCCTAATGTAGATCCACCTAAGGATTTCTTACGAGTTTCCTCACTCAAAACAACACCAATCACATCATCATATTTTAGGGTACTAGATCTAGGAACAAAATTACTCACCGCCATTACCAAGCCATTCTAGCTTTCAGGCAAAGAACACAAAATCAAGAGAGCCCTAATTTCTTCATCAAAATTTATACTCACAGAAGATAACTGACTAGTAATAGTATTAAACTCATTTAAATGATCTGCAACAGATCCACCTTCTACCATTTTTATATTAAATAAATGCTTCATGAGAAATACCTTGTTTGAAGTGGAGGGCTTTTCATATAGTGTCACTAGGGTTTTCATCAACTCTCCTATCGTCTTTTCTTTTGTAATATTAAATGCCACCGATGGTGCCAGGCATAATTGAATGCTTTTGAGTGCCTTTCTGTTCAAAAGATCCCATTCAACATCTAACATAGATCCTTGATTCTTGGCTTTACCTTCCAACAACTTCCATAAATCCTTCTGATAAAGATAGTCTTCCATTTGCATCTTTCATAACTGAAAGTTCTACCCATTAAACCTATCAACCCTCAGCTTACCCTCATCTGCCATCGCTCCTACTCAACCATGAGACTCCCACTTAACCATGAGACTTTCTTGCAGAGGATAACTGAAAGACAACCTCGCTCTAATACCACTTGTTAGGATAAAAACACAAACAGAAATAAAAAACTACATGCAAATATAACCAATAATAGAAAAATAATAGATCACACAAAAATGAACACAAGGCACCAAGATTTAACGTGGTTCACCCAATCACTGGACCAAGTTCGATCTTATGACAATTCAGTGATTACAACTCGATTACAGTCTGTAATCCCTTACGGCTCAATACCATCGCAAGAAGTAATTTTGCATCACACTATATTACAATCCCCAACCCTAAGCCCTTTTATACAAATATTAAACTGCTTTAGGGTTATAACATGTCAGCCTGAATCTATGAATGGTGAATCTATGAATCTCAATAATTATGAACTATGTACAGTACTTTCCTAATCAGTCACCATAATCTAACACTATGAGTATTTTCAGAAGGGGGAATATATAATAGAAAAAAGTGGAAACATTATTGTGTTTCATCATAATTTGAAGATGATAAATATTGGTGAGTAGAGGAGGTTTAAGGCCATGCACCAATTCATGCACCAATTATCTAGTAATTACTTTGAAAACCAAAGCTAGTGTGACCTTATTAGGTCTATGTACTTTACATGGGTTAGGTGCTACAGGAATGGAATTGGGAATCTAGGCTTTGGAGTCTTAAATAAATTTCAAAAGGGTTTCTAAATCTACCCATAGAATAGTTAGATTTCAACCTAAGAGGAATTTAAGTCCAAAAAATCAGAGTAGGAGACCTACAAGGAATTCTATGATAGTCAACATTTTGTACTGTATGAAAATTGGAGGGTTAAACCAAGAGTTGATTCTCAATCAATTCAACATAAGGAAGGTGTCCCAATAGAAACTTGGGGTTGGTGAAGCCATTGGTGAAGAGTTATAGTTATTGGCTTGGAATAGGGCTAGTATCCCTAAAACAAAAAGGTGCAAGATCTTGATTGGAGAAGTACTCACCTTGGAGGAGTTCACAAATGACCCTATCACTTTGGATAGGCCACAAAAATGATATCCTAAAGGAGTAAGATAGTAGGAAGGCCATGAGTTTAGTTTAGTAGATTAGGAAGAAGAAAGTGCTTAAACCTCACTTCTTGCTCAACATCTTTGCATTAGTGAGAGGGAGATGAAAAGGATAGATGGCTACATAGATATGGGAAAAATAGAAATATAAAGAGGGGGGAAAATAAGAGAGAGTGAGATACAAGATAGAGTGAGATACAACGATAACATGAGCCAAAACTACCAAATTGTAGTGCTTGAATCCTTCATTAGAAAATCAACACCCAAATTTGAATACAAGTCTACAAAACAACATGTTCCTTCCACTTGTCATACTCTTTTATTTCCTTTTAAAGATGCTCTATGATTTTCCATAACATGTATTGTAAATTTGTTAACAAGTATAGCTCCCTCTTACAAGTATCTTATGTGTCATCTTAGATTCGTCCCCCTCTCATGTGAGATATCTCTCTTTCTTATACATCACAACTATTTATTAAACTTTTATTTTTACCTTAATCTAGTTACTATAGAATAATAACAACACATTCCAATCAATTGGCGATTATGTTACAATCATTAATGTATGAAAACACATAAAACTATCAGTGATTATGTTACATTTATGATTTTTAAAATGAATTTTTTTTGCAAATAATCCATCTTTTCTCTACTATCTCTGACATTTTTCAATTGATGATAAAGAATGGTGGTTATGTATTGAAGCTCAACAAGCAATTGTGTTTTTTCTTCTTGTCTATATTCTTTTTGTAACAATGATTTTTTCTTCTACACAAACTTTGTGACCACTTGTGATCAAATTTTTATCTTATTTTTAACATAAATGTTTAGAGAACTTCTGACCTAATTTTGTTGGATAGAGTAATTTCAAACTATTGATTTCTTTAATGGAGTTCCTAATAAATCTCAAAGTTCTCATTTAGGTGACCAATTGCCAGGAGGTCCACAAATATTGCCTGATAAAGTTTATTGCCAGGAGGTCCTAATCAATCTTGACTGATAAAATTTATTGCCAATCAATATTGTATCAAAAATTCAAACTAATTAGGTATTGAATTAAACTTGATAAACAAATGATAGAGAAGGAAAACTTTAAACATGAACAAGATCATAAATCATATGACAATGACATATTGAAAATGATTAACTTATGCTTAAACAATGATAATGTTTATTGTTAATCAATATTCTATCAAAGTTTTGAATATATTAGGTATTGAATTTAATGTCATACATAAACATATCTAATTTAATGTCATACATGCACATATCTAATTTAATGTCATACAGGAACATATCTAATTTAATGTCATACATGAACAAACATGTAATATAAAATGATAACCAATAATGTCATGTACATTAACAAACACATAATATATTATGATAACCAATAATGTCATATATGAACAAACATATCATATATTAACCAATAATGTCATAAGTCAAATAATGTCATACATCAAATAAATGTCATACATCAAATATAGAATGTCATATACATCAAATGTGTATCGAATATGTCCACTGATGCCTATATATATACATGTCTAGATCAACTATATATTTTCCTTCTCATGAGGGTAAGGAAACAAGTCTCTTGACGTCCTCTGCCGTCGTGTGGAGGGAGACGGTGGAGATGACCGGGGTCCTCCTAACAAGCTCACTCGACCTCTTGTTGAGGCTCTTCTCCAACTCCAAATGATACAAAGAAAGTAGATATGAATCAATATTTATTATACGTTGAAATCAAATATATGTACACACAAAATCAATTATTTTCTTACCGTCATCAAATAGTCACTCTATAAGTCCACCTTGAATACTCGTGGACGATCAGGCGTGACGAGACCCTACAACAATTCAATAAATATGATCACTTATATATAAAATAGAAATTTTGAGACTAACTATTATAAACAACAACTAAAACAAAAAAAAATTGTTTCATACCTCTGTCAATGGTTGTGAGCTAGCCACAACTACGGCCACTCCACTATCAACAGACTGTCGTAGATGAGGAGGTGTGTCTGACATCATGAGCTACATGTCATACAATGCACATTACATCTAACATGAAACATGAAATAAATATAATCAAATGAATTAAATTAACATGAAACAACTGTACCTGTGTGAAGCTTGTATGATGTCTATGCTTCGAGTCTGTAGTAAAGGTTGAGGGTCCTGTGGAGAACTGATGCACATGCATAATTTTTTTTGCCAATCCTTAATATGATTACATAATAAATATATGTATTAATTAAAATGATTAAATCGATACATACCTCTGGATTCATGGAAGGGACAAAAAATGGGCTTGGAGGATCGCTGCTAGGCCCAACAACACTTTGACCCTGAATTTTGAACAATGTCAGTAGATGCTAATTAATTAATCATTCACTATACATATGAAATGTGATCAAATTAGTAAATTATAATTGTAATTTACCTATGTGTCAATGCCAAATGTGTTTTTCAGGAACTAATCGGTGACAAGCCCATCATCCGCACCATCTCTAGCATGAGTGCCAAATGTGCATAGGGATCCGCATGAAGTGCACATGTGACCACGATGCACAGAAGGATCCCCCTCAACTAATGGGCTCATGGAATGGATGAGGGTTTGCGTCAAAGTATTAATGGTCCCTAGAGTGCTAGCCTCCAAATGTTCCTTCACAACTGAAGGAATAGTCACATGCTCATGTTGTGGCTTGACCACAAGTCCTCTAACTACATTAGGGTCATGACGTGCTCTCGACCTCTCAAATGATGACCCCCCACCTCTACCCTGGGAGCCTAATATATCAAAATAATTGGGGATCTCCCCAAGGACAAACTCACAATATAATTTTTTCAAAAAATACATGGGGACCTTGTGATTGTTGCAAGGAGGGGCATCAAAAACCATCCACCATCTATCCCAAAAATTATTTCTAATAGCATCGTGTATGCACCAATGGATGGGGAATCATTTAGTACCCTCTTTAATAGTATTTTGCTCACAGAGTTTTCTAAATAATGCACATATACTACCTTTTGGTATTTTTTTTTAACATCTTCATATGACAATTTATTTGCATAAAATATTTTTTGTTCATCCCACTTAACTCGCCAAATATCTAACTGACCACTAACTGAGGCTATCTAGGTGTTAATGGATTCGAGGGATGATGCCAATTGAGCACTCATTGGATTGGTTTGTTCAGATTCTTTCAACTGAGCAATGAGTCTTTCTAATTCAGTTTTGCCTCTCTCTATTTCTTTTATTATATTTTCTTGTGTGCCTGGCGGAGGTCTTGCAATTGGTTCGAGTTGTGGAATTTTTTGTTCTTCTTGAGGAGGGTTTTGCTTTTGAGGTTCTTGAGGATTTTGAGGTTCTTGTGGATTTGCTAGTTGATTATGGACATTTCCTGATAAAAAATCAATTGAAATCCAAATAAATAAATAAATCTAAATGAAATTTGTAAAAACCCTACAAAACAATATAAAAAACTTACAAGAAAATATGAAAAGCATATCAAACAATGCAAAGTTAATTTTATATCACTCACGACATCGTCGTGGGTGTGCTTGTGGTCTTGGATTTCATTGGTGAGGAGGGATTTTGGTAAAGGATGGTGAAAATGTTGGATTTTTAACTCGTGTACGTGTTGCTCTCTGTAGGAATAGCAGAAAATGCTGATGAAAATGATGGGCTATGGGTGTACAGTCCATCATATATACTTTTTTTTATTTTTCTAATAGCGTGTATGCGCTATAGTGCATACGTGCTATTGAAAATAGAAAAAAAAGAAGAAAAAAACTTGTCACCTTTTTGGCACCACAACTTGGTGCATATGCCCATATATCTCTCCCTAAGATGTAAATGGAGCATCCCTTGAGGAATCTTACCATTGTCAATATTCCTAGACGTCCAGCCCTAATCATCAGAGATAGGGTGGCCTTTAACATGGCATGGCCCAAGATGGACTCCTGCTTCCACTTTTTAATGGGCTGGAGAAAGATTGCACTTGTGATGGGTCATGGGTAGTTGGTAAATTACCTCAAACTACATAAGGCATACATCCATCCTAGAGTGGTTTTTGACAACCTTGATAATTTGGACATTTTCATGCCTAATATTGAGAAGACAAGTAGAGAGAAGTCTACCTTTGAGTTTCCTCCTTTCTTCAAGGTAGACAGTCCAAGCGATGTGGTTAAAGTTATTATGATTTACTAGAAGAAATAAGGGTTGCCTCAGAGAGGTTGGTTTTTGTTGTTTTGGCATCTAGTTCTTGTAGTTTTAGATGTTTCATATGTAGAATTTAGGGGTGAGATGTATTTTGGTGTTATCATCTCAGCCGGATCCCTTGTTTTTAGGATTATGTTCTATTCTAGATTTGTAGTGGTCTAGTAATTTTATTTCAAAGACTGTGTGTTATCAATCAACTATACTATTTATTTAATGGTATGTTTCTGATGTACATCTAGACGTGGATGGTTGCAGTGGTTTATAAATTGTAAACTAAGACAAGTTCATTTAAATCTTTATGTATATTGGTCTAAACATTATTAGACTTAATATAAATGGTTTAGTATTATGATATATCAGGTTTTGGCATGTTGTTGCTATTTCCTTTCTATTGCTTTTGTTTTATGGTTTCCTTGATATGCCCCTCTGGTATGTGTAATGTATTATAGGTGGGGTTTGGATGGATTTAGTTTATAGTTGATATCAAGTTGGGATGAATATAGATCTTAAGGTTCTTTCCCAGGTTATGATGCCTATGATGGTTATTTCGACTAAATTGGATTCATGTTCTGTCTACTTATGGGATAGTGTTGTTTCAACATGTTATGAAAATATCAGATCATCTTATATTAGAGATTCAAGTGAATTTTTGTGATAAAGTGGTAAGGTGTATTTGTAATTGGTTCTTCATTTGTGAGGATCTTCTAGTAGTATTGATTGTTATTAGTTGTTGTTTCTTAGTTTGTTTTATTATTATTATTATATGGTTTATCTCTATGTTTGAGTTTATTTATTGAGGTTTACCAGTACTTGCTGCATTTTAGCAAGCCCTCTATTTTAAAGCCTCCCAGAAGGATGGGTGTGTTCGATCTTTAATTTGATATCAGATCTAAATAGAGGAAAGGGCTTGTTGGCCTGTGATATTGATCTCAGTGTAGTTGTTTTATGAGAATTATTATGCAAATCTTTCAATTATGCTTGATGCTTTGGTTAGGAGTATGTAAAGGGGCTCTCTGTCTCTTGACAGAGTGTGGCTCCTTTACTGACTTGTTTATAATATCTTGTGCTTATTCATAAATTTTATAATTAGAATGTGGTTGAAAGTAAGTATCGTATTAATCTAGAATGATGAATTCATATGATGGAGCCCTCAGTCTCCTCTTAGAATATGATTTAATATCTCATTTCAGATCATATTGTTAAATTCTCCGGGTGTACAGTGGTATATTTTTTGATAAGTATTCTTTTTCAGTTCTTTATTGTAGGATTTATTTTAGGGATATTCAATTATTTTGGCAATTTAATTTATTAGGTGAAGCATTACAACTTTTATAATATTGGTAGATATTATTCATCTAATATAGGAAATCAGAATCTCATGGAGACATCGCAAGGCTACCATTACCTATTTTATTTGTTTAGAATTTTCTCTAACCATGTTGATTGATAAGCTAAGAAGGAGGGATGAATGCCTTGCTTGGGAGGTATGTTAGCACATAGGCCGCACTCGATTCCGGTTTATGTGGTTCCTGAAAAATGTATTGATAAAATGTAATCAAATCTGATGTTAATTGTTAGGGGTATACCCCAATTTATGTTGTAATTAACAATGATGTATTTATATAGGATGTGATTTGACTAAGGTATGCCCCTTTTAAGATGTAATAATAAAGGATGTTTGTTCTGGGCTAGACTGGAGGTTTTCTTCTCTATTCTTTTTTACTAGTGCCCGTTTGAATGAAGTAAAGCTGTTGTAACTTATTTATTTGAATTAATAAAATTAATCAAGACCTTGGCCGTCTACCAATCAAAAAATAATAATAATTCATTTTTAATATTAATAAAAAATATTGATTAGTAATATAAATTCTCTTCCATTATGAATATTTTAAGCCTTTCCTAAACTACATTATTGGTAATTAAGTTCCTTCACTTCTTCTTTGTAAGGTTTTTGTCATTGTACATCAAAAGGGTGTTCTTAAAATATAATTCTACCTTTTTTTTATATCATTTCTAGACTAATTAAAAAATTATACTATATCTACTTGAGATAAGTGCTAGCGACTAGCTAACACTTATTAGTTCCTTCTTTGGTAGGAAACTAATGAAATCACGAGATTCCATATTAGTTACATAAATCCAAATATTTTGAAGATATACTAATGTTTGCAAAAGCTATATTAATTTACATGTTTTTTTGAAATTGAAAAATACAATTTTTTAAAAAATTTATTCGTCTATGATAAAAAAAAAGCAATGAAAAAATTCAATTTTCTCCAACAAAAATACAAATATTTTCTAACAACTCTATTAATGAATCCATTAATTACAACTTTATCTTTTCCACATTTGTGACAAGTGGATTAAATTTTTTTTAAAAACAATCATTTTTATCTTCCACCTCACAAATGAATGTCTAATCAATATGAATTATCCTTATCTATTTTCCTTACTAAGTTCAAATATAGAATTAAATGTTTTATATTTTTTATTTTAAATATATTTATTATTAGTTTTACATTGATTTTTTTTTTGTAATTTGTAAAATTTTATTCAAATATAGATATTTTAATAAATATAGAGTTAAATGTTGTATATTTTTTATTTTAAATACATTTATTATTTAAGATAGTTTATGAAAAAGAAGTCATATAAATTTATAGAGTTAAATGTTTTTTAAGTTGTATAATTTAGATATTTTAATCAAATATTGAGTTAAATGTTTTATATTTTTTATTTTAAATATATTTGTTATTAGTTTTATATTGATGTTTATTTTTGTAATTTGTAAAATGTTATTTCTTTAAGTTTACACTATATTTTACTGGCTATCTTACGAAGTTCAAATATAAGTTAAATATTTTTTATTTCTTATTTTATATATATTTCTTATTAGTTTTACATTAATGTTTATTTTTGACAATTGTAAAATATTTTTTTTAAAAGTTCACACTATATTTTACTAGTTACTATTTTACAATTTTGCTCAATTTTTTTAATACCATTAATACTACCCCTCAAACTTACTACATATCTTTGTACGTAATCAATAATATTTTTTAAAATTTAAGTAGCTGAAAAATTTTATCTTCAACAAATTTTTGCTAAAAATTGTAGCTAAATTCTCTTCATGCCGTACTACTTCAATCAACCATAAAAACATAAAGACACGAACTTTAACGCATGCGCTCCTTGTTGTTTCCTTTGTTTTAATTAGCCCAGATCCATATGCGAACTTTTGTTTCCTGGCTTCTTTCTAACTTTTCGAAATATTCGATACCCACCAAATAACCCCGTTGACGTATGAGAGCTTCATCTCCATTCTTTGTCAGATGCAAACATCATATAAAGAATTCGAGTTTTTAATAAAAAAATCTTTAAAATTATTTTGATCACGATCACGCGTTCCCGTGAGTACCGTACTAAAGACGGAAATGAAATGCAAACAAAAGCTTAGATGAGACCTGCACGAGTAGACGATCTCCTTCGGATCGATGTTCGATATATATTTTTCATTTTTTCACTTTGTATCCTCACAAAATAACACATTAATATTGTTGATTAATTAATCAGCGTATCTTTCTAAGCAACTAAAATTGTCGTTTTCGTACGGCAAGTGCGGTTGTGTATACAGACGTACAGATGCCTTTCCATATATTTTTGTAAACAATAAGAATTAATAAATAGTCGGGATGTTAGGGATAAACGTATTCGGTTCAACCTGTCACCACAACATTTGGCGGTATCTTTCCCGTCTTCTCCATAGTAATTTAATCTGTGGCGATCACGTGTAGTTTTGAGCCCAGTGGAAGTAACTGCCGGTAACTTGGAGCATTTTTTTACTCGTGTTATGATTATTATTATAGAATTTGTTTTGAAAGAGGTTACAATTTTTTAAGCTGTCAAATCTCTCTTCGATACTTAGAAGAGAGGCAGAATACACATTCATTTTATTAAAGAAAGGCGGAGAGAGTAAATATTCATTATTTTATATTATATTATTTTATTATATATCTATAAGAGATTTTTTTGGATATATAGGATAATAAAGATGAGCATCAAAATTCTAATTTGAAATTCAAAACTCGATATTTAAATTTGGTAACTTTGTGATTTCAATGTTTGTATTAAATATTTCTGACGTAAGATTGACCTGACTTGTTGATCGTCCCCACATTTATAAGCAGTCTCATAATTACTTCTTGCACTCCCATTACTTTTGACTCCATGAAAAATATTGTCTCTTCAAAATTTTCTTCTTCTTTCTTCAAATTTTGGCAATCCATATTGTTATTAGGATATTTTGCTTAAGAGAGATTTGTGTCCACTAGAAAATTTCCATTGTAGTGGATTTTGTCTCTATTGGCTAAGCATGACCAGTTTACTGTCTTCAGTCTTTGCTAGGTAGAACACAATTGGTTCACCTCTTGTCTCTACGAGGTTGAACACAACTAATTCACCCAAATCCACTAGCTTTTGTCATTCACCCAAATGCTCTTGCTTTTATCTTTACATGGTGGGAACACAACTGGTTAAATCGTCTATCTATGCAATCATCCTCTTTCTATCAACCATTCAACAAACTTATCTCTGATTCATTCTTGTCATTCTATGCAATACCATGTTCTATATCAATTTGTGTATTTTTTGTATTTCTTCCAACATCATAGTTTTGCTTCTATTCCATATCATCTTCTTCATTATTTTCAAACCAGTCCTTTTTATCATAGATATGGGACAAATCTTATTCAATTCATTTTAGATTGTTATGGGGAAGAGAAAGATCTTTGCTACTACTATCATAACTTCGGTGGTTTTGGTGATGAGAAACCTCTATCTAGAATCATAATTATTTCATTTAAATCATTATTTATACTATACAAGGGTATTCTTTTGCAATGGTATAAGTTATTATTTTTAATTTTATATTTCTAATATAATTTTTATTTTTAGGAAATAAAATAGATGTGATAAAATGATATATTTTAATGTAAACTTGAATTTTTAGTTTTTATATATCAGCATTGTAATATATAGAATTTTATTTTGTTTCTTCAATATACATTTGTATACTTTTATATTTATTGTATTATTTATATTTAATTTTTCCCCCCCCTAGATCTTGCTTCTATTTTGGATGAATTATATAACCATAAATTCCTCTTTAATTGTGTATTTGGCATTTATTTTACTAAATTTATATTCTTTTTCTATGGTAAGTTCTACATGGTTTATTCCCATATTTAATTGTATTTGTTTCACATCTTAGATCATTCATATCAAAATAAGAATCTTTAATAATCAAGAAAAAAACTTCTATTCGCACACTAAAAAAAAATCAAAACTATTTGAGACTAGATGATGAAATACCTTTGATTTCAAGGTTAGAAGATGAAATCCATTTGGCTAGGGGGTAAGTTCACTCATGTCATTTTGATGCTTCATTTGGTCATGGATCAATTGCATCATATGCAATTTTGACTAATATTTCTCTTGTGAAAAAGAAATGATTAAGAATTACATATATTATTTGTTGGGTTATTATTTAGAATTCAATGATAATAATGAGGTGTAAATAATAATTAAAGGTGATTTTTATAAAATTTAATTTATTCATAAAAATTAATATCATTTATTTGAAATACATAACATTGAAAAGGATTTAAAGTAAATTTAAAGTCAAATTGAATTATTAATTTTATTAGGATATTGTAAGAAATGTGTACATAAATCAAATCCATAATTTAGCATTAGATTCATAAGTTTAAAAAATAAATAAATAAAATCTAGGGTATAGGAAGAATAATTCTAAAAATATATGTTAATATCATATAAAATTAGTACCTCGCAATAGTCATAAAATTAAAAAAAATCCTTTTAACATCCTTTCTCCAAATAATAAGGATAATTAATTAATTTATCATCACATCTTTTTAAAATATATCTAAAAATAGCACATTTCAACAACTGAAAGGAACTGATAAAAAAATGTAAATGAGTGAAATGTATATATTTATGTGTCTATATACATATATAAATATAAGCACGTGTGTCTATATATGCATACATATATGTATACATATATGTTATGTATTTATATACACATATACACATGTACACATATATACATATACACACACATGTATGCATACATACATGCATATACATACACATATTTATATATATGTATGCATGCATGATAGACATTTATATATACATGCACAATTATGCACATATATATGTATAAACATATGTGCGCATGCACATACACACACACACACACACACACACATATGTATATGTGTCTATACATGTGTGTGTGTGTGTGTACATATCTATATGCATATATATGCACATGTATATGTACATATACATATACATATGTACATGTGTATGTACATAACTATATGCATATATATGTACATGTATATGTGCATATACATATACATATACATATGTACATTTAGGAGTCTAGGAGGTTATTAAAGAAAAAATGTCAATGTTTTCATGCAAAAATATGCAAAATGACAACTTTTCATGCTAAATAATTGAAAAGGTAGTTGAACGTTGGCATAACCATTTGAATGATGATTATGACCATTGGAGGCAAGGAATACATGTTTAAAAATGTCGTACATGGGGATGAAAATATAGTTGTATGGACTGGTGAAGATTTACATGAATAAAACTCTAATTGTTTGCTTTTTTCTCTATTTTTATGAGTTGTACAGATGTGTACGGATTGGTGAAGGAGATCAAATATTATGGTTGGATAGCTTGATGAACTAGGTGTCATTTGCATTTGGTTTGAAGGTTATATCTTCTCATTTGCTTAAGTTATTGCAGTTTTTGTGAAGGTTGCTTATTTGGGCCTGAATTCAAGGGTTTTGGCAAACATGTGCCTCTAACTTTGAAACCCACAGTTGGAATTTAATGCCTCTTTGGGGGATGCAATTTAGGGGAGTGTACTTTGATATGGCAGAGTTTCAGACCTAGAGGAATTGGTTTGATATTTTTACCAGTAGGCCCTATGCTAAACATCCCTATGTGTTCAACCAGGAATTGAAGAAGAAGTGGCACTTAGGTTTCCAAACTGATTGTTTAAACCAAGGTGAAGGGTGAAATGGAGTTTTAGGAAGGAGAGGAAGAGTTCCATGGGGTTGAGTTGATTCTATGAACCCATCTTCAAGCACTTTCTTTGGAAACCCAACCTAATTAGGCCTATTAGGTCTGCAGACTAAAGTGGAGTTTGGGTATGCTGGAATGGAGTCAGTCCTTGATCCTTTGGAATCTTCAAGAACTAGGTAAAGGTTATTTGAAAAGGTGATAAGTTTGCCTTGTCCTTTGGAAAATTTGGAAGTTTTCCAAGGAAAACTAAGTTTTGACCTACTAGGATTCTAGGCCTAAGTTAGGGATATTGATCCTTTGAAGGTGTTGAGGCCTTGAAAGTGCATGAATATATGTACATGTATATGTATATGTGTATGTATATGTACATATACATGTACACACACACACACACACACACACACACACACACACACACACACACACACACACACACACACACACACACACACACACACACATTTACAAAACTCAACTAGTAGTCCATAAGGGCCTTGTCATTGCTAAGAGTGAGAATTGGAGAGTTACTCTTTTCTAGGGCGACATCCTTTCTTGGGTTAGATACATGTGCACGTACATGCATATTTATATGTATACATATACATAACATATTTGCATATAAATATGTGTGCATGCATGCACACATGTATATATATCTATATGTGTATACATATATACATACACACACATATGCATATGTGTGTATGTATAGATATATGCATATGCATATAAATATACATATATTGCATGCATTTATATATGTATGTGTATGAATACACATATGTATATGTGTATATATAGAAACACACATATATATTAATAACTAAATTATATTTAAAATATAATTTTAATAAAAAATAATAATTAATATGTAAGATAAGAGATATTTTATTTTATTGCACTAAGTGTTTATCACAAAAGAAAACATTTGTCAACTTTTTAAATATTTATTCTTCTAATGTACTATATATATATATATATATATATATATATATATATATATATATATATATATATATATATTTAACACATCTTATAACAATTCAATAGTAACTTAATTTAAATTAAAAAATTGAAAATAAGAATAATAAAATTATAGACCTATAAATCATTATTTTCACCATGGAAAACATCATCTAAGACATTAAAATGTATTTAACACATACATTATAAAGATTAGAAACTTCATATTTAACACAAAGATGTATGCACATTAATCCTCATAATTCAATATTTGTGTTGTTTGTGTTTTCATTGCTACAAGTTGATATTTTTGTTGAGAAATTATTCTTTATTTTTTTTCTCTCCTTATTGTAAGTTTTGTGGATAGTAGGTCCACATTTATTTAACATAAAAAATAAAATGTTTCAAATCTCAAGGAGTGAATAAGATGAAGAAATACATAAATAAGTACTCATAGAAGACAAACGTCAACCATTCAAAAGCTCAAATCTTAAAAAATCATCAAAAACTCAATAATCCAACATTTCTTGTGTTTTAATGTTCTCATTGTGGTAAGTGCTTCCACAATCCACATAGCCCAATCATGAATTGAATCAAAACCTTCCAACCTCAATTATTTTTCTTCATATTTTCTTCCCTAGCTTGTACTTGCAACTCTTTCCAACATTTGGATTTAAACTCTTTCTTGTATGCTCATAAATGGTACAAAAAATGTAGAATTCAAGACATCTACATGATCTATCTAAGATACTTATGATTTTTTGAAGAACCATCTTGAGCTCCACATCCTCTAAGGCCACAATATTATCCAAGTTATATGAAACAAAAGGTTCATGCTAATTAAGTTCATTTGTAGTTATTGTAAAGGGAAGAAAAGGATATGAAAACCACACCTATTATTCCTACAATGAGGGGAAGTTGGGGAGTAATAAATTTTTATTTATTATTTATCTTGAAGATTTCTTCTCTTTAGTTTATGATGTTAATGTTGTGCAATTTCATATATTAATGATACACATAAATAAAATATTCATAATTTTAAAATACAAATCATGAAATTGTATTAATTGATACATATTAAACAAATTTAATCAATTAATATTTGAAGGCACATAAGTGTTTGTGATGAAAGATCATTATACTAGTGAAATTCATACTTTGATATACATTCTTACATAGTTTTGAGACCATTTTCATGAAATCAATCAAATAGACTTGTTTATGCTAATTTAAACCATTCATAAATGTTATTTTTTTTGGTTGTCTTATTTCATTACTCTTACACACTTTATTACATCCCTAATCTTATACACCTTTTTATGTATGTTCCATTATTAACCATGAGTTAACCTTGTATTGCCACATATCTACATATTCAATCTACACTTTGATATCTACACTTTCCTAACTGTGGAACTAGTTTTGTAGTGCTTGGTGTTAATCTTAAGAGATGTGGATTAGTTCTGAACTTTTAATTTAATATTTAAAAATTCAAATCTTTTTATTTACTTGTAACCATTAGGAATCGACCCAACACATTTGCAAAACACAATGTCATGTTTGTGCACTATAATATATATAGAAATAACATCTCTAGTGATAAGTTATTCTAGGAATATTTTGATTTGAAGTAAACCCAAAAAATTCTATCACAACACAATTTACGTAAAAGCTATCTACATGTTAGAATGCCATCCACAAATATTTATCAAGACAAATAATTCTCAAGATCATAAACTAGTTCATCAAAAGATTTAATGAAAGAGAATTTGACTCTCACAACTCAATCACTTCTCTTGATGTATTTTTAAATATTGTAATAATTATGCATATTCTAATATCATAATGGTGAATTAGGTCTTATAAAGTTACGTTATTCCAAGAAAGTCACACATATTACAAAATAAGCTTTTAAATCTTGTAAATTTATAATATGTCAATATCAAACCCCACAATAACTGATATTCTACCAATTTAAATACTTTATAAAATTTATAAAGTCTAAATCATTCTCCACTCAACAAGCTTGTATCTTATGAACATATAAAATCTAAATCATTCTCCAGTATCTTATAAACATATAAAATCTGAATCATTCTCCAATCTACAATCTTGTATCATATAAACACATAATATCTAAATCATTTGTAGTCTACAAACTTGTATCACATAAACATCACTATTCAAATAATTAGATTCTACAAAATAATAATTCTCATCATAAAACCACTTAGTTATTTAAATATTTTAAAAATAATTATAAATTCAACTAAAAAAATTCAAGTGAACCTTGGTCAAAGAAAATAAAAATAAAAAGGAACTAACCAATATGAATGAGAGAAAGGCCCCAAATAAAATGAAAGATACTTCAATTTATTGGAAAACATCCTTCTTCCATATTACAACTATATTTTTTAGTGCTATTATTTTTAAGTTTTCTTTATCTTTTTTGTTGTTTTAGATCATTGAACTTTTTAATATCTTATCTATTTACTAATTATAAAATTTATACTTTGATATTATGGAAAATGTTTGATCTTCAATCATTTTAGATGATTTTTAATTAGAGGTTGGTTACCAGTCTTAAACATTACACAGTAATAATAAAATTAAATCCACAAAAATAAGTCTATTTTGATTATTTAGCACTTTTAATTTAAGAATCAAACCTTAGTATGTTATGTTTAAACTCTCCAAAAATAGAACTTAAAACCTTATCATTAATAACAAGAGCTCTGGTCAAGCTTGAATCTCTACCTTTGTAATTAAACAGGAAGAGAGGGAGACATCTTTTGAATGCATACACATTTTGTAAATGTTTGTTTGGAAGATTTAAGACATCAGTGGACCATATTTGAGTTGGTCCGAGGCAATTTATGTGATAATTACTATTGTAGTCACTCATTTACCTATGTTAAAATGTTATTTCACTACTGAATTTTTTAACACTTGTGAATATAATGGTAAATATTTATTTATATATCGGTTAAAGTCTAGAATAAATAAATAATAATAATGATTTAAAGTAGATATTATCACAAATTTGACGAATTAAAAATAAAACAAGCAAATAAAGATTTAAGGAGACACGAGATTTGTATGGAAAAATAACAAAGGAAAATTTCTATTATTTTCTAAATGCAATAAAATCTAAAGTAAATACAATACAATGAACTAAAAAAAACTTTAATAATGTCATTTAACAAGTCTTTAAAAAAATTACTGGATTTTTGAAAAAATATAAAGAAAATTAAGTTTATCAAACAAATTAATTTGTAATACATTTATTACAATGCCTATTAAATTATTATTACAATACTATTAAATGATTAAAATATTTTATCTTATTTATTTTAATATTTGATTCAAATTTATTAGAACATTTAACTAATACATTTATTACAATACTCTTTTATTACAATAATATTAAATTATTAGAATATTTTCTTTTATTTTTATAAATATTTAATTGAAATTTATTAGAACATTTAAGTAAAAAACAAATTTTTATTCTAATAAAGTAGACTTACGTGACCAAGAAAAGACTTGTTAAAAAAGTAGAGTTTTAACTTTGAAAAGTAAAAGCTGTTGCAAGAAAGAGAAAGCAATGCTAACTTTAGTCACAATAAGTTTTTTAACATTTAAAAAATGATTATGATGAAAAAAAAGTAGCTGGACCAACCAGGGCGTGATGAGACATAACAAATGTCAGTATTTTTAAATAAACCTTCACTGATGTGGACTGGTGTACTCTCTTACAGTGCTTGATAACAGGCAGATAATTAATGAGAATGTACTTTTTTTATAGTAATAAATTTGATTGTACAATTTTATCTATTTTTCAAATTCAAAAAATAAAAATAACCCCAACATAAATGCTTTCAGCCAATAACAAAAAAGAAATTATAGTAAAAAAAATTGATTTAAAAAATAAAACTATCAAAATCTTTAGAATGATGAATTTATTTGTCATGTCAATTAATTGTAAGAGGGTCTAATGAAAACATTAGTTCATATAGGCAGGGACTAATAAAAGACTAGAATACAAACTTAATTTAATTCAATTAAACAAATCCATCCAAAAGACTTTAACTCCTTGACAAACATTATACTTTTTTTTCCCTTCCGTGACCTTTCCCTAACTTGTCAATGGATTCTGACCCCACCAAACAACCAAGTTGATACAGATCTTCATCTTTCTTTCTCAGATGTTGACCTCAAGAAAAAAATATTATTTTTTCTCTTTAAAATTGTGGGGTGCCATGAATTCCATACTCAAGATGGAAGGTTAGACAAGACCTGCACGAGGGAAGGATGCTCAATTTATATTTCCTTCTCTTCTTTTGGCACTGGCTAAATAGCCATGAAAATGTACCAGGCTGTCTAGTGCCCTCTCATCCCCATTTCGTCCGCTACTTGTCACGTCGAGCGTGTCGTGAGAATTCATATGACATGACCCAGTGAAGTACCTAGACCCAAAATTGCATTTAAGAAGGACAGTCATGTTCAAGAATTTATATTGACAAGCTACTTGGCAGTAAACAAGAATTGAGCAAATTATTTCATAGCTTGTTCATGAAGCAAGAAGAAAAGTCGGTCGATCACATGTATGTAGTACACTTATAAATGAATGTTTTATGGTGGAAGGAGGGTACTGGCAGTTGAACGAAAGCTATGTCATTACTTTGAAGTAATACTTTGTCTTTGTTTGGGGTATTCCTTTCTTATCTTTTATTGTGTTAGATGCACCATAAATTCCTACCCACAGAGGAATTTAACCAAATTGATGAAAATTAGAGTGCTCTTTTATGTTCTTATTAGGGATAAATACTCATTTTTAGGCTAATTTTGTATAGATATAACTTCTAAAATGTAAGGATTTTGCTCATTTTTAGCTCTTGCCAAAGCTAGGATACCATTGCTTTCATTCAATTCAATTTTTCAATTAAATTAACCAATTGACTCATAGGATATAAAAGGTTAAAAAGAAATTTCAAATGTTTATATCTTTTCTTAATTTTTCATTATTTTATATATATCACATTTTTCATTCATTCTATTAGGCCATTCAATTTTTCCCAAAAAAAGTACAATATTTTCTACCAACACTTTTCAAAATTCATTAGATTTTCAAAAAAGTAATATATTTATCTTCCACCACACCACTTTAACTAGCTATATATACCTCTATATATATTACGCCGAGAGTAATCATTCTCGAGGCGCCTATTTTTATTTAATCCCAAAGTTATTTTAATCGAAGTTGGGATTAATGAAAATAAAAATAGGCGCCTCGAGAACGATTACTCTCGGCGTAATATATATAGAGGTATATATAGCTAGTGGCAGTCGCGGCGCAATAGGAAAAATATTTACTTTTTATTTTTTATTTTGATAAGGTTACTATAAAATTGTTAATTAATTTTTAATTAGAGTTGTATGAAGTTAGTATAAAATTATGCTTCAAAATATTTTTAAAAATTTAATATAAGGAGTTTAATATAGATTAAAAATATTTTTTTTATTTTTGGGATATTGTAATGTAAAATGTTATAGTCATACATAGATATATGGTTAGGGACAAAGTTACCATTATAGTTAATGTTAACCTTAGGGATAGAATTAGGGTTAGGGTTAGCATTAGAGTTAGGGTTGGAGTTAGGGTTAGGGTTTGAGCTATGGTTAAGGTTAGGGATAGAGTTATGGTTATGGTTATTGTTAGAGTTATGGTTATGGTTTAGATTAGAGTTATGTTTATGGTTAAGGTTAGGGTTAATGTTATGGTCATGGTTAAGGTTAGGGTTAGAGTTATGGTTATGGTTATGATTAGGGTTAGTGTTAGGGTTATAGTAAGGCTAACGTTAGAGTTATGCTCATGGTTAAGGCTAGGGTTAGAGTTATGCTTATAGTTAGGGTTAGGGATAGGATTAGAGTCCAATTATGGTAGAGTTAGAATTAGGGTTAGAGTTAGGTGCAGAGTTATGTTTATGGTTAAGGTTAGGGTTAGAGTAATGCTCATGGTTAAGGTTAGGATTATGGTTAAGGTTTGAGTCAAATATTATTTTAAATTTAAAATAAGGAGTTTAATTTAGATAAAAATATATATTTTATTTTTGGGATATTGTAATGTAAAATGTTATAGTCATACGTAGATATATGGTTAGGGACAAAGTTAGGGTAAGGGTTTGAGCTAGGGTTAAGGTTAGGGTTAGGGTTAGATTCTAATTATGGTAGAGTTAGATTTATGGTTAGAGTTAGGGGTAGGGTTAAGGTTAGTGTTAGGATTAGAATTAGGGTTAAGATTAGGATTAGAGTTAGGGTTAGGATTAGGGTTATAGATAGGGTTAGGGTTAGGGTTAGGGTAAGGTTCTAGGTTAGGGTTAGGGCTAGGGTTAGGTTTAGGGTTAGAGTATGAGTTAGGGTTAGAGTTTGAGTTAGGGTTAGGGTTATAGTTTGAGTTAGGGGTAGACAGAGCATTATAATTTGGGTTAGGATTAGGGTTAGGTTTAGCATTTGAGTTTGAGTTATGGTTAGAGTTAGGGTTAGAGCTAGAGCTAGAGTTAGAGTTAGGGTTAGAATTAGGGTTAGTTTTAGGGTTTGAGTTACTAATAGAGTTAATTTTACAGTTGGGTTAATGTTAGAGTTAGGGTTAGGGTTAGAGTTTTGAGTCAAGGTTAGGGTTAGAGTTAGGGTTAGGGTTAAAATTAAAATCCAATTATGGTAGAGTTAGATTTACAGTTAGAGTTATGGGTACGGGTAGGGTTACGCTTACAGTTAGGGTTAGAGTTAGATTTAGGGTTAGGGTTAGGGTTAGGGTTAGGTTTATATTTAGAGTTAGGGTTATATATAGAGAGAGAGTTATATCAATGTTAAGGTTAGGGTAAGGGGATTAAGTCAGGGTTAAGGTTAGAGTTAGGGTTAGGGTTAGGGTTTCAGTCAGGATTAAAGTTAGGGTTAGGGTTAGAGTCTAATTATGGTAGAGTTAGATTTACAGAAAGAGTTAGATTTAGGGTTAGAGTTAGGGGTAGGGTTAGGGTTAGGGTTAGGGTTAGAGATAGGGGTAGACAAAGGGTTAGGCTTAGGCTTAGGGTTAGGGTTAGGGTCAAGGTTAGGGTTAGGTTTAGGGTTAGAATATGAGTTATGGTTAGAGTTTGAGGTATAGTTAGGGCTATAGTTTGAGTTAGGGGTAGACAGAGTATTAGAATCCTAGCTACGATTAGGGTTAGGTTTTGGGTTACGGTTATGCTTACAGTTAAGGTTAGAGTTAGGTTTAGGGTTATAGTTATAGTTAGGGTTAAAGTCCAATTATGGTAGAGTTAGATTCAGGGTTACAGTTAGTGGTAGGGATAGGGTTACAATTATAGTTAGGGTTAGGGTTAGGGTTAGAGTTAGAGGAAGGGTTATATTTAGAAGTTTTCTTATGGTCACAGTTATAGTTAGGAGGGGAGTAAGGGTTGGGATTCTAGATTATATTTATTATTATATCAGGTGCCCTATATAATAATATGTATATTCCCATGCTCATGGATAAGGTTAGGGAAAGAAGTAGGACTGTGGTTATTAGTGTTACATTTAGAATTTCATTTAGGAGGGCATTGTGTGCTATTTTTTTTCCCCCTATTCAACCCATCACTGATGTCTGATCTGAGGGACCTTAAATGGGATAGGTTCTTTGCAGAGGGTTAACATCGTTAAAGTTGGCGGCTAACATTTTGTGTGGGCTCGGTTTCTTCATTGACCACGCTGTATCATTTTTTCTTGGTCGGGTTGATTCATGCTGCGAGATTCGATAACTCTTATTTCTTCACGAGCTATCTTCCCATCTTCCCAAAAGTGCAAGATGTTGCCATGCATTCCCATTCTAACGTTTCTTTATATGCTAGTGTCTTTGAAACACTCTAAAGCCTAGAATTGCACAAGATGCTGCCATGCATCTCCATTCTGATGCATCGTCATGCTACCTTGTTTCTTCAATTCTCTGAAGCCCAGAATTGCATCATGCTACCACGCATTGCCTTTCCAATATTTCCTCACTCCACAATGCTTTCATGAGTCTCTAAGACCCAAAATTGTGCCACATGGAGGGAGTTCGCACCTTTTGTGCTATCTGCTTCGTTCATTGGGAGGAATCTCTTCAGTACATCTTAGTCGTCCATTGGAAATAAAGTCGATCTTGATCGACGAATGTGACTTAATCCTTCATTGGGAGGAGTTTCCTCGTTGCATCTCAGTCATCCTTTTTCAGGGGAGAATCTACATCGATGGTTGCGACTTAATCCTTCATTGGTGAGGATTCACGATGCATCTATGCCGTCTATTTCGAGAGGAAGACCTTCATCGATGACCATCATTCATTTTTGGGGAAACCAAATTCCCCCTTGGGATCAACCTTGCATTTTTTGTGGGAGGTTAAGACATCATGTTATCTCTTTTCATAGTTTTTTGCCAGCGACATGAATGTCTTTCCTCTTCTTTCCATGAGTCTCCATTCTAGCGCCTCCTTAAGCTACATTGTTTTTGCAATGCTCTAAAGCCCAAAATTGCATCATGCTACTACATGTCACCTTTATGACATTTCCTCACTCTGTAGTGCTTTCGCAAGGCTCCAAGACCCAGAATTGTGCCATGTAGCGGGGGTCCCCACCTTTCGTGCTATGGTTACAATTTAGATTTTAGGGTTATGGTTAGAATCAAGGTCAATTCTAGAGTTTATAGAATATTTAGAGTTAAGATTAGGGATTAAATATACATGAGGGTTAGCATTGGGTTGTATGATAATTACAGTTAGGATTATAGTTAGATATATCATTTAGATTAGGTTTTAGTCAGGGTTTAATTAGACTTAAGATTAGGGTGAGGATCAAGGTGAAGTCTATATTAGGGTTCATATCATGGTAGGATTGAAACTAATGTTAGGGTTAACATTGAAATTATGATTAGGGGTAAGGTGAAGATTTATATTTGGTCATGATTGTGGTTTGTGCTAGGATTAGGGTCTAAGCTATGATTAATTTTATGATTGTACCTTTAGGGTTAGGGTTTTGTTTAAGTTTATGATTATGGTTACAACTATGGTTTATGGTTCAAGTTTAAAGTTGGGAATGTGATTAGGATTAGGGATTAGTAAATTTTTTAAGAGTTCGGTTATAGGTTTACACCATGATTAGGACCTTGGGACTGGATTTAGAGTTTAATATCATGGTTATCCATATAGGTAGGTTTAGGATTTTGATCAATATTTTGGAGTTTTTTTTACATTATGGTTAAGGGTTAGATTTTAGGGTTAGTACTATAACCAATATTAGTGTGTAGGTTTTTGGTTTAGATTATGGTTTGGACTGAGATTTTCGTTATATCAATAGGGATATGTTTTAGTGCTATAATTATAGTTTAATGTTGGATTATAGTTATATTGTACATCATTGTTGGGGCTAGGGCTAAGGTAGGGGTTGTTGTTAGGGTTAACTAAGGATGACAATTAGGATGGTTTATCTTTTCAAGTAGAAAAAAAAACTCATATTGATTCAAAAACAAAGAAATTATACTTCGAAAATATTTTTCTATGTCATAATAGATTCATTTATTTTAATTATTGCATTAGTTAATTAGTTGTTTGATGTTTCAAAGTAAACATGGCTTATTTTATTTAAATTTAAATAATATTATTGTTTTGAATTGAATTTAGCTTAATTGTTAATGATCATATTTATATTTCTAATATTAACTCCAATTTGATCAAAGACCAAATATATTTTTGGTATTTTTGTAAACGAACTTGCTTAGCACTTCCCTATTTCAAAGTTAATAAAATATCATTTCTATTGTCTTAGATTTGAGAGTAAGTATATTAAATAAGTAATAATAAATGAACATTATGATTAATATATTTCTAAAATAAAAATATATTACTTAAAAACTTGTTTACTTTAAATGAATAAAGTACTCATTTACTTGTAAATTTTAAAAATAGAAATTAATCTACATATATATAAAATATTTATTCTTTTTCCTATTTGCATACAAATTAATTAAAATCTAAACTTTAAACTACATAAATATTTTTAAAATATATATCCATCAATAAATAGTTTAGAATAAAGTAAAATCTAAAAATTAGACACATATAGAATCTTTTTAATTTCTAGATACATGTTTTTCTAATTTATTTCTACAAACATGCAACTGATATTTCTATTATCCATTTTTTTCCATTCTAAAAAAATCTAGATGTAAATAGAATTTTTTTAGATGCATGCAATCTTTCTAATTTTTTCTACATACATATATTAACATTTCTATTTTATATTTTGTTTTTACATTATGGTTATTTCAATCAAAATATGTAGATGTAAATAGAATTCTTTTCAAAAAAATTTATTTAAATTTAAATAACATTATTGTTTTGAACTGAATTTAGCTTAATTGTTAATGATCATATTTATATTTCTAATATTAACTCCAATTTGATCAAAGACCAAATATATTTTTGGTATTTTTGTAAACGAACTTGCTTAACACTTCCCTATTTCAAAGTTAATAAAATATCAGTTCTATTGCCTTAGATTTGAGAGTAAGTATATTAAATAAGTAATAATAAATGAACATTATGATTAATATATTTCTAAAATAAAAATATATTACTTAAAAACTTGTTTACTTTAAATGAATAAAGTACTCATTTACTTGTAAATTTTAAAAATAGAAATTAATCTACATATATATAAAATATTTATTCTTTTTCCTATTTGCATACAAATTAATTAAAATCTAAACTTTAAACTACATAAATATTTTTAAAATATATATCCATCAATAATTAGTTTAGAATAAAGTAAAATCTAAAAATTAGACACATATAGAATCTTTTTAATTTCTAGATACATGTTTTTCTAATTTATTTCTACAAACATGCAACTGATATTTCTATTATCCATTTTTTTCCATTCTAAAAAAATCTAGATGTAAATACAATTTTTTTAGATGCATGCAATCTTTCTAATTTTTTCTACATACATATATTAACATTTCTATTTTATATTTTGTTTTTACATTATGGTTATTTCAATCAAAATATCTAGATATAAATAGAATTCTTTTCAATAAATCTAGATGTATATAGAATTCTTTTAATTTTTTACATACATAAAATCTTTCTAATTTTTTTCTACATACATAAAAGAATAATTTCTATTTACTATTTAAAAAAAAAAGCTATCATAAAGATTGATAAAAAAATTGATTGCATATGCATTCTTTAGTTTGTGCACTAAATGCACAAAATAAATTGTATAGATTAAAACTTCCCGTGCTGGGCACGGGAATATACAATAGAATATCAGTTACCAAGAATAGTTGGCCATAAGCAATCAAATCTTAAACTCTGCAAAATTTCTTGCAAGCAATCTTTGTTTTGTCTTCGGCTAAAAAGGAAAAAAAGAATTTCAGATTTGAGATTGTTTAGATTGCCCTATTCGATTCAAAAAGCCATGGAAGTCACCGCAATTACATCTCCAAGAGGCCTAATGTGCCTTGATTCAGTACCCACATGCTTATCTCCACGAAAAACTCTGCACAGGTCCTCCAGTGGCCTCAATTTCGGTCATATGAACAGAATTCTAAATCTAAATGAAATTAATTAAAATTGAAATATAAATCAAAATAGAATATTATAACTAATTTTGAATTTCAATTTACTTCTACATCTAAATCTAAATGAAAATGTAAATAAAAAATAGAAATCTCACCTGCAAAAATGTTACTCCAAAACTTCAATTTACTCCTATTCAAAAACTCCAATCTAATCCTCCAATAACCTCCACCTCTTCCTTCCTGCAAAAACATAAAATGAAAATGAAATGAGGAGCCTTGGTTTTATAACTTTTGAGAGGCTCCTCATATCCCCCAACAGACGTCTCTTCACATTCCACGAATTTGTTTCAAATTCCCCCACTCCCCGTAAAAAAAAAAGCATGAATGTGCATGCAAAATTATATTTAACAAAAAAAAAAATCATATTGAAATTATTTCGCCCCTATTTTTTCGGGCCCTATTTTTTTCGGGTCCTACTTTTTTGGGCCCTACTTTTTCGAGCCTATTATTTCGGCCTCCATTTGGCTTCCTATTATTTCGGCCAGCTATTATTTCGGGAATTCTTTTTTAATATTTAATTTGGAAGTTTGTAACTGCTCCCAATTCTTTTTTATTGACAAGGAATCTTGGCATATTCCCGTGCTGAGCATTTGTGCTGCCATTGTATAGAACGCCTCTCGGAGTTTAATGAAACGAGGAGTTTAATGTTATATCTAAATATATAACATGCAACTATATATAAATTATGCATGAAACATGCAAATGTAAATTTGAGCACAACGATGTAAAAGCTAAGAAATCTAATTTTAAAAATAACTTACAACTAAATGTATATAGTGTAACTACAATTCTTGATGCGGATAGTAATCAAAATGCAAAATAAAACTTAATATAAACAAAAAATAAATAAAAAACTTACTTAGCTTTTTGATCTATTTGGTGATCTTCAAATGTAGAATGCTTTTCCAAATGATTTATCTCCCTCTTTTCTTCTCTCAACAAAAACAATGAAGCTTTACTAAAAATTTGTCTTCTGCAAATGTATTCTTTTACAAATGAAGAGAAAAATGAGAGGAGATGAGTGTTTTATAATGAGACAGAGAACTCTTCATCTCCCACGGAAAAAACTCTTCATCTCCCATTAAGAAACTCTTCAATTTCCACTAAAAAAACCTTTCAATTTCCACTACTCCACTCAAATTCGAAATTCAAATTAACATTAAAAAATTAATTTTTTTAAAAATACACATATCAAATGTGTACACGTCGCTACACATTGTCGTTGATAATAATTTTTAAAAAAATGTTTTACGCGATGCGTTTCATTTCAAAAAAAATTAAAAAAAAAATTTAACTGAGGTGATTAACGAGATGTGTTTTGCATGCGTTTCATTTCAAAAAAAAAATTAAAAAAATTTAAATGAGGTGACGGACCACCACCCCCGCCACCCCATTCTTACACAGCCTGCGGTAGTAACAGCCACTGCTATCAGCGGCAGTAACTGTCGCTGACAGCAGCGGCTGTTACTGCCGCAGGCTACGACCACCGTTTACATAATGTTTTGTTCTTTTTGTTTTTTCGTTTTTTAAAATTTCTTTTTAAAATTTTTTTTTTTTTTTTTAAATTTTTAAAATTTTTTTTTTTAAATTTTTAATTTTTTTTAAAAAAAAATTTCACTTTAAAAAAAATTAATTTCGTATTTTTATTTCATATTTTAAAAAAGAATATATGTAATTTATTAAAATTTATAGGAGCCTATTTTTTTGGACCCTATTATTTTGGGTTCCATTTGGCATCTTCTTTGCCAGCTATTATTTCAAAAATATTTTTTATTGTCTTTTATGTTGGCCATCTATTATTTTGGCCTCCATTTGGCTCCCTATTATTTCGGCCAGCTATTATTTCGAGAATTCTTTTTTAATATTTAATTTGGAAGTTTGTAACTGCTCCCAATTCTTTTTTATTGACAGGAATCTTGGCATATTCCCGTGCTGGGCATTTGTGCTGCCATTGTATAGAACGCCTCTCGGCATAATCAATATTAATTATCACAATTTAGTTTTCTTATTTAAAATATATTGATTGATTTTACATTGATGTTTATTTATGTCAATTGTAAAATGTTATTTCTTTAAGTTTATGTTTTACTAGCTACTATTTTACAATCTTGCTCTAATTTTTTTAATACCATTTTACAAGTTGTTAAACTAATACTACCCCTCAAACTTACTAGATATTTTGGTAGTTTGAATAAAGTAATTAACAATTTTTTTTTAATTAAATATTTTAACTTATAATTGAATTGGTAGAAATCAATAGTTGATTCATATAATATAATTTCTATTGGTATTTATAGATTTATTAAAATAATATAATTATTAATATTTTTAAAATTCCCTTCAACTCTCTCTATCATTCCACCGTTACTTGTTCTTATAATAACATACCATTCTCTCTTTTAGCTCACTCTATCCTTCCTTTCTATCTATAAATCTATATTTTACTTATTTTCCAATTATTGGTAGGAACTTTGGACCATTGTTTTTTTTGTTTCAATGTACTTTCATAGGTGAGTGAAATAATTAAATCTGGGTTTCAACTTTCATGGATCTCATTGTAACACTTGCTCGATCCTTACTATGTTCCTCCATGCTTACCAAAAATCTTCAACCAAAAAAAAAATAAAAAAATAATCAACTATTAGTACACGAGTTTTCATTTTTGTGTTGTAGTTGTGAGGCATCTATGACAAAAATAATAAAAGTTTTTCCAAAAAGATCTGAAGTTTTGAAAGTTCTTGTCTTGGCTTTCTTTAAAATTTGATAACTAGATACAATTTTCATTATTATAAATAAATAATATTATTTGAGAAATAAGGTTTTATAAAAAAATTGTCCCTACTTAGGGTAAGGAAGTAGGAGAAAATGTTTGCATTGTTGAGTGATGCCTAGGAGGTTTCCCAAAAGGCTTCTCCTTGTAGGGCAATCCATGATAAGGTTCTCATAGTTTCATCAAACTTGCAACATCCTTAGCAACTTAAAATAGTGTAACACACTCTGGCACATGAGTGAATAACATTGCTCTATCAATAGAGTATTAATTCACTTGGTGGCTTGCTAAAGGTTTGAAATTATCTTAGCAACTTGTTGAATTAATATTGAATAGAAAGAAGTTGTCAATTGCCCAAAAGGCTTCTCCTTGTAGGGAAATCCATGATAGGGTTCTCACAGTTTTTTCAAACTTGCAACATCCTTAGCAACTTAAAATAGTGTAACACACTCTGGTAAACAAGTGAATAAAATTGCCCAGTCAGTAGGGTATTAATTCACTTGGTGGCTTGCTAAAGGTTTGAAATGATCTTAGAAACTTGTTGAATTAATGTTGAAGAGAAAGAAGTTATCAAGTCATCAATGCACCTGATAGCTCGGCAACATGATGAATGAAATATTTTGGTTGGGAAAACTAATGAAAACAATCTTTTCCCTAATTTGTTTCCACAAGAAAAAGGTAAGGTTTACAATATGACACAATGTCTTAGAAGGATGTCATCTTAGTAATGATTTCTCATAAAATGTACTGGCTTCAAATAATGGATTCAAATTGAAATGTCTAATAAATTGCGTAGAAAATGTGATATGCCAAGTAGGTTCTAAGACAAAATTCTACTAGCATTCTCCTTGCATATGAATGATGAATGAAAAAATGCAAAATGATCTGATGAGATTGTAAAACACAAATGTAATTGGTAGGTGTAAAGGTCTAATGAACAACCTTTGCCATCATATTAAAAAGAGAATTTTACTAATTTTAAAATTAAATGGAGTAAATGTAACAATAAATTAATTATTAAAATTAATGATTTAATGTAGAGTTCTTATCTAATTTTAAATTATTGTAATAAGTTACAAATGTTTTCATGGATGTCTATTATGTCAGAAAGTTTCTGTTTTGACGAGAATTAAAGATTATATAAAAGTACATTTAATATTTAAACTTAAAAATTGAATATTATCTGTCCCAACCTTTTATATTAATGTCTATTTATTGATTATAGTTGTAAAAATAAAATTAACTCTAGACTTAGTGAAAAACAAAGAAAATAAATAGTCTAGCCTTTTAATTGTGCAAGTAGGTTTCTACACCCTTCAATTATAAGGACAATTGCATTACTTCAAACTTTTTTCTATAAGCATTTGATATAAATTTAAAGAAATGGATTTTTTAATTCTAAATTATTAAATTCTACAATGCAAAACAAATTTCATCTAATTAGAAGCTATAATTATTTTTAGTTAAGCTATATATTACTATTGACACTAACATTGCAACTTTTTTAGGTTCAAATGCTATTTATATGATACAAGTAAGATTTTCATGGTAGAAAATTAAATAATTGATCACTTAATTTATGTCAAGTAGAATTGATTCATGAAAAAACAATAAAAGAAAGAACAATTAAACTCATAATTTCTTTTTAAAAATAAAGAGTTACAACGTGATGAAAGTTTTTTCCATAACAAATGAATTCCACATCTTCTAGCAAAGATAGTTTAGTACTCAATAATCAATATCTAAAATATAATATATTATAATATTGTCCAAAAATGTGTTGACTGTGATCTTCTATATAAATATCATCAACATGTGATTATCCAAAAATATGTTGGTCATGATCCTCCATATAAATATCATCAACACCACCTGTAGATAAATTGTGTTAGTTATAAAATTAATTTCTAAATCAAAGTCATGGAATTGATTATATTTAAATACAAAATTTCCTTACCATCTCCACTTTTCATTGTGTCTCTCATTGTTATTTCTTGGTTGACATCAAGAGAAAAAGGTAACACATGTTCTTGGGGGTTGTTATCATTTAAAACTGCAATAACATCCACATTCAATGACTAAAACTTAATGTGTGCATTAAAGGCAACAAAATCTATGAAAATGAATTTCATTATTTTATTACCTTTTGTAACTTGTATTGTGTCCATTGTTGTTGTCTTGGGTGAGATATCTTCTTGAGTTTCTTGTCCACCATCTATCATTGCAACAACATTGCATGCTTAATACATTAAATCATATAAAATAAATATACAAGCAAAAGAATCAAAATTTATTTATTGTTATTTTGTAATTTCATTACCATTTCTAGTTTGGATTGCATTTTCATGACAAAAACTCACTCTAACTTCATCTTCATCAACCAATGGAGTAACATCATCTGTAATATAATAAAATAATCTTAGTTTGCTTCAAGGAAATGTAATAATCACTAAAAATCATTACCATAAATAACTTGTATTTCACCTGTAACCATTTGGTTCAAATCAATGGAGAAAGTTAATCGATGTCGTCGACTACTTTTTTGATCATTCAGGCCTACAAAATGACATATGTTTATCACACACACACACACACACACACACACACACAAATTCTTATATAAATTACTAAAATGTTTTTGAATAAATATACTTACCTTTATGCTTGATAACATCTCTTTCTTGTTGTATTGTTAGGCTTGATTGATTGATGACCTTCTTTTTCTTTTTCTTTCTAGATCCTATAGAGGGGAATTTAAAAGTTTCATATTCCTTAGCTCTTTCATTTGAGTTTTGAGTTTTGGCACTAAGCTTTTGATGAGTAAAATGACATTTACACATTTTTCTTGGACTAGACCATGGTGTTAATCGTCTCATAGATAATTTCTCTGAGCCAGGGATTGATTTCAGTTTGGAAGATGAAGAAAAAGTTGCATGAATATCTTTTTTAAATCTCCCAACACATTGGCTAAACATGATTTTCTCATCTTCTCTAGTCGGTAAAGTTTGAAGCAATGAAGTTATGTAGTCAACTGAATCTAGAAAGTCGTCATTGGAAGTATTAGATGATTTCCAACCATCTATTATAGAAATAACAATGACTAAGTTAAAAAAAAATTTAGAATTGGTAATGTTTCATTATAAAATGATGGTTTTGAAGATTACCAATACTTTGAGCTTCGGCAATGACAACTCCAAGCACATCTTGATCTTCTAGATGCATAGAACCATGTATAATTGGATAATAGTTAGTTTTAGAAACATGAAATTGTTTAATACTTTACTATAAGGATAAATTAACATTACCAATGACACCCTTTTCATGACAAGAACTCCATCTAACTTCATCACTTTCATCAACCACCATAGTAACATCATCTGTAATTTAATAAAAATAGTTTAGTCAACTCAATCTAGAAAGTCATTGTTGGAAGTATTAGATGATTTTCAACAATTGATAATAGAAATAAAAATGACTAAGTCAATTTTTAGAAATCTAAAATTATTCAATATTTAATTATAAGAATATTAACATTACCAATGGTACCAATTTCATGACAAGAGTTCCCTCTAACTCCATCATTTTCTTCAACCAATGTAGTAACATAATCTGTAATTTGATATGATTAATTTAGTTAGTTTTAAAAATTACATAATAATAATTAGAAATAACTATTAAGCTTAAATCACAAATGAAACTTACCACCAACTTGATCTTGCTGGTTTATTTTGCTTCTCTTTAGACAATCTAAAATTTTTAGCACATGTTTGTACATATTTACTCTTTTTTCCCACTGACAATCACATACATGTAAATCTGATCCAAATTTCCTAATGAAGTACCATTTTGTTGGATCGGTTTGATTTCTTACCTTATATGTATTAGGAAGTAGATCATGAGGATAGCAATCTGTATCAACGATTGCTTTTGACCTCTCTAAAGCAGTTAGATAATATCTTTCCTTTTTGAAGTTAGTCAAGAATCTAGAGAACTGTAGATATCTTTTATTTTTATAGTATGGCTCTACTCTATGGAGAAGCGTGTGAATAAGCCAATCCATTCTCCTTGTGCATTTCTTAGAAAGATCACTTAAATAGTGACTCTTAATATGAAAATGGTATGACTCTATAGTTGCATTAGTTTCTTGGTTTGCATGACAGAAACTTCAAAAAAATTTTGCCCACATCTCTACACAAAAACATATGATGTCTAATCTTACACTACATACAAATTAAAAGATGTAAATGCATATTAAATAATTACATTTTGATTGACTTACCAATGCATCTCTCATTTTGACACCAAGTTTTTTGAAAGTACTCAATAAATGTCTTCTCTTCTTTAAACTCCTCTATGAATTATTTAATCAAATTATTGATCATGTCTCCATCGTCACTCATTGCATACATGATTTCACCCACTCTTTCAAACATTTTTGCTCCAACATCTCTATTACTCACAAGCCTAGATTATAAAAATTATATCAGGATATGATGTTTAAGCATATAATTTGTTGTATGCTTGAATTGAAATTTGACTTACCTATACACATTCTTTAACCATGCTCTACGCACATGCCAAATGCATAAAAGTACTCAGCAATCAAAGGTTGATCTACAAGTTACAATATAAAAGTTGGTAATAATAATGACATTATAACAAAATTGAATTTTAAATGAAAAAATCATTCTTGTTACAAAATCTATATTTTTACAAATGAAATAGCAAATAATTACACTCTTACAAATCTAAAGTAAGGTTGATAAAACCTGATTGCTTCAATCTCAGCGCTAGCATCATCTGTCATGAATGCATTCACATGCCAATCTTCTTTTTGTGCTTTCCCTCTTTTGTAAACCTTTCTTAGCCATTCATTTATATCCTCAATTTTATTTCTTGAGGATATTTCCCATGCAACAGGTACACCGGCTTCTTGCTCATCAAATACAAGCAATGTATATAATTCATACTGCACATAAATAAATTTTATATATATATATATATATTAGAAACAATTAAATTAAAATCCACAATAAAAATTAACATTGTTTTACTTACACTGTATTTATTTGTTGAAAACGTGGAGTCCATTGCAATGATAGATTCATGTGAATGTTTCACCATCATTTCCCTCATCCATGGTGTCTGAATGCCTACGATAAGTGGAATGTTTTCCACATTATTTGGTGTTTTATAATAGAAAAATTTATCCTCCTCCTCCACATGCCACAAACATACACTTTTCGCATCATCTTCATTTTTTTGTGAACGTAGGGAACACACTCTTTTCCATGCATTCAACACATCTTTTCTCAACAAGCGTCTCTCTTATTCATCAACTTCTTGAGACCAAAATCTAAGTAGTGTTATTCGCATATTGTGTCAATCCCCACACCCATAAGTAATAGGGATTCTATATATGATTTGCACTCACTTGATAACCTTGGTGCAAAACTACTCCTTGGATCACCAGAAGGGTCATCCTTTCCATGACAAAATTCACCACTAGCATCTTGATGGATATACTCATTATATGTAATAATAGAAACATCTTGTCTACCATACATGACATTAACATGAAAGTGGGCTTGACAACCCCTTTTTTGAACAAACCTTCACTTCTTTTTCTTTTCTACATTCTTATTTTCATTTGGATTTCTATCATCTTGAGGCCCAAAAGCACAATGATAACTGTTTATACATGTACAACAAAAAAATATTAATTTGCATTATTAAAAAAGGGCAACATAACTAATTTGTTAAATCTAGAGACAAACCTTGAATATATCTTTGTGGCGTGGTCAGAAGGCTCTATCAAAATATGTTCACTATGTCTTTTTTGTATAAAAGTTGTTTTTGTACCATCTAATAAACCTTCACCTTTCAAAAAGTGAGGGAGTCTATGAAGAGGGATAGCGGTGCACAAGTCTATTTGTTGGTTATTATCAACTCCAATAGGTGTCCATTCAAGTTCATAACTTGAAAAATGATTTTCTTCATTTGGGATGTCTTGCACATCTAGCTTGATAAGTGATTCCCATTTATTCCTTCTGCCCATCCTAAATAATATCAAATTTGTTAGAGACCCTAGGTATATTGTTTAAACATGTAGATTTTTTTATACTGATGTCATTATATCTATATATTAATATCCTACAAAATATTCTAGGCATGGGCCCACTAGGTGAAGTTAATACATCTATTAAAGATACTTCAAAAAACTAACTAAATGTCATATTCTTTATGTAATTTGTAAAGTTATGAAGCTAATATGATCTATAAAATGGAATGAAAAATACTATAAAGGTTTTCTGAAGAAATCAATACTTATGAAAAAATGTCAAGACCAAAGGATGACAACAAAATGTATAGTGATAAAACCTACATTGAGTTGAGTTAATGAAGATTTAATTTAAATTAGATGTTCATGAAGATGTTAGGATGATGATCAAACCTAGAATATAAAACCTACCTTGAGTTGAGTTAATAAAGAATTAATTTACAATAGATGTTTATGAAGATGTTATGATGGTATAATTTTATAACATATGACACATCGGTGATTTATGATACACATCTAGGGTAAAGGTTGTGTATATTGTATGACAGGGATATATGATAAAGATGTAAATAGTAGTCTAAATGAACACATGATAGAGACATGATTAAAAACCTATGGTTGAAAAGGAAAAAGTCACCATTTGTCTGCAAGTAGGGAGGTTGTAATCTAACATGAGAAACACAAAAAAAAACCCTATAATAATTATTTAAGTAGGAGTGATTGCTAGTATGGACCTGATAAATGTATATGTTCTTTTAATTTTGAATTTTTAAAACTAACACCTTTGTATAGTATACTAAAAAAAAACTAAATTATTGAATCCTTCATCACTTTTTTGTTCAAATATGTATGTATATATAAACAAACATACACATAAACATATTTATAAATTATAATTACTATATAAAATTTAATATAATTTAATGCTTCAAATATAAAATACCCAAGAAAAAAAACATTATTTTAGTTAATTGAAATAGTGAATTTAAATTCTTAAATTAGATAAATAATTAATATGTGAATATTAAATTATAATATTGTTATTATAAACTAAACTAACTATATCAATGTTCAACTTAGTGTAACTTAAAGATTGAAGAAGAAACCTACTTACCTGGTCTATAGTGTCTTAATATGGAGAAACCACTTTTCTTGACTATGTTTGACTTGCAACTCACTTTCAAATCCCTACACATTTATACATATAGTTGATCAATGATATGATTTATTATGCTTATATCTACACAATCATCCCAACACATCTATTATTTTATTTTATGTTAACAGTTCCATGTATTGAACTATTTTTCAAACATAAGATCAATCTTCCAACTATGAATACAATCCCCTTAGAAAAATCAAATCCAAATTGGGCTTGACTCCGACCCATTAAGTTAACTATAGGGCAACTTTCTTTTCTCTTAAATTTTAAATTTAAACTTGTGGACATGTGTTTGTGTGTATGTGTGTGTGTGTGTGCATGTGCACACACACACAAACATCTACATCAATTACAATTACTAAATAAATCTCAATAAATTTGATTATTAAGTATACTAAGACTTGACCAATACTCTCCACAAAATTGATCAAAATAAATCAATAAAAAATGATATAAACAATCACGTAGTTTTGCTAACACTCTACAAAATAGGGCAAGTAACGAACATATTTGTAGCAGGTGGCTAATAAGGTTTCTGATTTTGTATAGTTGTTGAAGATCTCATTAAAGGAACATGAACTAAAATATTTGAAGGCTTTTGATTTTTGATTTTTTTTTACAAAGTTAAATTAAGAAAGAAGTATTATCTGAGATGAAAATAATACTCTAGCATTAGGTCCGTAGAAAAATCTTGTAAGCAATTTAGAGATGGAGAATTTATTGTATTTCAATGGTGGAGTTAAAAAATTTAGGCATCTATTGATGGTTAATGGTAAGGATTATTGTGGAATGAAGTAACAAAACTGAAATAATAGAACCAATACTAGAGACAAAACAATAACTAGTTCAGTGGTTTGGCTTAAGAAGAGAAGTGGGTGAAGAAGAAGCATGGAATTCATGTCTTGTACTTGGTTAAATGTTCAAAAGTTTCAATTATGGAATATTTTTAACTACTTAGGGTGTTTGAAGAAAGAGCATCCTTGACTCATTGGAAATCTTGCATCATCCAAAAATATTTTCCTTTATGTTTTTGTTTCATTTTCATTTTGATAATTTTCTTTTTGCCTTAGTAGGCAATCGATCAAGCTGGCTTGCTATCTTATGCAATCCTTATGGTGTGATCTAGGCGTCATAGAGACACTATGTCTATCTTTGCAACTTGCTTTAATGTTACTTGATAAAATTATCTAATGTTTGGTCTAATCCTATTCTAACTTACCTTGTTCTAATGGTTAGGGTGGCAAGTTGTGATTTACAATAAAGAACCACATGTGATTCTTAATGACACATTTCTCTAGATTTATTTATATGTATGGCCAACCCTATTGTGTGTCCTCCTAGCATGAGTTTAGGATTTGATCTACATCAACAAGAGGTTAGTACAAGATGGAAAGAGGAGGTTTGGTTTCTTTGAAGAATTGAATATCACACTTATGAACTTGGTTATGGGTGGCAGAAGATTGGATCTAACCTATAATTATTGGAGTATTGGTTGATTGTCAAAAATGATAATTTTTTAGGTATTAAAAAATCCTTGTTACTTGAGAAAGATTATTTGTGTTGGTATATTATTGGATTAGACTAGAGAAATCGATAGTTGTAATCATACTACCAAAGTTAAGGGAATTAAGTATTGGAATCTTTATGAACACATTACATGGGAGGATGACCCTAGAAGATTATAGCACATCAGCC
This sequence comes from Cupressus sempervirens, assembly GCA_028749045.1. Classification (NCBI taxonomy): domain Eukaryota; kingdom Viridiplantae; phylum Streptophyta; class Pinopsida; order Cupressales; family Cupressaceae; genus Cupressus; species Cupressus sempervirens. Next base: position 705,795,952 of record CM053785.1, on the reverse strand, counting down.
ATCAAGATTATAGGAGGATGACCATAAAAGTTTATGATTTGATCTACATCAACAAGAGGTTAGTACAAGATGGAAAGCGGAGGTCTGGTTTCTTTGAAGAATTGAATATCACACTTATGAACTTGGTTGTGGGTGGCAAAAGATTGGATCTAACCTATAATTATTGGAGTATTGGTTGATTGGAAAAAATGATAATTTTTTAGGCATTAAAAAACCCTTGTTACTTGAGGAAGATTATTTGTGTTGGTATATTATTGGATTAGACTAGAGAAATTGATAGTTGTAATCATACTACTAAACTTAAGGGAATTAAGTATTGGAATATTTATGAATACATTACATAGGAGGATGACCCTAGAAGATTATAGCACATGATGGAGTAATTAAATACAAGTTGAGAGCTAAAATCCAAAATGCTCAGTTGGGAAAAATAATGAAATTGGAGATAAATTTAAAGAGGCTATTGATGATCAAGAATAAAGAGACGGTAGGATTTCTATAGAACAAGAAATAGTATTGAATTCTAAGGCATAGATGGTTAGAGTCATAGACTTGATGTTTCTAACTTTTCTAGTTCATCACATCCTAAGGATTTGATAGATTAGATAAATGAGCTAGAAGTTTATGTTGAGCTTAAAGTCATTAAGGATCCATAAAGGTTTAAGTTAGCACAAACTAAGTTAAAAGGTCATGTTTCCTTGTAGTGGAAGGGATTATAGAAATATAGGGAAGATAATGGAGAACATAATTTATCACTAAATAGAGAGTTATGATTTCAAGACTTAAATTCAAGTTCATACTACAAGATTTTGAATTGGACTTTTTAAAGTAAAAAATCTTGAATCAAAAGTGTAACGCCCCACTAGTGAACCCAAGATAACAAGCCATCTAACTACCCACAATTCAAGGATGAAATCAAATAATCCCAAAGAAAACTTTCTCTACTTGAAAAATCATTTCCTTCATTTATAAATAATAATCAGGGACATAGAACAACAATCAGAGATTTCAAGAAAACGTCTAAAAGCAATGGGCAAGGGACAAAGAAACCTTGCACATGAACAAAAATAGTGTCATATTATGAATATAATCCCTAGAACCACTACTGTGTATGTTCTCAAAATATTTTTCAATCATGCACATAGTCATAGAAAAGAAAATTTGGCAGCACTAAGGTTCTTAGTAATAGTCAACTCTGTAGCTTTTGCAATCTAGAGTGGGCAAAATTCAATCTTGGTGTACCAGAGTTTTGACATATTCAAAGAATTTAATCAATCAGAGATACTGAAGAGATTCGACAACCCAAAAAAAGACTACACCTATGGGGATTTTCTATACAAGGACATTTATATAGCAGTTGCTACTACCACGTCAAAAATGGCTATTACCGCTTGAGGTACCATCCACATGGTTGATCCAATAAAGGGAATGTCCACTGTAGTTTAACCCTCTCTAATCAAGGAAGACTCACAAAGTTGTACCACATGAGGACTTCGTTTGGATTTAAGAGTTCCAAGTTTTTGATGTGCCCAAAAGGGAACATAGCATACTCCTCTAGCCTCTTTACCTTACCTAAACATAGCAAACAAGATTCTTTGACACACTAATTTGAAATCATCTCACCAACTTTTTGGAAAATCCAACAACAAACACCACCAGTCTCAAAATAGAAAGTACTAGTGGATGTTGGGGACAAACACAAGCAGAGTAATGAGACAATGATAAATATCCTTCCCTACCTACAAGGGGATCCATCGTCAAGAGGAGCTTCACATGTAAAGCAAGTGAATGAAGCTCAGTCTCTCAAGATCTCCCAAATAGTGTTCATAGGGCCTAATTACTATGTGAAATATATATGCATGAAAGCAAATCTAGATCCAATTCTAGAGCACCAAATGAAGTGTGAATCTATGAAAGCATGTAAAAGAAATCAAGCTAAACAAATGAGATGTTCATTTTAATTCCAAATCCAAGTGTTATAGAGATCTAGCAAAATACCTAGTAATCCTTGCAACAAATTTTTCTCTATTGTACCTTTTGTTTATGCTTGAATGCTCACTCACAATGAACAAAGCAACAAGCAAAACAAGCAAACACAAGATATGCAATATATTTACCAAAGCCAAGAGATATTCCTAGATTAGAGGGAGAATGAAAATTAAATGAAAAGGTGTGACCCACATAAGAAAATGTGCAATTAACATTTAATTAAGAGATGTGGAGTGTAAAAGTCCATAAAAATTATAAGATGAGGGGTGTTTTTTTAAAATTAAAATGTAAAATAATCCCTTTTCTTATAAAATAAAGTGTGTGACATTTATTTAATTATTTCTTTTAAAATAATAATTGTTGCACTTAACATTAAGTGAGGAGGGGTTTTATTTAATCAAAAGGGAGCAAATTCTTTTAATTAAATAATACAAAAATCAAGATGATCCAACCATTTATTTAAAATTAATTAAATACATTAACTCCAATTTAATCAAGGAAATTGATGTAAAATAATAATGATTAATTAAATAATTCAAATAACTTAATTTCATGAAAGGTAATGGTGATGTAAATATCGATTCAAGCTTGAAATAAATTATGAAACAGGGGCACATAGTAAAATATAAAATATATATATCGTCAAATAATGTATTGTTCTATTGATGTGGAGTTAGATTCAATTGTTGTTGATATAATTGGTGATCTACATGATTCTTCTTATTTCAATTTACATGATACTACTGATATGGTTCTCATATATAAATATTGTGATGATAAGTTGCATAAATTATTGGTAGATTACCATATAATTCATTTTATTCCTGTGAGTGAATATGTTGACTGGTTAGTTGTGATATGGAAGATTCTAGTGTTTCAGGGAATGAAAGAAAAATGTTGGATTTACAAATCTATTCTATTGTCTTGATGGATTTGAAGCCTTTGGCAAAGATGAAGATCAGTGTAACTATTTATTTTTGGATTAAAGAGTGGGACATACTTTTCTGTTTACCTCAAGAATCTAATACATAGGAGCATCTTGGGTTGTTGGTAGTTTGTTTGTTGTGCTCGATGCTGTGTTCAATTTTTGTTCACTAACATTATTGGTAGCTACTTTGGTGGAGTGATCTTGGTTCTTCACGACATGCTTGGTGCTTTCTTTGGAGTTCTTAGTGGAGTTTGTAGTTCTCTTCACCAATGAGCTCAATCTCTATTTTATGATCCTTTTACCGAGTGGCCTCAAAACTTATCTTATTTTTCTTAGTGACTTCCTCATCAAGGGTTTTAACTTGAATTATATTTCTTATCTAGCTTGTGGCTTGATTTGGTCTAAGTGTTTATATAATCTTATAGGCCAAGTTGTGGGCACTGGCTAAATAGCCGAATATTTGCACTGACCATTAGCCAGTGCCATTACCTCCGTCTGTTAGTTGTCTATTGAAACAAGACCCAAGTATTGCTGACAGTCCCTTATGGAAAGAAATTGTATATATATATATATATATATATATTTATTTATTTATTTACACTGATCTCATTATGACTGTCGATGTGACTTCTGTAGGGGCTAATAATGTTAGTGGGGGATTCATTTTTGCTATATTTTCAAATGGTGATAACCTTTAAAAAACATACAAAAGTCCAATTTAAAATGATAAAATATTGATATTACTATAGTATAATTTATAATTATAAATAATTGTAAATTAAATTTGAAGATATTTGAAATTATATATATAAACTACTTTTTTAATTTGAAATAATTTAATTAAATGAAATATATTTTAAAATGAAAGAATTTAATCTTATATAAAAATATTAAACTTAAATGAGTCTTAGTATATATTTCTTAATAAAAAATATTGATAAAATTTATTTTAGAATCCAAATATTTGGTTACTTTTATACTAACATATATTTCTTTTAACAACTTAAAATTTGATTGATGTGTAATTTGTTCAATGATTTATAAATAAAAAGAATATGTATAACAATAAGTCAAATTTATAATTTATATTTACAAAATTATCTCAAAAAAAAAAAAAAACAATATAATATAAAAATATATTAAATCTAAAATCGATTTCAATATAACTTTTTAGTATAATGATATTATAATTTAAAATAGATTTCAATATATAAAGAATAAGTGTTACAATATGTTTTATAATATATATATATATTGTTGATTTTATGTAAATATAAATTTGTTATTTGATAGTTTTTATTTAGTTAAGAATTTAAAATTTAGAATTTTTATTTTATACTTAGTTTGGATGAGTATTATATATAATTGTTGTGTTAGAATTGTTAATATATAAGAAGGAAACATGTTATATTAAATTAAATTTATAATATTTATGTAAATTTAAATTTATTTTAATGTATCAGTTGTAATGTGCAAATAGAAATGATTTCACACTATTCCTCTATCTATTTTATAAATTATGTGAAAAAAACATTCATATAGACATAATGACAAAAGGGAGATTGATAATCTCTAAAAATATAGGATCTATCTATATAATGCTAATCTTATGGCTATTTGCATTGTGGAGGTGTGAATAGGGACAAAGATTGGTTAGGTATGGAGACCTTTCTATCTTATGATTATTTGAATAGAGTAATACTATGTGATGTTTAGGTTTTTTTTAATGTGATGTTTATGTATTTTTATTTATCTACATAATAATAAGATTTTAATCTCAACAATAATAATTTAACATTTAAAGAGCTTATAACACAATGACTAAATAAATAAATAATTGCACATAAATTAACAAATATTTAAATATTTTTATTTTTATATATCTTTATATAAAGTTTATTTATTTATCTAACGTTTTATAAGTTATTTTGGTTGACTCTTACATTTATTATTTTTATTTAAAATGATGATTGTTTTATATATATATATATATATATATATATATATATATATATATATATATATATATATATATATATATATATATATATATATATATATATATATATATAAAGTATAATTTGATTATTTTGTGTATTTGATTTATATTTTTTATATTGTATTTTTTTTTAAAGATAATTTTATACTTATAAATTATATATTTGACTTATTGTTATACATATTATTTTTATTTAGAAATCATTAAACAAATTACACATCAATCCGATTTAAGTTGTTAACTAATGAAAAAATATATGTTAGTATAAGAGTAATCAAATATTTGAATTGTAAAATCGATTTTAACAATCATTTTTAATTAAAAATACATACTAAGACTCATTTAAGTTTAATATTTTTATTATAAAATTTAAAAAATATTTGAAATATTATATATACTAACATAGTATTAAATATCTTAGAATTTTCCACTACCCTTTTATAAATTCATTAAGTATAGTACAGTTAACTAAGGAAGAAACGATTGCTGGTAAAGCAATAATTGTTTTGGAATTTGTTAATATTGTCTTGTATCTTTCAACTTTGTTTCAATTCTCTTAGTGTTTCTTTTTTTAGTCTACGTTCATAGAGCCAGAAATAATATGTTTTGGACTGTTTTTATCTGATTATCTAAACATCTTAAAATATCATTCTCATACAGCCTAAAATTTGATGTATTTTATGCACTAGGTTATCTATTTTCATAAAGCAAACTGCTCTGTTTTTATTACATTAACTTAACGGATCTTATGTTTCCTGTAGAGAAGTCAACAAAAGGATATGGTTTTAAAAAAATTGACAACAACACTATTAATTTAGTCTCTCTAACAATATAACTATCCTACATAATAATAGTAGTTCACATATCAAAAAAAAAAAAAAAAAACTGCTATCTCTAAATTCATTTTGAACATACCTCTTGCAAACACCAATGTTCTCTTTCCAATTTTGTCTATTCTATGAAATGCCAGCTCCCAAATAAACTTATGAACCATTCTAATGAAACAAATACATAAGTCAAATGTTGTTATAACAAATCCGAGAAAAATACACTTTAAAGATACAAAGCTTAACACTAAAACAACAAAAGAGGTAAAAAAATAGAGCTCTTTATGGCATATAAGAAGTTTAAGAAGTCTCCAACCTGATTGCTACATTTTGGATATTTCCTTCATCTTGGAATGTTAACAACTCTAGAACATAAAATCACAAGCTCAAGACATAAATGCAATTGTAACCCTTCGGATTGCACGCGGTCCTTGGCTGTCGATGAAAAGCGCTACCCAACAATCAGAGCATGCGTAGAAAGAACAAGAAAAAGATTGTAAAAACGAGCATCCTTCTCGCTTCTTCCTATCTAGGAAGTTGGTGTATCATTGATGGCATTGATATCGCCAAGATGGCGTGCGAATCTTGTTTGCAGCCGATCCTATGTCAATATAAATTTCTAAACACATCTGTCCTTCCTGAATGCATCTGTTCGGCAGTTTTGGAGCCAGGTACTTCACTGGGTCATGTTGTACGAAGTCTCATGACACCCCCGACGTGAGAGGGAGCAGACGGAATAGGGTTTAGAGGGCACTGGAGAGCCAGGTGCATTTTTGTGGCTATTTAGCCAGTGCCTCTTATTTTTGCCTTGATAACACATTAATATTGTTAATAAACTAGCAATCGCACCTTAGTGTGCAATAGGTACACTGTATTTTGGTGTAAAATTTGTTCTTAACTAACAAAAACAAGACATTTTATTTGTTCTTCTCAGTCTCCATCTCCACACATCTTTCTGCCCCCTTGCTCTCTCATTCTCTTCCCTCTACACCACTCCCTCTATATTTTTCCTCTCTCTCCCTCTCTCTATCTCTCTGCATCTCTCTATCTTTATCTTTCTTTGTCTCTCACTCTCATTCTTTCCTCGTGTCTCCTTTACAAATATTTTCTATATAGTATTAATTAAATTAATATCAAGACATTAGATTCTACAATATATATTATTTAGAGTAGGCTTTGGATTTAACTATTTGAATTTTATTTAAGTCAAATAATGTTTCAAATCATACTGAATAAGCCACCATCGAGAAATTGTATCATATATATATTTACTTCTTTCTTCCAATCTATCTCTCTCCCTTGTTTGTATCTCCTTACCTTTCTCCACCCTATCTCCCTAAATACAAATCTTTTCTATCTCCCTACCTCTCCCCACCCCTTCTGCCTAAATATGTAGGCTTTCTCTCCCTCCTTTGTCTCTATCTCCTTATCTCCTCTCCCCCTTTCCCCTTTCCTACATATGTATCCTTTCTATCTCCCTCCCTTATCTCCAACTCCTTACCCCCCCTCACCCCCTCTCTTTACATATGTACCCAATCTCTATGTATATCTATCTACAACTCTGAAGATTGTAAAATGAATATCAAGGATCTTCAACCCAATTTTGACACTAGTGAGCTATTTCGTTGAAATCTTTTCTACAACAAAAATATTCTGAAAAAATTGTTATGTCCCAGGTTGTAGCCTGGGATAAATTCAAAACCATCTGCAATTTCATCCCAAACAGTAGGGAGTACTTGGATAAAGCCACTAACCTGACTTAATCCACTTCTTTTTTCTTACCAAGTAGGTGAATGGGGAGCCCTATCTACTTATCTGTTGCTATCATATTTAAAAGCATCAATTAGGATGGATCAAGATAGAATGTATCTACCTACATACCTAGCGATATAGATGGACGTTCACCTTACCCATCTAATTTATCTTATCGAAATGGGATAGAACCAACTGATCGGTTCATACCACATGTACCAAACTAGAAGAGTGACATAGGAGATCAATGAAGACCAGTGGTGATAGTGCCCTTCCCAATCCCCTCTCCCTACCTTAGGAAAGAGCATATAGATGCTATCTCCCTGTTGATTAAGGACCTTCTCCCTATCAAAGCACCCATAGAATTGTAGGGGAATGCATGAATGCTAGCACCCTGTTGATCCCCCCTGGTACTTAATAATAGATGATAGAGCAGCATCTGCACCAAAATATAAAAAGGCAAGCTAGATAGATTTGGTGCCATGTTACATACTTTAATTGGTAGCAATATAGAATATAGTCAAATATCCGAGTAGATTGTTGTCTTCAAAATAATTTTTCTTTTGGCAACATACTCCCTCAATCCATCTTGACCATGTAGATTCTTTGCATATAAATAATGACACAAAAACATTTATAACTATTAATTTTTACTAGATGCATTTCAACCACCATGATAAAGCCATACTGCTATATTCTTCCTTTATTAAAAATTATTTGCTCTTACTAAAGAATGTTCGTGAGGCTAGTATTTATCCCCACTTTGAAATTACATTGTTATTCAATTTAGAGTTTGATACTTGCCATAATGTCGTAAAGTGGCAGCACATGTCGCAACCTTCTATAACACTCTCAAAGGCTGCTTAGCATATACAAAGCTTGTTGCTTTGCATGTGAATCTCAGTTCGACCGTGAAATTATAACATCATGCCCATAGAAAACAATTAAGAAACTAAGCTAGCACTATAAACGGTTAGATCAGCAACCTTTGATAACAGATATATTACAAAAAGTAATAGAAGAAAGTCAGAAAAAGACAGTTTCTATTTACAATGGCAGGGCCGCCCACGCACAAAGAAATTGTGCATACCTATCCCCACCCAATGACACCATTAGGGTCAAAGAAGTAAAAATAAAAGACCCTTAAAACAATAATGTGAGAGTTATCAAGTTATAGAATTTTGAAATAAAACTATGAAAAGCCTACCAATTGTCCTCAGTAGGAACAGAACGACGCCCAATGCTCATTGGCCCTTCAGGTTCCCATTCTGGCTCCGGCTCCAGCTCTGGCTCTGGCTCTGGCAGTTCGAATTCAGGGGAATCAATATCAGCCAAATTCTCAAGGTCAACAATTGATAGTTCATCCAAGTCTATCACCACCAAATCAACTACTCCAAGTTCATACATAGGATATTTGCCTGCAACAGCAACACACTTCATACAAATATCATGGGCTGCTTCCACACTTGTGTTTGAGTTCCCAAAAACAATACAATGCTCTGTTATAAAATTAAAAAGTTGTGCCGCATACATGAACATCTCTGGGTCTGGTTTACCCCTACTCACATTTTCTGCTGCCACAACAACATTGAAGAACCCTTACGTACCAACAGCTTCAATTGCTGCTTCCAAATACTCTCTTGGCTTGGTGGAGTCAATTGCAATTGGTGTATTCTAATCCTTCAATGTAACAATGAATTCATACGAGCCAGGTCGAAGCCGTTGAACACCACCCTGCATTTCCTGATACAATTCCTCTCTCCTGGCAGCCAATTTTCTCACTTCCACAAGATCCCTTGACCAGCAAAGCACCTCAGATATAGCATGCTCACTTTTAATTCCTTCCACCCTTTTTAAGATGTAAGCCTGTGGAGGTATTTCACCTTCCTCCTCTACAGGTGCTAACCATGACTCATTTTCCAAGTCAGAATCATCTTCAACTATCACCCCCTCCCACTCCATGATCACCGAAAACCAACCACAACCCATACGCTCCAACCGTAGTAAGGGATTGGCCAACGATGGATCATCTGCTCTATTGGGTGGAGGTCTGGGTATTGTGCTCAAACCACTGCATCTTATAGAATACCCTCTTCCAAACTTTTCCTTTCTGTCATTTGGTGAAAAGGCTTGTGTTGTATTTTCCATTGACAATGCATAAGCACCAATTGCCCTAGATTATCGAAAACATTTCAATTGACAGCTTCTTTTCAAATTTTCTTCCACTGCAGTTATCCCACGAATCCAGAGCCATCTATCAATTACAGGAGAAATAAAAGAAGACATATTAATAGCACCATGTCTCCTTTCACAAGTCAATTTTGGTAAACTCCAACTTTTTCTATGTGCTAGCGGATTTTCTAATTTTGGCTCGCCAAATCTACTATAGGTGTTAGTATGAATCATCCCCTTCGGCCCATTATTTTCCCTTCCACGGAGGACAGGCAAGTCCCAGGCAACCACCAATCCTGCCATTTCTATATATCACCAACCATTGATTTTATTCCGATTATACCCCGAGTCAGGTGACACTAAAAGCAACAGTTTTGACTACAAACCACAATTCACATAATCAATTCAACAATACAGTCCAAATTTGATATTCTGTTTGGTCCCGTTTGGTTGCTGGAAGATGAGGGCCAAAATTGGGTTATCAGGGGTAAAACCAGGTTTTGCAAAAAAACTTTGGTGTTTGGTTGGTTAAAATTATAACTTGGTTTTCAATTTCATCTTCCAATTTTGGTCAAAAATTGGAAGAAGTTTCTTCCAACAAAAGGTGGAATTCGAAATTAAAACCAAGTTTTGAATTTTATGACAGTTTTTTTAATAATATTATGGGGTCCACGGTATATTCATCTTTCGTGTCAACCAAACGGACCATTGGCTTTCCAAACCCTATAACCAGGTTTTCGAAAACCTGGTTATAAGATAACCTGGCTATGACACAAATTTATCTTCTCCAACCAAACGGGGCCTTTGTGATTGACTGAACCGAACTAATGTGTATTCAATAAAGTTGTCTGAAACCTACTGACAAAACCTATACTTATGTGGTCGAATTTTTTTTCCCAAAACCACACTTACGTCGAGGCAACACGGTATTCCAAATATGGCATCAAGCAAAAATTTCATATCAATACAAGGATCATTCAGAATTTCCTCTGTACTTCAACCTAAACACTCCCAATTTAAGAGAAGTAGAGACATCAGCTCAACCAAATCCAAATTTTGTAACAATTGACATGAGGACTCAAAAACCCTAATTGGCTTCTTATGTTTTCTAATATTCCGAACCAACTTTTACCCAACCCTGAATTTTTTCTTTTGATTGATGCAACAAAAACTACATGAGTTATCGGTTTTTGACAATTGATAGTTCCTCTCCTAAATGTGTACTGAAAGATAACTCAGACGGAGGGGAGTTTTAATTACGTTCTCAGAAGCTAAACTTTTATCAGCTGACAGAAAAAGAACATTGGATTGAAATTTCTCAAAGCAAATCACACCTGAAATTGGTACCAGACGCTCTGGAATTGACTAGAAATATTTGATCCCCTCGGCTGACAAGTCCAGCTAAAAATGCCACTGGCAACGCATGATCTGATATGCAGTAATATTCATCTAGAATGCATAAACATACCCACAAAATACTATGCCAGCTTTACTGAAGCCGAATGAAATAGAACTTGACGTCCGCTGGGCAATAAGCGGACCCTATTACTTTCGATGGCCAAATATCCGACAGTCGTCAGTTTGAATGAACAAACGGTACCCACGTCACCACCCTTCTCTTTTATTGAACAGTGAAAAGGTAAGATCTACGTCTCAAATCCTCTCAATGGCAGTCATTTGCCCTCCCCGATTTTCTACCGTTAGATGTAAAACTGAGCTCCTCGCATTCAAATAGGGAACGCCTACGGCGTAATTAATCCCCGCAACTAAACTCTGTCGTTTTCGTACGGCCTATGCAGTTGTGTTGAAAGAAATACAGATTCGTCTATATTTATTATTTATTTTTAAAATAGTGTACGTTATACCGACAGGTACTCCCATCACACGCTAAACGACAAGTGACGTCAAAATTAAATCAGCATTGTCCGTCTCATGCAGCGAATGTTGCGGCGGTAACCTCGGTTGAATCCAACGCGGTAATCCGAAGACTTCAACGTAGACAAAGAGGTTTTCTTTCAAAACTTGAAAAGAGATTATTGTTGAAATCGTCCGCATCCCCCCGGATCAAACTGCGATGATTGTCTTCTGCACTATAAAAAGCATATGAGAGGTAGGCTGTCGGCCTATAAAAAATGTGACCTCTCGGTCGGTGGAGTGCGTTGGCTTATGTGCATTAATGTTCATCGCCCTCAACCAGTGTTTGTCAATCTTGGTCTCTTGAACTACGTGTGGATCTATTTTCCAAGCTGGAATTTGATCATGCTCACTGTTTATATTTTGTTTATATTTTGTATTTCTTGTGGTCTTTTCAATGTTCAATCTAGAAAAGAATTATATTAAATAAAAGAATTCTGGTAGAGCTTGGGTTCTAATTTTGTAAAAAATAAAGATCTTATAATTAAATCATAATTTATAAATAATTTAAAAGATAAGGGTAATACTTCAACTCTCATATCAACTATTGATCTTATGATTTAGCCAATTAGATAAGATCAAAGTTATGTGCAAACTTAAAAATAGGTTATTTCAAAGTGTAGTCCAAAATAATTTTTTTCTTGCCTCCTCACATGTTCCCGAAAATTTGCACAATTGATTTAATACTTATGCACAAACTACATGTTTCCTTTCAGAAGCAAAAACTTGCACTATTAATTCAATACTTATGCACAAATACCACAATTATTGTGCATTATTAGTACCAACAAAGTTCAACAAAAAAATTGTTTTTTATTGACCCACTAGATTATTTTTAATAGACTTTTAATTAAAAAATTAAATGATAACTAATACTCTTCTTGAAAAGTATTAGAAATATCATATTAAATAAGTAAATACTATGTCACTTATGTATCCTGAATAGTTAATCCTTGATCATCCAAATGTCAATTGCACATTTATACATTTTATTAATATAAATCTACTAAATTTTGATATAGTTGTTTTTGAATAAAAAAGAAACAAGAGGGTGCTTGCTCGTGGAACAATTAGAGAGCGCACTAGACATAGTTAATCAATGCATTAATAACACATTAACAACTCATTAACAATGACTAGTGCCGCTAGACTAGATTAAACAATACTTAGATCTACCTTTGTTAAAAACAAATTTCTATAAGTGACTAAGCCAACCAACATGGTCAACATTCTCAAAGATTTCATTCATATAGTTATTACTAGAATCATTAAAAAATTGAAATTTCATTGTAAGTCATTTGTAGTAGACAACCTAAATCATTGTAGTCATTGTTTGCATTAAAAAAATGAAATAATATTTCATAGTGGAAGATAATACGAATAATAAATGAAGTATAAGTCACAAGCAACATGATTTTTTTAAAGTGATAAAACTAGATTAAATTGTGAATATGAACTTTTAAAATGTATAAATATATTTTTTAATTACATGATCATTCATCAATGATTTAATAGTTGTATTGATATTTAAAAATAAAGATTATGATAATTAGATTGTATTGCTTGTTGGATATAATTGTATTAATTGGTCAAGCTTATATATTCATTAGAATTTAGTAAAAAATATTAAATAGAAAATTTAGTAATAAAATTATTAGATATTAATAAAAAATATTATATAAAATTAGTATACGTAGAAGAGTATATCCAATTATATCATATTTTCTTATTATTATTAAATAAAAGCTACTATAATGTCACCATTAAATTTTAACTATTATTAGATTGTAATACCTTATAATATGTTTCATATATGAAATTAACAACCATAATGTTGTAGTGAAAATTTAACTAAATTTCAAATTTTGTGTACAATCTCATCTTAAACTTCAAAAATTGATTATATTATGTTTGGATAGATGTTTCTTATAATCAAATTTGAAATTTTGTTTCTTATAAAAATATTACTTTTGACAACAAGAGAGTTATTTTTTAAATAATATTTTATGTTAGAATATTATTTTATTTATTTGGATTAATGATCATTGTATTATTAGTTCCTGTAGTAGGTAGAAAACTATAGCATTCATGAAAAATAACTTTTCAATTTAATTGTCCAATCATAGTACTAAATTTTTCATTAAACTTTTTGTAACTATATATATATATATATATATATATATATATATATATATATATATATATCATAATTTAACATAACATATTTATCTCTATTATTATTGGTTGATTCTTGCTACAATCGTGAGTGGGGTTTTTCTCTTTTTCTTGAGAAAAAATCAAAAATTTATTTTAAAAATTTATGCATGATTGGTATAGAATTAAAAACATTCCAACCAATATAACAATATTATTTGATAGTTATTAGATTTGAAAATATTCCAACCAAGGCATTAGATGCTATTTTCCTATTAGATGACTTATTTTAACCCTAATTATGTAAGTAGAAAAAATCTTATTTACAATGGCCGAGGGTTAGGGATTTCATAATGTATGATTATATTGTAGCTTCTTATGGCAGCATTGAGATGTAAGTGATTGTAGATTGTAATCACTAGATAATACTAATAATGGACCTACTGTTGGTGGACATAGCTCAGGGATTGGGTGAAACGTATTAAATCTTTGTGTCTTGTGTTCTCTTCTATGTGATTTATTATTGTATGATATTGGTTATATTTGCATATAATTGTTATTTCTATCCATGGTTATTCCTAACAAGTGGTATTAGAGTGAGGTGTTATTTTTAAAAATCTATCTTCTACAAGAAGGTCTCAGAGTTGAGTGGGAGACTCACAATTGAGTGAGAGAAATGGCAGATGAGAGTAAGATTAAGGTTGAGAAGTTCAATGGGTAGAACTTTTAGTATCAGAAGATGCAAATGGAGGACTATCTTTATTAGAAGGATTTATGGCAGCCATTGGAAAGAAAATTCAAGGAAACTGGGCACTATGATAGATGGTGATTGAGAGATTCTAGATAGAAAGGCACTTGGAAGTATTCATTTATGATGCAAGGATGGAATGAAAACTAGGGCCAAAGGAACACACAATTATCCAAACCACCTTGTAGAGTAAACAAAATGAAAGCATACACATAGAGAACAACACCAAGGAGGGAGGGAGAGAGAGAGAGAGAGAGAGAGAGAGAGAGAGAGAGGGAGATTTTATTGATTCATCAAAATATCAACACACATGCCCAGCTGTAAGGCCTTTTGAGTTACAACTAGATACAAAATATAACTTCAAGATCTACAATCCAACTTCAAAATTGCAAATCCAGAAACATGTGCTTTGACCTCTAAGACCTCCCCTATCTCTATCCTAAACCTCTTTAAATACTTGTGCGGCTACAGGTTAGCCTATCATAGAAATTAAATCCTACATTAAATGCATGCACAACCAAAAGTTGGCTAGCGACAATTCTTAACAAATGCAAAAACTAAAATTAAATACATGCAAAGTCATCCCAAACTAGAACTAGACATATATAGCCTAGTCAAAGAAGGACCAAGATGCAATGCTTGACACATACTAGAAATCAACACATGCTACATACTAGGAACTCAACACATACTAGATATTGCAACTTGACCAACACTATGAACTCAATAGAAACAAAGAAACATGAAGAAATATAGGATAGCAATGCAACGAAGGACACTCCTGCATTAGACAACTAGGGTTGAAAAAAATGATTCTCCTAAATTATGGAATAGTCACAACCTAAGTTGAATCCAACTTGGATTGAGAAATCCATGTAGCATCTTCAACTGGTCTGTTCTTCCACTTCACCAAATACTCATAGTAATATTTTCCTCTTGTGCTCTTACCAACTCTCTAATCCAATACTCATTCAACTTCTTCAATCTTGTTCTTAAGATAATCATCTAATACAAGAACTTCATCATCTAACTCATTATGCTTATACAAATCAACAACATTCAATGTAGGAGATATATCCATGTCATCAGGTTACTCAACTTCATAAGCATTACCAATATCAAACTTTCTCAAGATCTTACAAGGTCCAAACTTCTTCATTTTTAACTTATTGTATGTTCCAATAGGAAATATACCTTTCTTCAAATGAACCATCACCTCATCACCAACTTCAAAAACACGATGCCTTCTAGACTTATCAACATTCTCCTTATACTTCTGATTACTTTGTTTCAACCTCAATTTTATTTCCTTATGCAAAGAATCCATAAAACCAACAAATTCTTCCTCTATGGAACTTCTCTTTTCTTCACTAGCAACATCGCTCAAATTTGATATTCCTTTAGGTTGCATTCTAGTAACAATCTCAAAAGGTGTTTTCCCTGTACTCCTATTCACAACATTATTATATGTAAATTTAGCTTGTGTGAATACCATCTCCCAATTATGTGGTTTGTATCCAACTAAGCATCTCAGCCAATTACCCAAGCTTCTATTCACAACCTCTATCTATCCATTTTTGTGTGGATGGAATGTAGAACTAAACTTCAACTTCGTATCCACCTTCTTCTGTAAAGTCCTCTAAAATAACCTACAAACTTACTGCCTATGTCAGAAATAATACTTCTTGGTAATCCATAAAATCTAACAATTGCTTTGAAGAAAATCTTAGCAACATGCTCAATATCTAATGCCTTTTTACATGGTGTGAAATGGGCCATTTTAGAAAATCTATCCACAATAATAAATATGTAATCATACCCCTTTACTGTCTTAGGTAATCTAAGAACAAAATCCATATTGATGTCACTCCAAGGTTTCTAAGAAATAATAATAGGTGTATACAAACCAGTATTCTAACTTACTCCTTTTTAAACTTGACAAACTCCACAACTCCTTACAAAATTCTGAACATCCTTATACATTTGTGACCACTAATACTTATCCTTCAGCAAACTCAATGTCTTATCAATTCCAAAATGTCTAGCCAATCCACCACAATGCTTTTTCCTAATCAAATTAACTCTCATAGAACTTTTTGGTATACACAATTGAATTCCTTTGATCAACATACCTTCTTGAATGAAATACTCATTATACTTACTCATGTGATCTGATAGATTTGGTGCTCCACACTCTCTCCATGCCTCAAAAATATAAGGGTCAGTATCATACAACTCAGCCATCTCATCAAAACCAAGAACTTCATTCTTTATCTCTGTCAACAAAGAACATCTTTTTCTCAATGCATCAACAACTCAGCTAGTAACTACACTTTTATACTTGATCACGAATGTAAAACTCTACAAGTATTCAACCAACTTTATATGTCTTTGATTCAATTTATGTTGACTTCCCAAGCACTTTAGGGCTTTAAGATCAGCATAAGACACAAAATCCTTAGGAACCAAATAATGTCTCCACTTCTTCAATTTTTGAACAATAGCATAAAACTCTTAATTATACACAAAATAATTCTTTTTAGCATCATTCAACTTCTCACTAAAGAAAGCAACATGCTTACCTTCTTGACCCAACACAATTCCTATTGCACTGCCACTTGCATCACATTCAACTTGAAATACCTTATTGAAATTAGGAAAACTAACATAGGTATCTCAACAACTTTTTGTTTCAAAGTCTTAAAGCTCTTATCAGCTCCATGTGTCCACTTGAAATCCTTTTTTATCTCCTCTCTTGTCTCAGCCATAGCATTACAAACAAAACTACAATTCTTTATAAACTTCTTGTAGAAACTAGCCAAACCACGAAATGATCTTACCTCACCCACATTCTTAGGTGTAGGCCATTCCAAAATTTCTTTAACATTCTTAGGATCCATTCTCAAACCATCATCTGAAATCACAAATCTCAAATACACAATCTCCTCTCCCATAAAAGAACACTTGGGTATGTGCAGGATCATGGTGTGCCAAAAAGTGGCGATGTGAAAAAAAAAGAGTTTGAAGACGCCTAAAAGCGCTTCAAAATCCGCTCTGACTTTTTTTTACCTATCTAGGAACCAAACCTGGAAGGTTAAGCCGAGCCTTATCGGATATCCGATTTTTTATCCAATATTCGACTAATAATTAAAATCATATAATAGTATCATATATATTTTAATATTATTATTATAATAATAATTATTATAATAATTATTATACTATAATATATTATTATTATTATTATTATACTATAATATAATAATAATAATATTATTATATTATAATAACATAGTATATTATAATAATATAATATAATATTTCATATATTATAATATATAGTAATGTAATATAATATATATATATATATATATATATAATATAATATAATAATAAAAAGTAATATCTTATAATATAATATATAATAAAAAAGTATAATATATTATAAATTATAATAATATAGTATAATAATAATATTTTATATTATAATATATAGTAAATTAATATAATAAATATAAAAATATATAAAATGTAATATATATGTTATATTATATATATTGCCATATCGGATATCCGATACCTGCGCATGGATTAAACACAAAATCACAGATCCGCGGCCCTTATTTTCACGCGAATCTGGGCCAGTCGAATTGGATATCAGATACCAAATCGAATATCAGATACCAGGTATGTTCCCCCCTAACTTGTTTTTAACCTAAATTTAATAGATTTTAACATGATTTTGTTTGTTTTAGTTGAATCTAGGGTTTTTTTGACAAAAATGGTTAAAATTTAGATTTTTTTTTTAATATATATTACATTTTGTAATTCAATAGGAATGGCTGATCAAAATGATGACACTGAGGCAGGGAATAATATTCCTCGCAACCCACCACCAAACAATCCAATATCCCCACAAAATCGTCCACCAAATCATCCTCTACCTCCTCAAAACCCTCCTCAAATCGAGGATTTGATAAATGAAAATCTCACTAAGTTGAGAGGTTTGCATAGAACATACAATAATGTACCTGCACTGGCTCCTATGTTATCCACGTTAAACACCATAGTGGATAACATTGAAACCCTTACAAACCAACAAAATGTCGCTCTTCGTTGGCGTGATGAAATGCACCAGATGTTTGATGATGGTTTGGATTATGATGAGGTCGCGGCCCTCAACATAACCAAAGACAATTTGGCAAGCCTTTTTGCTAACCCAAAAATGGGTATACCAGTTGACCCAAAAAAAACTAAACTATCAATTAAATGGTGCACAAATGACGCCATACGTGCAAATTTTTGGGACCATTGGTGGATGGTCTTTGATATCCCTCCACATGGAAATTTAGACATACCATTTTATTTCCTTAGAAAATTATATGCAGAATTTGTGTTGAAACTTAAAGTGAACTATTGGAGCATGAAGCCCAACATGGGCTTAGGACTAGGAGCTCCTCAGGATAGACCCTCTTCCCAGCGGAAGAAACTTGGCACTTTTGTCCTCCCCCCCCTGATATCTCCCCCCCTCCTCGAGTGCAGCATCTAGATATTATGGTAGAGGCTAGCTCTCAGACCATCAAAGCCATTCATAGGCTGAGTAGCCTAATGATATCTCAGGCTAGGTCAGTCCTACCTCCTTGTGTTGATGATGTTGGTGCCAGTTCATCATCGACTAGCTCATCACTCGTTTGTGTGCCTCACACTTGCATTACATGCAAGAATATTTGCCTGGGTCCCATAGGTGATCTTCCTGAGTATCATTTTGTATTAGACGAGGATACACCAGGCACACGTGTAGAGGCTACAGACCCTGATGCGAGAGAGGAGGGGAATGCAGAGGCATGGACTCCTTCGGTGTCGGTACGTGTATACATTTCTTTGTTATGACATATGTGATTTAAAGTTAATTTTTATAATAGAGTAATTTTAATTTTTTAAGCCATACTGACTTTTACATGTATGTGATCTTCATTCATGTTTAGTTGATGACCGAGGAGGAGCTCAGACAGATAGATGATGCTACACTCTTGGCCATTTCATTTGGCCTTGAGACATCTACGGTACATCATGTTGTGTTCGCATTTCTTTTTTTTATTTGATATTGTATCATATATGGTTGCTAATCTTTCTTTTATTTTGCAGATACTACCTGCCCCAGGGGGACAAAGTGCGGGGGGTGAGCCAGCATGCATTGACAAAGGAAAGGTAATTAGATGTTTTCTAATTGATTAAATATTGATGCATTCTTGTAAAATGTTTGTGGTAATCTCATTTAATTACATTATTTATTGTATATAGGGTGTGGCTACTGGCGATGAGCCTGTACAGATTCTGCGTCCTAGATCATCAAGGATTTTCATTCGCACAGAGAGCCCCATTGTATGTATAAGTATCATTTATTTTTTATTTTTTTAATTGATGCAGAGGAAAGTATGATTGTTGTTCTATACAATTTCTGTGATTTTTTCTATACCAATAATGATTCATGTCTTGCATATGTTCATTACAACTTAAATAGGCTTATATACACCTGTCCAACTGACCAAGTTGGTTACAAAGGTTTATTTAATCAAACAAATACCAAATTACTACTTTCCCTCCAAAACTAATATGACCGTTTGAATTTGAAATTCAAATTTCAAACTATAGTTTTTATGCATTCCCTAACTTTCTAAACTATTCCATTGACTCAAAATTGGTCATATGGATTTATTAAATGCAACTAAGTAAATTTCCAGAAAATTGAAGTTTTTATTGTTTTTTCTCCAAACCACCGTACACTCTGATCTCCCCCTTTCAACTGAGATCACATATGACATATATAAAGGTCTACATGACCATTGGAACAACCATATAGGCGTTCCCAACCATAAAAAAAACAAACAACCACTTTTTGCTAATACTGTTTAGACTCTAAATACCCTATTCTAAGGCCTTTTGGTCCCATGGAGTCACTTGGTTTATAACCACACCAAAATGCTTGTGGGCCTTACATGTGCCTTTATTACAAAACATAGACCAACTTGTAAAATATGGACCAAACCTTTATTCAAACTTCCTAATCTACTTGAATCCTCGCTTTCATGGAGTGCAAAGGTGTCCGGCAACAGAGATACTTGTTCCCCCCTGCCACATAGGTTAGGTGCCCTACACCACCTTTCCTCTCTCTCATTCTGAACACTAGTCCACCAAGTGAGTGATGTTCCTCTTAGTCTTGTTGTTGCTTCTTTTACCTTCTTATTTGCCTCTATGTCTTCAAGATAAAAGTAGTTCTCAAGGGCCTCTATCCACCCTAGCACTTCTTCACTATCCATTTTACCCTGGTATATTGGAAAATCAATATGGTTCTTCCCACCATTACCTTGTACTGCCTTAAGGGTAAAAGCATAGATCTGTGTCACCGTTTGTGATACAAAAACCTGTTTTGGTCAAATCTCATTTCTCTATCAAAACTCAATTTAAAAAGAAAACTAAAAATACCCTTTTATAGATTTCAGATTCAATATCATCATTATATAAATTTTTGAGTGTTTTGATTAGTTATAATATGTTATAATCTAAAAATATTATAAGTCAATATTTCAACATTTCAGAATATGCTCTCTCAAAAAATGAAAAAAAATAGTAAATCATATCAAAAAAATAAAAAAAATATATTTATCACTAGAGGAGAGAATCCTCTTCATGAATATGTAATTTTTTTTCAAGAAGGTATAGATTTGATAGGGAAGTTTTGACGGGAGGAAAAAATTGTTGGATTCTGACAAGGTTGAACTTGAGTACTTATAACAAAGAAAATATACATCAAAAATAATTATTTCTTTTTTCGTGCACTAGCTATACATGTCATCTATAAAATATTTTCAAATCATAACAAAAAAAGATGATTTGCACATACTTGTTTGATGGGAACTACATCCTATATTTTTTACAGTTAAAAAAGGGACTTCAAAATAAAATAAAATAAATAAATTCTTAGTCAAAAAAATAATAAAAATTATAGGCATAAAATTCATACAATTCGACACATTTCATCAGTTTACATCATCTTCATATTTTAAACGCAAATACCATTTTTTTTGTCATTAATGTTGAACTGTCACATTCTGATATCACTTTTCTTTATAAAAGGTGACACAGGTTTGTGCTTTTACCCTTTAAAATGATTCTCATAAATCTCCTTTCTTCAGGATCATCTGTTGTCTCATGCTCTTTTCTTGCATTACCAACCTCTTCTTCTTCATGGTTCTCTCCATGATTTCTTCCTCTAACTTCTTCTCCTCTAGGTTCTTGCCTTTCCTTCTCTAAGGATTCTATCCTTGCAATAAGCTTCAGCCTCTCTCTTCTCATTTGTCTTTCTTCCCTCACTCTAGATGCTTCAAGTTCTCTCCTCACTCTTTTCTCTTTTGCCAACTCTTCTCTCAATTCTTCAAGTTCTCTAGCCATTTGATTTTTAGGAGGCATTTTCACAACAAGTTTTCTTCCTTCCCAAGGGCCAACTCACTGATTCTCTTTCTTTCCTCACCAAGAAATCTCTAGACACCACTTATGTACCTTTTAAATCTGGGACACACAAGGAGGAATTAGACACGTCAAGGCTTTAACAATGGGACCGACACACTAAGGATTTTCAAGATCATAGGTCTTGGTCACACTCCTAAACACCGAAACTTCAAAACCCTCATTAAAATGGCTTAAAAGCTAGGGCTTGCTTGTTCAAACCCCAAAACTCAATTCTAGAACGTTTTGACTTGTCTAATGACAAGATATGATCATGAACACCTACATGAACCTATCAAATGACTCATCTACCATATGCAATCCTAAAATCCTATCTCATGCCCAATTATAACTTTCTTCCACATATGAGTCCAACATTATAACTTTGTATGCTTCCATGACCCATAATTGGTGCAAGGATTGCCCAATTGACTTCAAGAGATGTTCCATGACCTCTGTAATGCCTTGGATCTTCCATGACCTATGACCCCATTTGACTCATATGAACGATTCAAATATGTCCCTAGGGGTCCTAGGACCCCTAGGGACATATGTCATTGTATACTGGGTCAAAGGGGGTCATAGGTTAGCCTATGACACCCTTTCACCCATATGAACGATTCGACTATTTCCTGACCTATGACCCCCTTTGACCCATATGAACGATTCGACTATGTCACTAGGGGTCGTAGCACCCGTAGGGACATATGTCATCGTTTAATGGGTCAAAGGGGGTCATAGGTCACCCTATGACCCCCTTTGACCCATATGAACGATTAGAATATGTCCCTAGGGGTCCTAGGACCCCTAGGGACATATGTCATCATTTAATGGGTCAAAGAGGGTCATAGGTCACCCTATGACCCCCTTTGACCCATATTAACCATTCGAATATGTCCCTAGGGGTCCTAGGACCCCTAGGGACATATGTCATCGTTTAAGGGGTCAAAGGGAGTAATAGGTCACCCTATCACCCCCTTTGACCCATATGAACGATTCGACTATGTCCCTAGGGGTCCTAGGACCCCTAGGGACATATGTCATCATTTAATGGGTCAAAGGGGGTCATAGGTCACCCTGTGACCCCCTTTTACCCATATGAACGATTCGACTATGTCCCTGAGGGTCCTAGGACCCCTAGGGACATATGTCATCATTTAATGGGTCAAAGAGAGTCATAGGTCACCCTATGACCCCCTTTGACCCATATTACCTATTCGAATATGTCCCTAGGGGTCCTAGGACCCCTAGAGACATATATCATTGTTTAATGGATCAGAGAGGGTCATAAGTCACCCTATGACCCCCTTTGACCCATATGAACGATTCGAATACATCCCTAGGGGTCCTAGGACCCCTAGGGACATATGTCATCGTTTAATGGGTCAAAGGGGGTCATAGGTCACCCTATGACCTCCTTTGACCCATATGAATGATTCGACTATGTCACTAGGGGTCCTAGGACCCCTAGGGACATCTGTTATCTTTTAATGGGTCAACAAAGCTCATAGGTCACCATATGACCCCCTTTGACTCATATGAACGATTCAAATATGTCCCTAGGGGTCCTAGCACCCCTAAGAAGATATGTCATCGTTTAATGGGTCAAAGAGGGTCATAGGTTACCATATGATCCCATTTCACTCATATTACCCAGTCGAATATGTCCCTAGGGGTCCAAGGACCCCTAGAGACATATATAGTTGTTTAATGGGTCAAAGAGGGTCATAGGGCACCCTATGACCCCCTTTGACCCATATGAATGATTCGAATGTGTCCCTTGGGGTCTTAGGACCCCTAGTGACATATGTCGACATTTAATGGATCAAAGGGGGTCATAGGTCACCCTATGACCTCCTTTTACCCATATGAACGATTTGACTATGTCGCTAGTGGTCCTAGGACCCCTAAGGAAATATGTTATCGTTTAATGGGTCAAAGAGGGTCATAGGTCACCCTATGACCCCCTTTGACTCATATGAACGATTCAAATATGTCCCTAAGGGTCTTAGGACCCCTAGGGACATATGTCATCGTTTAATGGGTCAAAGGGGGTCATAGGTCACCCTATGACCCATATGAATAATTTGAATATGTCCTTACAGGTGCTAGGACCCCTAGGAACATATGTCGTCGTTTAATGGGTCAAAGAGGGTCATAGGTCACCCTATGACCCCCTTTGACCCATATTACCCATTCGAATATGTTCCTAAGGTTCCTAGGACCGCTAGGGACATATGTCGTCCTTTAATGGGTCAAAGGGGGTCATAGGTCACCCTATGACCCCCTTTGACCCATATGAACGATTCGACTATGTCCTTTGGGGTCCTAGGATCCATAGGGACATATGTCGTTATTTAATGGGTCAAAGGGTGTCATATGTCACCCTATGACCCCCTTTGAACTATATGAACGATTTGAATATGTCCCTAGGGGTCCGAGGACCCCTAGAGATATATGTCATCGTTTAATGGGTCAAAGTGGGTCATAGGTTACCCTATGACCCCATTTGACCCATATTACCCATTCGAATATGTCCCTAGGGGTTCTAGGACCCCTAGGGACATATGTCGTCGTTTAATGAGTCAAAGGGGGTCATAGGACCCCCTTTGACCCATATGAAAAATTAAAATATGTTCCTAGGGGTCGGAACATATGTTGTTGTTTAATGGGTCAAATGGGGTCATAGGTCACCCTATGACCCCCTTTGACCCATATGAATGATTTGAATATTTCCCTAGGGGAGCGAGGACCCCTAGGGACATATGTCATCGTTTAATGGGTCAAAGAGGGTCATAGGTTACTGTAAGACCCCATATGACCCATATTACCCATTCGAATATGTCTTTAGGGGTCCTAGGACCCCTAGTGACATATGTCATTGTTTAATGGGTCAAAGGGTGTCATAGGTCACCCTATGACCCCGTTTGACCCATATAAATGATTCAAATATGTCCTTAGGGGTCCTAGGACCCCTAGGGACATATGTCATCATTTAATGGGTCAAAAGAGCTCATAGCTCACCCTATGACCCCTTTTGACCCATAGGAATGATTCAAATATGTCCCTAGGTGTCCGAGCACCCCTAGGGACATATGTCATCGTTTAATGGGTCAAAGACCTATGACCCCCTTCGACCCATATTACCCATTCGAATATGTCCCTAAGGGTTCGAGGACCCCTAGAGACATATGTCGTCGTTTAATGGGTC
This sequence comes from Cupressus sempervirens, assembly GCA_028749045.1. Classification (NCBI taxonomy): domain Eukaryota; kingdom Viridiplantae; phylum Streptophyta; class Pinopsida; order Cupressales; family Cupressaceae; genus Cupressus; species Cupressus sempervirens. The sequence goes on along the minus strand of CM053785.1, from coordinate 705,770,755 downwards.
AAAGAGGGTCATAGTTGATCTTATGACCCCCTTTGACCAATATTATCCATTCGAATATGTCCCTAGGGGTCCTAGGACCCCTAGAGACATATATCATCGTTTAATGGGTCAGAGACCTATGACACCCTTTGACCCATATTACCCATTCAAATATGTCCCTAGGGGTCGTAGGATCCCTAAAGACATATATCATTGTTTAATGGGTCAAAGAGGGTCATAGGTCAGCCTATGACCCACTTTGACCCATATGAACGATTCGACTATGTCCGTAGGGGTCATAGTACCCGTAGGGACATATGTCATCATTAAATATGTCAAAGGGGGTCATAGGTCACCCTATGACCACCTTTGACCCATATGAACAATTGGAATATGTCCCTAGGGGTCCTAGGACCCCTAGAGACATACGTCATTGTTTAATGGGTCAAAGAGGGTCATAGGTCACCCTATGACCCCCTTTGACCCATATTACCCATTCAAATATGTGCCTAGGGTTCCTAGGATTCTTAGGGACATATGTCGTCATTTAATGGGTCAACGAGGGTCATAGGTCACCTTATGACCCCTTTTGACCCATATGAACGATTTGACTATGTCCCTCGGGGTCCTAGGACCCCTAGGGACATATGTCATCATTTAATGGGCCAAAGGCTGTCATAGGTCACCCTATGACCCCCTTTGACCCATATGAACGATTTGACTATGTCCCTAGGGGTCCTAGGACCCCTAGGGACATATGTCATCATTTAATGCGTCAAAGAGTACCTATGACCCACTTTGACCCATATTACCCAGGGGTCCGAGGACCCCTAAGGACATATGTCATCGTTTAATGGGTGAAAAAGGGTCATAGATCACCCTATGACTTCTTTTGACCCATATTACCCATTCGAATATGTCCCTAGGGGTCCTAGGACCCCTAGAGACATATATTATCATTTAATGGGTCAGAGAGGGTCATAGGTTACCCTATGACCCCTTTTGACCCATATTACCCATTCAAATATGTCCCTAGGGGTCTTAGGAATGCCAAAAAAATCTATCGTCGTTGAATGGGTCAAAGGGCGTGATAGAGTGACCTATGACTCACTTTGACCCATTAAACGACGACATATGTTCCTAAGGGTCCTAGAAGCCCTAGGGACATATTTGAATCGTTCATATAAGTCAAAGGGGGTCATAGGTCACCCTATGACCTCCTTTGACCCATATGAATGATTCGACTATGTCCTTAAGGGTCCTCGGACCCCTAGGGACATATGTCATCATTTAATGGGTCAAAGAGGGTCATAGGTCACCCTATGACCCCCTTTGACTTATATGAACGATTCAAATATGTCCCTAGGGCTTCTAGGACCCTTAGGAACATATGTCGTCGTTTAATGGGTCAAAGTGAGTCATAGGTCACTCTATCACGCCCTTTGACCCATATGAATGCTTCAAATATGTCCCTATGGGTCCTATGACCCCTAGGGACATATGTCGTCGTTTAATGGGTCAAAGAGGGTCATAGGTCACTCTATGACCCCGTTTGACCCATATTACCCATTCAAATATGTCCCTAGGGTTCCTAGGACCCCTAGGGACATATGTCATTGTTTAATGGGTCAAAGGGGGTCATAGGTCACCCTATGACCCCCTTTGACCCATATGAACGATTCGACTATGTCCCTGGGGGTCCTAGGACCCTGAGGGACATATGTCATCATTTAATGGGTCAAAGGGTGTCATAAGTTACCTTATGACCCCCTTTGACCCATATGAACGATTCGAATATGTCCCTAGGGGTCCGAGGAACCCTAGGGACATATGTCGTCATTTAATGGGTCAAAGGGGGTCATAGGTCACCCTGTGACCCCCTTTGATCCATATGAACAATTTGCATATGTCCCTGGGGGTCCTAGGACCCCGAGGGACATATGCCATCATTTAATTGGTCAAAGGGTGTTATAGGTCACCCTATGACGCCCTTTGACCCATATGAGTGATTCGAATATTTTTCTAGGGGTCCGAGGACCCCTAGGGACATATGTCGTCATTTAATGGGTCAAAGAGGATCATAGGTTACCCTATGACCTCGTTTGACCCATATTACCCATTCGAATATGTCTTTAGGAGTCCTAGTACCCCTAGGGACATATGTCCTCGTTTAATGGGTGAAAGGGGGTCATAGGATCCCCTTTGACCCATATGAATCATTCAATATGTCCTTAGGGGTCCTAGGACCCCTAGGGACACATGTCATCATTTAATGTGTCAAAGGGGGTCATAAGTCACCCTATGACCCCCTTTGACCCATATGAATGATTTGAATATGTCCCTAGGGGTCCGAGTACCCCTAGGGACATATGTCGTCGTTTAATGGGTCAAAGAGGGTCATAGTTACCTTATGACTCCATTTGACCCATATTACCCATTCGAATATGTCCTTAGGGGTCCTAGGACCCCTAGGGACATATGTCATCGTTTAATGGGTCAAAAGGGGTCATAGGTCACCCTATGACCCCCTTTGACCCATATGAACGCTTTAAATATGTCCTGAGGGGTCCTAGGACCCCTAGGGACATATGTCATCATTTAATGGGTCAAAGGGGGCCATAGGTCACCCTATGACCCTCTTTGACCCATTAAACGATGACATATGTCGCTAGGGGTCCGAGGACCCCTAGCGACATATGTCATCGTTTAATGAGTCAAAGAGGGTCATAGGGTTTGACCCATATTACCCATTCGAATATCTTCGTAGGGGTCCGAGGATCCTTAGGGACATATGTCTTTGTTTAATGGGTCAAAGATGGTCATAGGTCACCCTATGACCCCCTTTGACCCATATTACCCATTCAAAAATGTCCCTAGGGGTCCTAGGACCCCTAGAGACATATGTCATCGTTTAATGGGTGAGAGAGGGTCACAGGACGCCCTATGACCCCCTTTGACCCATATTACCTATTCGAATATGTCCCTAGGGGTCCTAGGACCCCTAGAGACATATATCATTGTTTAATGGGTCAAAGAGGGTCATAGGTGACCCTATGACCCCCTTTAACCCATATGAACGATTCGACTATCTCCATAGGGGTCGTAGGACCCGTAGGGACATATGTCATCGTTTAATGGGTCAAAGGGGTTCATAGGTCACCCTATGACCCCCTTTGACCCATATGAATGATTGGAATATGTCCCTAGGGGTCGTAGGACCCCTAGGGACATATGTCATTGTTTAATGGGTCAAAGAGGGTCATAGGTCACCCTATGACCCCCTTTGACCCATATTACCCATTCGAATATGTCCCTAAGTGTCATAGGACCCCTAGGGATATATGTCGTCATTTAATGGGTCAAAGGGGGTTATAGGTCATCTTATGACCCCCTTTGACCCATATGAACAATTCGACTATGTCCCTGGGGGTCCTAGGACCCCCAGGGACATATGTCATCATTTAATGGGTCAAAGGGGGTCATAGGGTTACCTATGATCCTCTTTGACCCATATTACCCATTCGAATATGTCCCTAGGGGTCCTAGGACCCTTAGAGACATATATCATCTTTTAATGGGTCAAATAGGGTCATAGGTCACCCTATGACCCCCTTTGACTCTTATATATTAATAATATATATATATATACATATACATATTAGATTATTATATTTAATGAAAATATTACGTTATTATATAGATATATTAATAACATACATATTAATATAATAATATTTATAATATATATTATATTTAATAAAAATATTACGTTGTTATATATTAATTATATTATTATACATATTAATATAATAATATATAATACATATTACATTTAATGAAAATATTATGTTATTGTATATATTAATAATATACATATTAATATAATAATATATAATACGTATTTTATATATATATAAATTACGTTATTATATTTAGTAAAAATTAATAATAATATATATTATATTTATAGATTGTAATAAGATTAACATAAGATATTATTATATATTACTAGATTATATCTTGTATGTTTACATTACGTTATCATATATATATATATATATATATATATATAATATTAATATATTCCTTTACATGTTAATATAAGTGAAATAATTTAAAAATAAAAAACTAGAACGTTTAAATCGAATTTCCCTCCAAAATTTGAAGATTTTTTTAATTTGACTACCGAGCCATATCGGATATTCGATGTCAAATCAGATATTCGATTTCGAATCAGATATCCGATCAGGCTTGGTATTTACCATGCCTGCGCGGTCAACCCCAAAGATGTGTTTATAGAGAGTTTTAGTGATACTCGGACTTCGGATAGCCGTCTGACAATGTTATTTTGATCAAAATTGAATGAAACGAAATGGGTTTTTTAATATCGCTCTCTAGATTCCATCAATATAATTTTTGTCAAATTCTGAGTTCGATAAGTATTTATTAGTTAATTATCAATGAAGATTATTGTAAAGTGCTGATTGACATACTGAATGAAAAATAACTATAACTTTCAAACGATATAACATTTTTTAAATCTAAAAGTTGCGTCACATTATATACTTTGCCTAGTATAAGAAAAATTAAAAAAAAAAAGATTTGATCAAATTTTCTATTAATTAGGGTGGTCAGACACGAGACTTTTTTTAATCCGAAAAAGTTTTGCTAGAAAATTCATATTTAATTATTTATTTGGAATAAAAATATCAAAAAATATGCGTCACATCTGAGCATGAGTCTAGTTTTCATATCTATAATTATATTAAAAATATATTATGATTTGATTTTGGTTAAGGTGGTCAGACATACACCTACTTTTTATTTTCGCCCTGAAATTTTTTTAGTACTGCATTAAAATTCAAATTTTTGACCAATCAATTATTTTTTTCTCCTGATAAGGCCTAGTAGTTTAGAAACTACATTCAATTTTCTACGAATTATTTTCTTACAACTTTTTGATATAAAGTCCATAACCACTTCAAAATTATGTGTCAAGTTGACATAAACCTGATTTGCTAATTTTTCACTGCCACTTAAGGCCATAGTTTGGTACACCATGATCTTGCACATACCCACTTCTTTGAGTTAATCATCGGCTTCTCCTCCTTCAATCTCTCCAATACTTGTCTAACATACTCAAGATATTCTTCCTTAGTCTTATTCAATATCATAATATTATCCAAATAAACAATCACAAACTTACCCAAGAATCTTTTGAGAACTTCATTTATCAACCTCATGAAAGTACAAGGTGCATTAGTCAAACCAAAATGCATTACCAACCATTCATACAAAACATTTTTTTCTTGAAAGTAGTCTTCCATTCATCACCTTCTCTGATTCTGATATGATGATAACCACTCTCCAAATCAATCTTGGTAAAATACTTTTCTCCACTTAAACAATCCATTATGTCATCCATGCTTGGCATAGGAAACCTATATTTCACTATGATCTTGTTAATAGCCTTGGAATCAGTAAATAATCTCCATTCTCCATTCGTCTTAGGTGATAATACAATAGGTACAACACATGGACTTAAACTTTCTTTGACAAAACCTTTCTCCAATAACTCATGCACTTGTCTGTTAAATTCTTCATTCTCTCTAGGTGTCAATCTATATGGTGCTTTATTTGACAAACTAGCTCCAGGAATCAGATCCATACAATGACTTATACTTCTTACTGGTGGTAAACCATTAGGTATATTCTCTACAACAATCTCTTTACACTCATTCAACAAGTTTTCAATTTCTATTGGTACTCAACCTCTACCAATTTCTACCATCACTCGGTCATCACTAGCTTTTTCTACTCAGTCATTACTACCAAAACTTAGTCCTCTAGGAATTATAGAAAAATAACCTTGGTTCCTTTTCATTTATTTTTCAAATTGTTTCCCATTAACAATGAAAACTTGAACAACAATATAATTAACCTCATCTGAACTTTCAATCAAAGGCAACAATACTTGTTTTCTTCCATTCATCCAAGGAGTATATTTATTCAATGTTCCATCATGTATAACATATCTATCATATTGCCAAGGTCTACCCAACATAATATGACAACAATCTATAGGCATGCTATTACATAGAAGTTCATCAAAGTAATTTTCAATCTTGAACTTTACAATACATTAGGGTAAGTGCACCAAGTTGTGGTGCCAAAAAGGTGACAATTTTTTTTAAATTTTTTTTTTCAATTTTCAATAACGCACATGCACTATGGCTTGGGTAACCTAAGCCATAGAGTGTATGCACTTTGTAAAAAGATAAAATATTATAAATGGGCTGCATATCCACACCCCAATCATTTCTTCCCTATTTTCCAGTCTGTCATCCTCACAATGCGTCTGCGTATTGAGAGAATATGATATTTTCACCACCTGCCTTGCCAATATGCCTCCTCACCATTGAAGTTTGAGGTCATGAGCATGTCGTATGTTATCTAGCTTTCTTTTTGCATTATTTGATATATTTTTAATATTATTTTGTAGGTTTTTTAATTTTTTTTTTTAAATTTGTTTATTTATATAGATTTCAATTGATTTCTTATCAGGAAATGTCAATAATGAACCGACAAATCCCCAAGAAGGTCAAGACCAAAACCCTCAACAAGATCAAAATATAAACCCTCAAGAAGATCAAAACCAAAACCCTCCACAAGAAGAACATCAAATTTCACAACCTAAACCAATTGCAAGACCTCCTCTTGGCACACAAGAAAATATAATAAATGAGCTAGATAGAGGCAAAACTAAATTAGAAGGACTCATTGGTCAGTTGAAAGAATGTGGAAAAATCAATCCAATGAGAGCTCAATTGGCATCATCCCTCGAATCCATTAAGACCCACATAGTTTTTGTTAGTGGTCAATTAGATGTTTGGTAGGTTAAGAGGGATGAACAAAAAAGATATTATGCAAATAAATTATTATATCAAGATGTTAAAAAAAAAGATATACCAAAAGGTAGAATATGTGCATTATTTAGAAAGCTTGGTGAACAGGATACTATTAGAGAGGGTAATAAATGGTTCCCCATCTATTGGTGCATACACGATGCTATTAGAAATAATTTTTGGGATAGATGGTGGATGGTTTTTGATGCCCCTCCTTGCAATAATAACAAGGTCCCCATGTATTTCTTAAGAAAATTGTATTGTGAGTTTGTCCTTGGGGAGATCCCCAATTATTTTGATATATTAGACTCTTAGGGTAGAGGTGAGGGGTAATCATTTGAGAGGCTGGAGGCACGTTGTGACCCTAAAGTAGTTAGGGCACCTATGGTCAAGCCATAGAGTGAGCATGTGACTATTCCTTCAGTTGTGAAGGAACATGTAGAAGCCAGTGCTCTAGGGACTATTAATTCTTTGATGCAGACCCTCATTCATTGCATGAGTCCATTAGTTAAGGGGGAGCCTTCTATGCATCACATTCACATGTACACATCATGCAAATCCTTATGCACATTTTGTAGTCATGCTAGAGATGGTGCAGATGATGGGCTCATCATTGATCAGTTCTTGAATGAGACATTTGGCATTGAGACACAGGTAAATTACAATTATAATAAACTAATTTGATCACATTTCATATGTATAATGAATTACTAATTAATTAGCATCTATTGACATTGTCCAAAATTTAGGGTTAGAGTGTTGGTGGCCCTAGTAGCAATCCCCTAACCCCATTCTTCATCCCATCGATGAGTCTAGAGGTATGCATTAATTTAATCATTTAAATTAATACATATATTTATTAAGTAATCATATTAAGGATTGACATAAAAATTATGCACATGCATCAGTTCTCTATAAGACAATCGACATTCACTATAGACTCAGAGCCTAGATGTGATACGAGCTTTGTAGAGGTATATTTATTTCATGTTTCATGTTACATGTAACATGTATTGTATGACATGTAGCTCTTGACATCAGAGACTCCTCCTCATCTCCGACAGTGCATCGATCATGGAGTGGCTATAGCTATGGCTAGTTCATAGCCATTGACTGAGGTATGAAAGAATTTTCTTGGTTTTAGTTGTTGTTTATAATAGTTAGGATTAAAATTTCTAATTTTATTTATAAGTGATAATATTGATTGAATTGTTGTAGGGTCTTGTTACACTTGATCATCCACGAGCCTTCGAGATGGACTTGTAGAGTGACTATTTGATGGCGGTAATAAAATAATTAATTTTGTGTGTACATATATTTGATTTCAATGTATAATAAATATTGATTAATATGTACTTTATTTGTATCATCTTGAGTCAGAGAAGAGCCTCAACAAGAGGATGAGTGAGCGTGTGAGGAAGACCCCATCATCGCCACCGTCTCCCTCCACATGATGACCGAAGACCTCCAGAGATTTGTTTCCTTCCCCTCATGGGAAGGAGAAGATATAGTTGATAGACATGTACATGTATAGGCATCAACAAACATATATGTTGGATTTTATGTCAACAGACATATTCGATATACATTTGATGTATATATGACATTTTATATTTGATGTATGAAATTTATTTGATGCATGACATTATTAGACTTATGACATTATTGTTTAATATATGATATGTTTGTTCATGTACAACATTATTGGTTATCATAAAATATTATGTGTAACTTGTTAATATACATGACATTATTTTTTATCATTTTATATTATATGTTTGTTCGTGTATGACATTAAATTAGATATGTTCATGTATGACATTAAATTCAATACCTAATCAGTTCAAAACTTTGATAGAATATTGATTAACAATAAACTTTATCACTATTTAAGCATAAGTTTATCATGTCCAAAATGTCATCGTCATATGATTTATGATCTTGTTCATGTTTAAAGTTTTGCTTCTCTATCATTTTTTTTATCAAGCTTAATTCAATACCTAATTAGTTTGAATTTTTTATACAATATTGATCAGCAATAAACTTTATTAGTGTTAAAGCCAAAAATTTATCATTTGAATTTATGTTATTGTCATATTGATTTATGATCTTCTTGTTCATGTTTAAAGCCTACCTTCTATGTTATGCATCTAAACATTTATCATAAATTATTATTACAAACATATAACAAATTTGAAACTAAAAACAATAGATTACATTAATTCGAAGGTTTAGTTATGATGTAGAGCCTAATAGGATTCTCAAGGTTTCATTAATTCCATATGTTAGATCAGCCATCATAGAATACCAATTGTAATGGGCACTCACATGTATTCCAATGCATATATTTCCTTATATGCACAATTGGTCAATGTTGTACCTTATAGAAGATAGAATTTTATAGGTAGAATTACTCAATCTTTTATTACACTAGATAAGATGTTCTCTGTTATGCATAATGTTTAGCTCTAGCATTGTTTATAAGAGTGTTTGAAGGTTGCGAACCATTTCAACATCCTTTTCATGGTCTAGAAGTAATGATATTATTGCAAAGGCTTATGCAAGGGAATGAGCCTCATGATTTTGGTATTTACATAAAAGAAAAACTTGCTTCTTCAACTTCTTACACTCAACTCTTCATTGAAGTTAATCTTATGTACTGAGAATAGCTGCTACAAATAGGGACCCTTAACCTATGCTACATTTTCTAGATACATAGGAGAAGTTAATACATGCTTCAGTACTTCATATAATTCTAGATCATATAGTGACTCCCAAATTAATAACAATAGTAGATACTTGGGATCCTCGCAGGGAGATTGTGCCAATACATGCATGGTTACATCCTTGGCTTCCATTTTTGGGCCATTGTATGGAGCATTTATATCCAACCATTCATTATAAGTTGGGGAATGTACACGTAGGTTTCTTATGGCTCATTACGTGCATCACTTCTTGAGATTTTACTTCAACCCAACATCATGTCATCTTTTCCATATTTTTTGTTATTTATGAGTTGGGGATGGGAGTGTCAATAATGACATAAAGTCCTCCAAAAGTACCCCAACAAACTTTTGACTAGCTTGGTCTCATTTAATAGATATTGTTCAACAATTAGAAGCTCGACATGAATCCATTAACCAATCCAAATGAATTTGACCAACTAAATATATAGAAGTAACACTTTCTTATGATTATAAAATGATTAAAATTATACACAAGTATTTGTTTTAGTTTTATTCTATTTTGTATTGATAGTAACTTTTTGTACATTATTGCCAATGAAACAAATAACAAAGCAATCAATTCAACAATATGTGATTTCTAAATCAACTTCTTAGGATGAAACATTAAAGAAAATAATTCCTTGTTGTTAACAAACTAACATATAAAATTTATATGGTAGGTCTAGTCATCAATAGTTTTTCATCATTTTTTTAAAGAATTGTAAAGTATTTAAATGTGTTACCAAATGGTAAGAATTACCTTTGAAAGTTAACCACAATTCAAATGTGCTACAAAATCAATAGAAACAAATGAAATCAATTTTGAACTACTTAAAGGAAAGACAAAGAAATTTAACTTCTAATTCCCTATCTAAATGCAAAGAGCTATTATCATTGATTTATTATGTTTGGGCATATCAAAATATTATCCCATAAACAACAATATGATCCATCCCATAGCAACTTGTGGACTTAGACTTGTTGCGATTAAGGAGGATAAGAACTTTGAAGAGGAATAATTTTATGGCATCATGTTGAATAAATTATGATGCAACTAGTTCCTAGTTCTTTGAATCTAGACTATCTTGGAATTTTACCTATGCTAAATACAACCCACCTTTATCCTAATGTGAGTGGAAAAGATGACATCACATTTTTTATGAGAATTGGACAAACATGCTCCCACAAAATTCCCCAACTTCTACCCCAAAATTAGATGAATATTTTTAATGCTACACTTATGTTTATCCTAGCACTTTGAAAAATAGTGTGTACATAATATGATTCTCAAGATTTAATGAAACATTAATGAAGCAAAGATCTAACTACTACAAAGGTTTAAAAAGTTGTTCATCAGACTTGCTATTGTTGCCTTGAATATTTTCCTTTGACCTCATTCCTTCATAATGCCCTTACCTTATGCATTGATTATCATTAATGTTGTCTCTATAGTGATGCATTGATTATTCCTTCGTAAAACCTCATAATGATGCAAAATAGTGATCTCTATCATTCCTTTGATAGTTTTGACACAATCTTATAAACCTATGGCACATTAGAATATGTGCCATATTAAGCCTACCACTAATAAACCCTTAAGATCATGAGTTATGATGAGGGGAAAAAGCTAGGAGCCCTTTATAAGCTTAACCTTCTACACATCAAACCATGTTTTCTCCATTATATTTTCAATGTGGGGGAGATAAATAGAAACTTATGAACTCTTGTAAGCCCCTTAATGTGTCATTATCTTTTGTTAGGGACATTTCGGTTCGTCATGCCCAAGATTGTTTGAGTGCTCAACAAGATGGGAAGAGGTTGGGGATAATGTTTACCTAGCCACCTGAAGCTAACATAATAAATAGTGTGATCTCAAGAGGAAAGGTGGGAGAGATTTAGCAGTTGGCAACTTTATATTGGCCAACACTACAAGTTTCAACATCACTTGAGATGGCATCAAAAAATCAAAATAGAGTAAGATCTCCAAAAAGTGAGAGAGGTTACTGTAGGTCTCCACAATACAGTCCTATAGGAACTAGAGTTGCATCCATACCTCACACGAGCTCTAAGATATGCCCCATCAAAGATCGTTGCCCTATAGCATTTAGTGACCCTTAGGGACATTTGAATTTGATGTGCTCAAAAAAAATTTGAGTGCTGAATGAGATGGGACAAGGTTGGTGATAGGGTTTACTTGGCCACCTAGAGCTAATGAAGTAGACAATTCGATCCCATGATGAAAGGTGAGAGAGATTTGGCAGTTGGCAACTTTGTACTGGCCAACACTACAAGTTTTAGCATCACTCGAGATAGCATCACAAAATTAAAATGGAGTATGATCTCCAAAAGGTAAGAAAGGTTATTGTAGGTATTTGCAACACGATCCTATAGGAACTAGAATCACATCTATACCTTGCACGAGCTTTGAGATATGCCCCACCAAGAATCACAACCCTATGGCATTTAGTGACCCTTAGGGACATTTTAGTTCAGCGTACCTGAGAACATTTGAGCACTGAATGGGATAGGATGAGTTTGGAGATAGGGTTTATGTGGCCACTTGGAGCTAACAGAGTAGATAGTTTGATCGCACGACGAAAGGTGAGAGAGATTTGGCAGTTGGCAACTTTGTACTGGCCAACACTACAAGTTTCAACATCACCTGAGATGGCGTCACAAAATCAAAATAGAGTATGACCTCCAAAAAGTGAGAGAGTTTATTGTAGGTCTCCACAACATGGTCCTATAAAAATTAGAATCACATCCATACCTTGCACGAGCTTCAAGATATGCCCTATCAAAGATCATAGCCCTATGGCATTTAGTGACCCTTAAGGACATTTCGATTTGGCGTGCCTAAGAATGTTTGAGCCCTAAACAGGATAGGATGAGGTTGGGGATAGGGTTTAATTTGCCACTCAGAGCTAATGGAGTAGAAATTTCAATCCCACGATGAAAGGTGAGAGAGATTTGGCAACTGGCAACTTTGTACTGGCCAACACTACAAGTTTCAGCATCACCTGAGATGGCGTCACAAAAATAAAATAAAATATGATTTCCAAAAAGTGAGAGAGGTTATTGTAGATTTCTTCAACACGGTCCTATAGGAACTAGAATTACATCCATACATCACACAAGCTCTGAGATATGCCTCATCAAAGATCACAACCCTATGGCATTTAGTGATCCTTAGAGACATTTCAGTTCAGCATGCTCAAGAATGTTTGAGAACTGAATGAGATGGGATGAGGTTAGGGATAGGATTTACCTAGCTACCCAGAGCTAACGAAGTAGATAGTTTGATCCCATGACAAAAGGTTAGAGAGATTTGGCAGTTGGCAAATTTGTGCTAGCCAACACTATAAGTTTTAGCATCACCCAAGATGACATCAAAAAATCAAAATGGAGTATGATATCCAAAAAGTGAGAGGTTATTGTTGGTCTCCATAACATAGTCCTATAGGAACTAGAATTATATCCATACCTTGCATGAGCTCTGAGATATGCCCCATCAAAGATTGTAGCCCTATGGCATTTAGTGACCCTTAGGGACATTCTAGTTTGATGTACTTGAGAACGTTCAAGTGCTAAATGAGATGGGACAAGGTTGGGGATAGGGTTTACCTGAGCACCCTGAGCTAATAGAGTAGACAGTTTGATCTCATGATGAAAGGTGAGAGAGATTTGGTAGTTGGCAACTTTGTATTGGCCAACACTACAAGTTTCAGCATCACTTGAGATGGCATCGCAAAATCAAAATGAAGTATGATCTATTGGATATAATTGTTCAATTATGTTTTGTCTTTGATGTCACACAAATGTCATATCAGTCATTAGATAGAGTCTATCGAGCTCAAAAAGTTAACAAGGCATATGACAATGTCTATCAAGCTCAGAAGGTCAGCAAGGCAAAGGATAGAGTCTACCAAGCTCAAAAGGTCAGCAAGGCAAAGGATAGAGTCTACCAAGCTCAGAAGGTCAGCAAGGAAAAAGGACATAATCTACTGAGCCTAGGAGGTTAGTAAAGAAAACTTGTAGTATCTACTGAGTAAATAGTTCTTACTGAGCTAACTCAGTCATCAAAAGAAATGTGGCAAAAATAGTTCTTACCGAGCTCACTCGATCATCAAAACAAATGTGGCAAAAGGAATTTTTTATTGAGCTCTCATGAAGGAATTTAGTTCTTAATGAGTAAACTCGGCAGCCAAAAGATTTTACAGATATTGCAATGTTAACCGAGTCAAGAAGGTTAACTTAGGAAATTTTTGGAAGCAATACTTACCGAGTAGGGTCAACTAGTAAAGGATCTCATTGTTTTATGAAATAATGTTTATTTGTTTGGATTAATATTTGTAGCCGACTAATGTATGGTCTATTGGTAAATGTAACATGTAAATGGGCTGACTTGACAATCTGAATGGTATAATTAAGAGGTCAAGTTGTGAATTGTAAGTGTAAGAAGAGGAAGTGTGTGTGGAATTAATGTAATATGAAGACTGATTATTGTGGAAGCAAATTGGAAGGATGATCAAAGATCATTGAGGAGCAACACAGCTATACTTGATCAAAGAGGATCTAATAATGTTGAACAGAGACTTGTAGTCAGAAAATTCAGTTGCATCTTGTTTAGGTCAATTCATTATTTCTTTCTAACAATTGTAGCAGTCATTTCAAATCTCTTAACAGAGTTGGTTTAACAACCATTTTGTAAATCCTCTAACAAGGTGATAGTTCAGTTGAATTGTTCTAAAGACCTCTAGCAGGGCCACTCCTAATAGGGTGATTAAATCCTCTAATAGGATCACACCTAACAATGTGTATTGTAACTTTTAACAGGGTTGGCTCCCAACAAGGCTCACTTCAGAAGAGTAAAAAATTGGTGACTAGTTACTTGGTGGTTTTTTCCATATTGAGTTTCCATGTTAAAGCTGGTGTCTCTTGTGTTCATTTTGTTTTCAATTGCATGCATGTTTTCTTGAAGATAAGAAATAGTTTAATTTATCGAGTTACAACATTTTTTTTAATGTTTACCGAGTATCAGCAGTAACTAGATCTTTAAGACATCTAAGGGATCTGTGGATTAATTCTTGTGAGTAACTGATTCACCCCCCCTCTCAGTTACTCTACCTTTAATTCCAAAAATTGGTATCAGAGCTTTTGGTGCTTACAAGAAAAGATATCAAGGATCCAAGCTAAAGATTAGGATGTCTTACAAAATGGAAATTCCAAGACTTAACAAGGACAACTTCTCAGCATGGCAAGGATTGATGAAGCTTCATCTGGCTTCTATTGGTGATACAGGGCTAAAGTACCTCAAATAAAAATATGAAGAGCCTTCAGGTACATTATCTGTCAATGATATTGCTGAAAAGAAGACTCACGACAACATGATGATAGATATAGCATCTACTCTGAGTTATGAGGAATTTGATGACATCAAGGATTACAAAACTGCCTTTGAAATATCGAACAAGCTGAAAGAGATCTATGGAGGAGATGATAATGTGAGAAGAGCCAAAGAAAAAAGTTTGAGAGGACAATTTGACCAAATGAGGATGAGAGAGGATGAAAACATTGCAAAGTATGTTGAAAGAATTAAAGCATGTGTTAGTGCAATCAAAGCATCTGGAGGAGACATCAATGAAGAGATAGTTATAAGTAAAGTTCTTAGAACTCTACTTCCCATTTATGCATTTAGAGTCTCTACAATTCAAGAAAGAAGATGTGTGGAAAATCATAAAATAAATTTAGAGGCCATAGTTGGAAGATTGACTGCATTTTGAGCTAGACAACTATGATAATTATGTTCCAGCTATCAAGAACATTGAATCAACATTTGAAGCCAAGCTTTCACTCAAAGAAAAAGGGAAAAGGATGAAGGATCCACAATTAGATAGTGATGAAGAATCAGAACAAAGTTCAGACAGTGATCTTGAGGTGGTTGAAGCTCTACTAGCAAGAAAATATTCAAGAGGCAAAGGGAAATACAAAGGTAAGGTTCCTCTAATTTGCTTTTCTTGTGAAGAAATTGGACATATTGTAGCTAGGTGCCCAAATAAGTAGAAAAAAGATGAGAAGAAAGGTCACAAGTACAATGGCAAGAAAGACTTCAAATCATTTAAGGATAAAGGTAAAAAAACATGTTTCATGGCTAAAGATTCTAACAATTCTGATGATGAAGAAGAAGATGAAATTGTCTACATTACTATAAAAGATGAATCTAATAATGATGGAGAAATGACACTCATTTCTCATATGAGCATAAATGATACATGGATCATGGATAGTGATTGTTCTCATCACATGACTGGTGATAAAACTAAGTTTGAATACTTTGAAGACTATGATGGTGGCAATGTAAGATTTGGTAACAATGAACCTTGTTGTATAAGAGGAAAAGGAAGAATCTCATTAACCAAGGAACTTTTATGTGATAATGCATATTGTGTAGAAGGACTAAAGCATAATTTGTTGAGTGTGGCACAACTACTCAATAATGGATTCAAAGTAGAATTTATGCATGAAAAAGAAATATTTTTGGATGGCAAAGGAAAGCTAATTGGATCACACACTCAAACAAAAGGTCACTTATTTTATCTTTAGCTTGGTGAATGTTCATGTTTCATTTCTCAAATTGAAGAAAGTTGGTTATGGCATAAGAGGTTATGTCATGTAAACTTTGACAACTTGATAAAGATCAGTAAATTTAGGAAAGTAAGATGTATTCTTGACATAAAGAAACCTAAGGTTGGTCTACACAAGAATTGTCAAATTGATAAAATGGGAAAGACTAATTTTAGAAGCAAGAACTATCAGGCTGAAGAAGTTCTAGAAGTTGTGCATACTGATTTGTGTGGACCTATTGGCATTGAAAGTTATACTGGTGAAAAAATTTTCATTCTGTTTGTTGATGATTATTCAAGAATGATGATTTTCATGTACCTAAGAGAGAAATTAGAAGCATTTAAAAAGTTCAAATCGTATTTGGCTAGACTAGAAAAGGAAGCAGGCAAAAGATTGAAATTCTTAAGGTTTGACAGAGGTGGTGAATTCATTTCACATGAGTTCAATAAATTTTGCATTGAAAGGGGAATCAAAAGATAGGTTTCAACACCTGGAACTCTTGAAAAAAATGGAATAGAAAAAAGAAGGAATAGATCTATCCTAGATTGTGTAAGAACCTTAATGATTGAGAAAGACATTGCTATCAAATACTGGAAAGAAGCTATCAACACTATAGTTCATACCTTGAACCGAGTACAGCTAAAAAATGACTCATTCAAAACACCGTATGAGTTGTGGTATGGCTACAAACCCAATGTAAGTTATCCAAAAGTATTTGGAAGCAAATTTTACATTTTGAAGGAATCTAGAAAAGGTAAATTTGATGTAAAAAGTGATGAAGGAATGTTTTTTGGATACTCTTGCAAAAGAAAAGCATATAGATGTTTGAACTCATCCACTCACAAAGTCATAGAAAGTGCTCATGTGAAAGTTGATGAGTTTGTAGAAAGAATAGAAGAAGAAAGCAAAAAAGAACCTGAAGACTACAGAAGATTTTTTTACATGCAACTTGATACAATGCCAAGTATACCTATTAATTAGGAATGCTCAACTCTAGAGTCTTCATTAACTGAGTCACAAGAAGTTCAAACTGAGTCAGTACCTACCAAGCTGCAAGAACCTGAGTTGCAAATAGAAGCTATTGAGTTAGCATCTACCAAACCCAAGCAACCAGAATTAGAACCCAAAGTTGAGACACAGAAGGACAACAATACAAGTCATTCAAAAGATAAGGAGCCCATGTTAGCCAAGTATGTCAGAAAGCATCATGCACCAGATCAGATCATTGGAGATAAATCAGAAGGAATAATGACAAGAAGTAAGTTGAAAGGCACTTGTTTACTTGCTAATTTTGAACCTAGAAATGTCAAAGATGCACTAGAAAATGACAGTTGGATTGAAGCTATGAATGAAGAGATAGAATAGATAGAGAAAAACAAAACATGGAATCTTGTACCTAGACCCAAAGATAAAAATGTGATTGGAACAAAGTGGGTATTTAGAAACAAACTAAATGAAGATAGTGAGGTATCAAGGAACAAAGCTAGACTAGTATGCAAAGGATACTCTCAAGAAGAAGGTGTAGACTATGGAGAAACTTTTGCACTTGTTGCAAGATTGGAAGGTGTTATAACTTTACTTGCATATGCTGCATTCAAAGGATTCAAAGTTTATTAGATGGATGTCAAGTTAGCATTTCTCAATGGCATATTGGATGAAGAGGTTTACATTAAATAGCCTGAACATTTGGTTGATCCAGACAAGAAGGACATGGTCTGCAAATTGCATAAAGCATTATATGGTTAGAAACAAGCCCCTAGAGCATGGTATGAAAGATTGCATAACTATCTTATTCAGATTGGTTTTCAAAGAACTAATGACAACAATAGTTTGTACATAAAGGAAGGATCGAATAATAAGATTGTTTTGGCAGAAATATTTGTAGATGATACTTTGTTTACAGGAAATGATGATCTTTGCAAAGAATTTTTAGAACAAATGAATAAGGAATTTGAAATGTCAATTTTTGGTGAAATCAAATTATTTGTTGGTCTTCAAATTCAACAGAGTAAGAATGACATCTACATTACTCAATCTTAATACATCAAGGAGATACTAAATTTTTTTGGTATGGAAGACTGCAAACTAGGTGGGACTCCTATGTGTACTAGATTAAAGCTTACAAAGGATGATGAATCAAAGGAAGTAGATCAGACATTGTATAGATCTATAATTGGAAAGTTACAATATGTAATGCAAACAAGACTAGACATTGCCCTTGTAGTAGGAATTGTAGCAAGATTCTCAGCAAAATCAAAAGAAAATCACATGATGGTAATCAAAAGGATCATGAGATACTTAAAAGGAACTAAAGAATATAGATTATGGTATAAACTTGGAGGAAATATGAATTTAAAGGTGTTCACTAATGTAGTTTGGGTAGGAAATATTGATGATAGAAAGAGCACAAGTGGAGGAGCTTTCTTTCTTGAAAAAATATTGGTTTCTTGGACAAGGAAAAAGTAGAATTGTACATCTCAATCCACAATAGAGGCTGAATATGTTGTAGCAATAGTAAATTGCTCAAACATTGCATGGTTCAAACAATTATTGGAAGGTATGAAGCAAGAAATCAAAGAACCTATTGTTATGTTTTGTGATAACACAAGTGTAATTAACATCTCCAAGAATCCAGTGATGCATTCAAAAACCAAGCATATTACCATAAAGTATCACTTTGTTAGAGAATTGGTGAAAGAAAATAAAATAAGATTGCAATATGTCCATACAAAAGAACAAATTGCTGACATATTCACAAAGCCTTTACCTAAGGATGCATTCTTGTATCTTAGAGGTAAGTTAGGGGCCATTCCCCTATCCGAAGCTCACTAGAATACAGTTCTAGTGATGCATCAACATAAATAGAATTGAAGATCTATCAGTTGATGTAGCAAACCAATGGAGACATTGCATATGAATCAGTAACATTAGGTACAATGCTATTCAATTGTTTTGAGTTGTCTTTGGCATGTGTTATCAAAGAGGGAGAATATACTGTTATATCTTTCTGAAATTTTCAAAATAATAAGAGTTCGTCCAAGAGGGAGAGATTATTATGAAAGAGGGAGTTTGCTGTATTTGAAGAAGAAAGTGATGTATTTTGTCAGTAAAAGACTTGATTTCAAATTTTATTCTTCTATGACATGTTGTGTTGCCATCAATGCCAAAGAGGGAGATTGTTGGATACAATTGTTTAATTGTGTGTTGTCTTTGATGTCACACAAATTTCATATTAGTCATTAGATAGAGTCTACCGAGCTCAAAAGGTCAACAAGGAAAATGACAGTGTCTACCGAGCTCAGAAGGTCACTAATGCAAAGGATAGAGTCTACCGAGCTCATAAGATCAGCAAGGAAAATGATAGAGTCTACCGAGCTCAGAAAGTCAACAAGGCAAAAGGACAGAATCTAGCGAGCCTAGGAGGTTAGTAAAGAAAACTTGCAGTATCTACCAAGTAAATAGTTCTTACCGAGCTAACTTGGTCATCAAAGGAAATGTGGTAGAAATAGTTCTTACCGAGCTCACTCAGTCATCAAAGAAAATGTGGCAGAAGTAGTTCTTACCAAGCTTTAATGAAGGAATTTAGTTCTTACCGAGTAAACTCGACAGCCAAAGGATTTTATGGATATTGCAATGTTAACCGAGTCAAGAAGGTTAACTTAGGAAATTTTTGGAAGCAATATTTATCGAGCAGGGTCGGCCAGGAAAGGATTTCATTGTTTTATGAAATAACGTTTATTTGTTTAGATTAATATTTGCAGCCGACTAATGTATGGTCTATTGGTAAATGTAACATGTAAATGGGCTGACTTGACAATCTGAATGGTATAATTAAGAGGTCAAGTTGCGAATTCTAAGTGTAACAAAAGGAAGTGTGTGTGGAATTAATGTAATATGAAGACTAGTTATTGTGGAAGTGAATTGGAAGGATGATCATAGATCATTGAGGAGCAGAAAAGCTATACTTGATCAAAGAGGATCTAATAATGCTGAATAGAGACCTGCAGTCAGCAAATTTAGTTGCATCTTGTTCAGGTCAATTTATTGTTGCTTTCTAACCATTGTAGCAGTGATTTCGAATCTCTTAATAGAGTTGGTTTAATAGCCATTTTGTAAATCCTCTAACAAGGTGACAATTTAGTTGAATTATTCTAAAGACCTCTAACAATGCCACTCTTAATAGGGTGATTAAATCTTCTAATAGGGTCACACCTAACAGTGTGTATTGTAACTTTTAACAAGGTTGGATCCTAACAGGGCTCACTTCAGAAGAGTGAAAAATTTGTGACTAGTTACTTGGTGGTTTTTTCCATATTGGGTTTCCACGTTAAATCTTGTGTCTCTTGCATTTATTTTGTTTTTAATTGCATGCATGTTTGCTTGAAAATAATAAATAGTTTAATTTATTGAGTTACAACATTTTTTTTATGTTTACTGAGTATTAGTAGCAACTAGATCTTTAAGACATCTAAGGGATCTGTGGATTAATTTTTGTAAGTAACTGATTCACCCCCCCTCTCAGTTACTCTACCTTTAATTCTAACATGATCTCCAAAAAGATAGAGGTTATTTTAGGTCTCCACAACATGGTCCTATAGGAACTAGAATCACATCCATACCTCACACGAGCTAGGAGATATGCCTCATCAAAGATCACAACCTTGGCATTTAGTGACCCTTAGGGATGTTTCAGATAGGCATGCCCAAGAATGTTCAAGTGTTGAATGGGATAGGATGAGGTTGGAGATAGGGTTTACCTACCCACCCAGAGCTAATAGAACAGACAATTCAATCTCACGACCCTTTTTCCACTAAGTTACAAATTTGAGCAACTTTTACAACTTTTAACAATGCAACTTTGCACAAAAACTGCAATTTTACATTTTTCACTTGATTCTAATTGTATGACTTGGAAAAGGTTTAGCAATAGCAAAATAACTTATTTTCAAATGCTTAGCCCTTCACCAATTTCCAACCTCCTACAAAGTTGTCAGCCATTTTGCAATTTTGTTATGACAACTTTTGCAATTTTTTGCAATTTTTGACATCTTAACTCCTAGATGCCTAAAACTTAACCTAATGACCTTAAGGACCTTTATAACCTTTTAAGAAATATAAAAATCTTTTTTTCCTTAAAAATCACCTATATTGCTCATTTTTATGCCAAAAAAGTGGCCCATAGTGTAACAACAAAGGCTTGGTCCAAAACAACCATACGTCATCTTTTGATATGTTATAGAGGAGTGAAAAGGGTATCCTAATCCTCAATTTATTTTCTTAATGTTATGGAAAAATTTGGAGAAAAATACAAGAGGAAAACATTTTATGCATTTTTTCTCTTTTTACATCATCGCAAATGGAATAAATGAGGAAGGAGCCTAATGTTCAAGTATAATAATCTATCTTTTGTTAGCTATTGTTTTTCATGAGTTCAAATATAATAATCTATCTTTTGTTATGATTGAGTTCAATATTTTACTGTTCTTGTTGATTAGTGTTGAAAATGATTTGGGATTTGAGTTAGTGATGATATGAAGACTCTAAATGCTATTCATGCTTCTTGTTGCTATTTGGTATAGGGGCATGAAGTGGACACATGAAACTACAAGGTACACTAGGACCTATGATGTAGAGCCATCAATTATCACCTTAGGCAGGCTAACTCAACTCGAAGATTTAACAAGAAACTTGGAATCAACTCAAGGAATTAGTCCTACTCAAAGGTCAAATGGGGTTCTCTAATTTTGAAAATCACTTCCACAACCATACCAATCAAGTTCACCTTCCCACTTCCTTTTTCCAATCTCTCATTTCACCAACTCCATCCTAAGCCACCTAGTGTACCCAGTGCCTCCAACACACCAAAACTCAATTCTAACCTCAACACTTGATCCTAACACCTTAGACTATCTTAACATAATACATTTTTCATGTTCCAACTCCCCATTCATTCCTATCAACCCATCTTTTACCATTCTTCAACTATGGCCTTCTAGGCCTATCTAGTAGCTTGCCAACAGTGGAATTGACATTTCATTCACAATATTCTCAAACAATATATGAATATTTTCACACTTTTGAATACCCTTTTCAAAGATATTAAATTTATATCAGTCTTAGTTTCTAACCTTTAGACTGGTGAAGATTTCCTTCACAACCTACTCTTCAATTAAGCCTAATTAGCCCTTTCTCAAAGAAGGAAATTTTGTATCCCTTTACTTCAATGACTCCAAAAGAAAAAATAGTCTTAGGAAATTTATTAAATACAAGTATTTTCAAGTTTTTTTAAGCATCCATGTATATCTATGCACACTTCTGCCAAACCCTCATTTCCTGGGCTAGAAATCAAGGGTTTTAAAAGTTTTTTGTTGCAGAGTACCTAAGCTTCTTTATTTTCTTGATGCAATAAGGTCTAGGGATAGATCTAATGATCTCCCTATGACTATCCACCTTTGTAATGGACACAAGACCCCATGGTGCAACTATAAGCCTTTGGCATCAATTGGTCCAATAAGTGGATTTTTGGTTATTTCTATGTTTTTTAGGCATGTCTAGGTGTTTAGAACATTAATAAGGTCCCTAGGAGTTTTTAGAGTCCATTTGCAAACATATTTTCAATAAAATTTGTCTTAGCAAAAAATTTGGAAAATTGCAAAAAAGTTGCTTAGCAACTTTTGCAATTTTCTTGACAACTTTTCAAAATACAACTTTGAACGGCTAAAACTGACCAAGGGTTTGTTAAATCAGTTGTAAATAGCCTATATAGGCTCTAAGAATTTGAAGAGGGAGTTAAATAGAGGTTTCAATTGTATTTTCTTTCAAGAATCAATAAAATTCCTGTTATTCTAGCATTTTTTCTCTGATTTTTCACATGTTATACAAAATATACTAATTGGGGGATGAATCTTTTGCATTGAAAAGTTGGAGTTATCTATTTAGAAGTATTTGGCTTTGATTTGAAGAATTTATCATTTTTTTTGGCAAAATTTATCAAATTTTGTTCCTTGCTAGTCTGTGAAACCCTTGTTTTGAGGGTTTGGACAATAAAATGCCCCTAACTTGAGATTCCACCAGTGGATTTATCTCTTCTCTAGTATGAAACAAGTTAGGTTTGTCTATTATCTGATTTTTGCAGTTTTGGAGAAAGAGGACAAGTTGGTGAGTTTTGGAAGGAAGCCCTAGGTCAAATATCTACATGTATTTGACCTTGTTTTGGAGAGATTAGAGTAGATAGAGTGATGGAAAGAGTTTGAGGACTTGGTGTCAAAAAAAAGTGCCCTTGTTTGAACCTAAAGAATAGCTTGGAAGTGGAGATTTGATTTCATGCACCCATTCTTGACTGTTTGCCTTGAAAACCAAGCCTAAAGTGGCTAATTAGGCTTGAGTACTTGGTGCTAGTTGGGAAATGCTAGAGTGGAGTTGGTCTTTTAAATTTTGGAGTTTTTTAGAGCTTGGAAAAGGGTACTTGAATCAGAATTTTATTCCCTAGGTCCTTTGATAAGTTTTAGAGTTATTGGTAAAAATTAGTTTAAGGAGACTTAATAGGCTACTAGGTCTAAAATTGCAAGTTGAGTTGTGGGTTGTTGGGAGTACAACCAGTGGTTGGTTTGCCTTATTTGTGTTGAGACTAAGTTTTTCCAAGACCTTGCTGGTGGTGGAGAAACCTAGAACAACAGAATCCTCATTTTGCCCATTTTAAAGGAGGTTGTCATATTTGCTCGAGTTGGGTGCATATTGTTTTGAGTCTCACTTGTGGAAGGTGAGTCTAGAAATCCTTTTCAGTGGTTCTTAGGAGGAGTATGCACTTGAGGAAGTAGACCAAATCTTTTGTTCAATCCTTGTGAGCACATTGAAGGTTGTGTAGCGGTTGGGCTTGATTCTTGCTTCCATTGTGTCATCTTTGCATCAAATTGCCCTATCAAACCTCACTTGTACCATTTTGGCCTACAAATTTGACAATTTCATGCTTCCCTTTCATGCTTTGGGTTATTGATTAAACATAATATTTAAATATTTTATTGTAATAAGCATTAGGCAACCTTTATTATGTTTAATCTTTGTAACATGTACAAATGATATAACATTTCTAGAATTAAGAGTATGTTAAGTATGCAAAGGATGTGCAAAGGAAATATATTGTATGCAACTTTTGAAAGTTGCATAGCAACTGCTTTAACATTTCTTATTCAAAATAACATCCTAAGGACCCTAGGACCTAAATTATCCTTATTTAAGGTATTTCTACCTATTTCCCTAGATACTAAATGTCCTATAGGTCTTAAGGACTCAAGGTTTATAGAAACACCAATGAGTCTCAAGCCTTTACAAATGGGTTGATATTAACTTGAAACTAGTCCTAACATTCTAAAACATTATAACCTCCATATAAGAAGTTTCCAATACCTATGCATGTTCTTCATATATTTTTGAAGTGAAGCCTAACTTCCAAAGTCTACTAATTAGTGCACGCACATGATCTCCATGCATTCTGCATTTTTAGGAAAAATAAGTCAAATACATACTCAAGTTTAGTTTAAAACCAAAAATGGTATTTTGGAGTTTACATACCAAAGGTTCGTTATTTGAACTCCTTGCACTTGTATCTGATGATATCCCTATTTGGT
Organism: Cupressus sempervirens; assembly: GCA_028749045.1. Lineage (NCBI taxonomy): Eukaryota > Viridiplantae > Streptophyta > Pinopsida > Cupressales > Cupressaceae > Cupressus > Cupressus sempervirens. Next base: position 705,745,897 of record CM053785.1, on the reverse strand, counting down.
CCTGATCTATTATAGTTTTCACTTCCTTAGCTCCCTTAAACTTTCTTCCACTTCCATTTGTAGGTGTGTTCGTAGATGGAACTTGTTTACTCTTTTTGATTTTTCCTTTTTAAGTTACAAACCAATATTACAATCATATCAAATGTTGGAACAAAATCAAGAAATACAGTAAAATTTGTTAATATAGGAACCATTTTAGGGAAGAGTAAATTGATTGTCTGTATACTTTTAATTCTTGTCAAATCCATCAATAAACATTTTATATCCTAAAATATCAAAAGTTCCATTTGTTTTTGGTAGACCTAAATAGTCTTTTGGTTCTCTCAACTTATACATTGACTATCAACATTATCCTTAGAGAGGACTATATCTATAACTGCCCCATTATCATCACATCGAGACCTGGTTTCCTTCTTACTTTTTGATGATTATGATCCTCTGCAATCCCAAGCATAAGATGATTAACATACAATGGTACTTGAACAAAAAAGCACTAATAAATATTGAGGATGTAAATTGATAATACAATTTCATAGATGATTTTGGTGTCTCACCCTTTATCACTAGTGCTTCGACTTTATTAGCCCTCTTCTTTGGTGACCTGCAAATGGAGAATTAGCATATTAAAAAATCTAAGATAAGATTAATCTAGTAAAATTATAGAATGACAAAAATTGATTTTGGCTTGTCATTAAGAATATCGATTTGTACAAATCCTTGAGTTCTGAGTTGTATGATAACCCTTGCTTGATTAGTATTTGAAACTTCTCTCATTGTATCTTTGCATTCTCTAGTTTGAAGTTTCTAGTTACATGCACACAATCATGACTTTACATCGCAAAGCATTCACATTCTAACAATTTTCATGTTCTTTCATTACATTTTGATCTAAACAAAAAATTCTAAACTTTCACTTATTCAAATGACTAATCTAAAAATGAGTCCTATTAAAGAATCTAATATAAATTCAAATAATGTATCTAGATTCTAAGCAAATCAAAATATAAAATCTATGATTTAAACTTATCTCATCACTTACACATAATAACAATACCCACCTTGTCATGTGGACAATCTTGGGGGAGAGGTTGCAGCATTGTATTTGGATCCAATTGATCTGTCTCTCTCTCTCTCTCTCTCTCTCTCTCTCTCTCTCTCGCTCTCTCTCTCTATTAAATCTAATGAGCCAACTAGATCTGCTCTACATATTAATGTCTCAAGTATTACCTCGTGGTCTAACTCATGAACTTTCTAAAGAATCTTATTAAGTGGTCTTCAACCATATTTTATCAAGTGGAAATTTGATGCAACAAAAAGGTTTGAATAATGAAGAATCTTCCTCTCTATTTGCTAATCATCGAATAAACACAAGTTAGGGTTCTTCATAGAATATTGTCTAAGCCATGTGTTGGTTACAACCACCGCACCGACATGGTACTCTAAACCTTCAACATCTATAACCGAGTGATCTAATTTTTGTTTGGCTTGGACACAATGACACAAATAATAATATGTCCCTTCTTCATTGTCCTCAGGTGCAATAATAACAAAAACATGGCCTGTAGTGACAAATGTACAAAATACGGTCATTAATTCATAAAATACTTAGGTAAAAGTTATAAAGTTACATATTGAAATTACAAAGATATATAATTATATATATTACCAAGTTGCACTAGATTAGACAACTGGTCAAAGTCAATAGAAAAATCCATCTCTACCATTTCCAGTGCTTGTGGGGGATGATAGGTGTCAATTTCAGTTGACTCACAGTCATCTCAATTTTCCTCTGCACATGATGGACAATAGCATGCCATTTTTATGTGTGGATACTCTATGAACCTACATCAGAGCTTCTAAAAGAGTGCAAATCACTAGATTCTGTTAGTGTGCAACAATCCTAATATGGTGCAATGTTAGTATTATCTATCAACCAAAAAAATCTATGAACTGTAGACTCACCTTCCTTACTTGGACCCATTGTATTGTTACACCACTGGACGATGGATTTTGCATCTATCAATATTACTTCATCTTTGTACTTTAGTTCTTCATGAGATAAGGCTCTTTTGATTAATGCACTTGCACCATCGTTCTCTCCCTTTCCATGACCAACGTCTTTGAAATTTCACATATACTAAATTCTACACGACTTGTACATCCTACTCAACCAATAGAACATCCGTTCATTATTGAATTGAGATGTGCAATTTTTTGACCAAATAATGTGTTGACGATATGTTATGCCCCTATTAGCCAAATATCCATAAAATAGTTGAAAACAACCATGTATGAACTTGATAGAATGTGATTGATCATCATTGATGTAAAAATGACACTCCCTCAAAATATTCTTGTCATCCTCTATACTTGTAGGTGAATGCATGAATGTTATGTGAAAAAATATAGAAATCTATTGAGAAGTCTAATACTTTTCTTGCACCTCATTTTGTGGTTTTAGTGTGTAGTTCTCTGCAAAATTTACAACTAAAAAAATGGTGTCAAATGGAAATGTATCCTTGCACAACTTGAATTGCAAATCTAGCCATTGAGCTCTATGTGTATGCCTTGTATACTCATAAATAATCTTTTCACAAAAAAATTTTATGAACTCACACACTGGAATCTTTTCAATGACTTAATCACATCTTTACCTTGTTTCCTATCTTTTAGAACATATGTCACTATCTTAAATTTTTCGTAATCTACTATTTCATTTCCAATTGCACGTGTACTATCCATATGTTGACAAGTTGATAAAAGTTGCAAATTGTTGTCCATCCCCTATTTCACATAAAATATTGGATGTGAATTCCCTTGAAGATCATGGTGGCTCATTCATGTCACAATCTTGCAAAACAAACTTAGAATACAAAAACACACATATATGCCTAAAAACATCAAAATTGTTAGAAAATTCAATATGTATCCTACAACAACAAGCTGTGTGTGTGTGTGATTTATCTTCACATAAAAAGGTTTACCCGTCTCAATTTTTTTTTTAATTATTCAAATTTGAAGATACATTCAAATAAATTTTGCAAAAAATTGTGTCTGAGTTGAGTCCAAAAAATGTTTCGCATGTGGGTCGTGATTTTGGCTACAAACCCTCCTTCTTACAACATCTCTTTGATTAGGGGAAACACGTGTGTTATTTTTCCAAAAATCTTTGATCAATGATTTCAAAGCTTCACTAATTTCTTTATCCTTTCATGGTAGTCTATCACTAAATGTCCATAACTCATTTTTTGTTGGATCTTCCAATCTCTAACGCCTTAGCCTAGCTCTCCTTAGAGTACCTCTACCAATTTTTAATGTTTTTCTTGTCTTTCTCATAAGTCAAGCTTTCTTGATTTGGCTACTTACTATTCTTGATGTAAGTACTTGTCCTGTGATATTACTATCTTTGGTGCGTGATTTAGAACCCACTTTGTCATAAGTACTCATTAGATTCTTTACAATGCTTTTCTCATTTAAATCATCCATCATTGTTAGCCCAAAAATATTCGTGATATGCCTAAATTTTAAATTCCTCATCATTTGAAAAAATAATTAGCATCAACCTGTGATATTTAATTCTTCAAAAATAAATCTCCACATACGATTAACTTTCTTTGACAAGTACACTTGCTAATCTTGTTAGGCATTGATTTCAAAATGCTAGTATCAATATCAATCAAATATTTTGGTCTTCTAAAACAAATTCTAGAAGGTGTTATAATCTCTTCCATTCCCTCAACATTTTGAACATCAACATAAGGTTGAGTGTTTTGTGTACCTTGAACCAAAGATGATGTGCCTTGGCAATAAGATGCAAAAGATGAAACATCACCTAGTTGATATGTTGATGTTGTGTCTTCAACATGATATGGAGTGTGTACATCGTCGAATTTACAAATTAGCGTCTCTTCAATATGAGAGGATGATATGACTCCAACATTGGAAGATGGTGTAGCTTCACAATTCAATTGTCTTCTTGAGTGTAATAGTCTCATTCATTCTCTTTGTCTTTCCACTTCTCCCTCTTTGTTTTTTTGTATTGATGGTTCTTGATCCTCTTCGAAAGTCAATTCTTCATTATTGCTTTGCAATTTTCTTTGTTCATGTAGTAGCTTCATTTTATCTCTTTTAATTGCCAAATCTCTCTCCCTATCTTCATTTGTTTGAGTTTTTGGTTTCTTCCTTAGCATGATGATGATTTCTACATATCAAATTATTCAAATATCTGAATTACTTACAATGTGTTAATAACAAATCATTCAAATACATATAAAAATTACAATTATTTGAATGAATAAACAATATATATCAAAAAATTTGTCAAATTTCTAAATATTTCAAATTATAATCAAATTTGTATCTATATATCAACAAAAAAAATTTAAAAAGGATTGCACTAACCTTTTCTGTACAAAGAATTTTCAAAAAGTCTTCAAATCGTGTATCCAATGATTGAATTTGGTGTTTGCTAGCTTCAAAAAGTCTTCAAATAGTGTTTGCTATGTTGAAACCCATGTTTTCTGTTAGAACAATAGAATGCACAATAGATTAAAAGTAGAGAATGGATGAAATGGGACCCAAACTTTCTTTTTGACCATTTTTGGGTGATTTGACATAGTGTGTATGCACTATAGTACATATGCACTATGTCAAAACACATCTCTCCCTATCCCACCATCTCCCATCCCATACTCTCTCTCACTCTCCCTCTCCTACTCCCTCTCCCATCACCTACTCTCTCTCACTCTCCCTCTCCTACTCCCTCTCCCATTGCCTACTCTCTCTCTCCCATCCCCTACTCTCTCTCTCCTCTCCCATCCCCTACTCTCTATGTCTCACACACTTCCATCCCCCCTCTCTCTCTTAGGCTATTCTCTCTCCCATCCCCTACTATCTCTCTCTCTCTCCCTCTCTCTCCCCTCTCCCATTCCCTATAATCTCTCTCTCTCCTCTCCTATCCCCTACTTTCTCTCTCTCTCTCTTGCTCTCTGTCTGACACTGCCTACTCTCTCTCGATCTCTCTCTCTCTCTCCCTCCCTCTTCCACCCCCTACTCTCTCTCACCTTCTCTCCTCTCCCATCCCTTACTCTCTCAATCTCTCCCACACACTCCCATCCCCCTTTCTCTCTCCTCCCTCTCCCACTCCCTCTCCCACTAGCTACTATCTCTCTCTCTCTCACTCTCTCTCCCATGCCCTACCCTCACTCTCTCTCCCATCTCCCTACTCTCTCACACTCCCTCCCATCCCCTACTCTCACTCTCTCTTTCCCATCTTTTTGTCTCTCTTTTCCACCTCCTACTCTCTCACACTCTCTCCCATCCCCTACTCTCTCTCTTACACACACTCCCATCCTCCCTCTCACTCCCTCTCCCACTTCCTCTCCCACCACCTAGTCTTTCTCTCCCATCTGCTACTCTCTCTCTCTCTTAGGCTACTCTCTCTCTCCCCTCTCCTATCCCCTAAAATCTCTCTTTTATAGATACACACTCCCATCCCCCCTCTCTCTCTCCTCTCCCATCCCCTACTATCTAGATCTCTCACACACACTCCCATCCGCCCTCTCTCTCTTGCTCTCCCACTCCCTCTCCTGCCACCTACTATCTCTCTCAAGTTCTCTCTTTCCTTCTCTACTCTCTCTCACATCCCTAACTCTGTCTCACACTCTCTCCCATCTCCTAATCTCTCTCACACTCTATCGCATCCTTTCACTCTATCTCTCCCACCCTGTACTCTCTGCCACCCCCGACTCTATCTCACACTGTCATACTCTCTCCCATCCCGTACTCTCTCTCTCTCTCTCTCTCTCTCTCTCTCTCTCTCTCATAGAGACACACACACTCCTATCCCCCCTCTCTCTCTTCTCTCACATCCCCAACTCTCTAGATTTGTCACACACATTCCCATCCCCTCTCTCTCTCTCTCTCCCTCTCCCTACTCTCTCTCACACTCTCTCCCATCCCCTCCTCTCTCTCTCACTCTCTCTCCCATCATTTACTCCCCCTCTCTCCCTCTCCCACCACGTACTCTCTATCCCCCATCCCCTACTCTCTCTCTTTCACAGACACACACACTCTTAGCCCCCCTCTCTCTTCTCTCCCATTCCCTACTTTCTAGATCTATCACACACACTCCCATCCCCCCTATCTCTCTCCCTCTCCCACTCCTTCTCCCACTGCCTACTCTCTCGAGCTCTCTCAAGTTCTATCTCTCCCTCTCTACTCTATCTCTCCCATCCCTTACTCTCACTCTCTCTCTCCCATCCCCTACTCTATCTCTCCCATCCTATACGAGCTCTCTGTGGCACTACCTACTCTCTCTCACACTCTCACACACTCTCACACCCCCTATACTCTCTCTTACACACATTCCCATTTCCCCTCTCTCTTCCTCTCCCTCTCTCTCTCTCTCTCCCACCACCTACTTTCTCTTCCCCCATCCCCTACTCTCTCTCCACTCTCCCATCCCCTACTCTCTCTCTTTCATAGACACACACACACTCCCAACCCCCCTCTCTCTATCCTCTCCCATCCCCTACTCTCTAGATTTATCACACACACTCCCATCACCCCTCTCTCTCCTCTCCCATCCCCTACTCACTAGATTTTTCACACACACTCCCATCCCCCCTTTCTCTCTTCCTCTCCTACTCCCTCTTGCATTTCCTACTATCTCTCTCTCTCTCTCTCTCTCTCTCTCAAGTACTCTCTCTCCCTCTCTATTTTCTCTCTCCCATACCCTACTCTCACTCTCTCTTTCATCCCCTACTCTCTCACACTCTCTCTCCCATCCCCTACTCTCTCTCTCTCTCTCTCTCTCTCTCTCTCTCTCTCTCTCTCTCTCCCTCCCCCATCCCCGTATGAGCTCTCTCTACCACCCCCTACTCTCTCTCTCACTCTCACACTCTCTCTCATCCCCTACTTTGTCTCTCTTACACACATTCCCATTCTCCCCCCTCTCTCTCTCCCTCCCACTCCCTCTCCCACAACCTACTCTCTCCCATCACCTACTCTATCTCTCTTACACACACTCCTATTCCCCCCCTCTCTCTCTCTCACACACTCCCTCTCTCACTGCCTACTCTCTCTCTCTCTCTCTCTCTCTCTCTCTCTCTCTCACTCTCCCTCTCTACTCTCTCTCCCATCCCCTACTCTCACTCTCTCTCTACCACCCCTACTCTCTTTCACACTCTCACACTCTCTCCCATCCCCTACTCTCTCTCTCTCTCTCTCTCTCTCTCTCTCTCTCTCTCTCTCTCTCTCTCTCTCTCTCCCTCCCTCCCTCTCTCTCCCATCCCCTGCTCTCACTCTCTCTGCCATCCCTACTCTCTCTAACACTCTCACACTCTCTCCCATCCCCTACTCTCTCTTACACACACACACCCATCACCCCTCTCTCCCTCTCTCACTCCCTCTCCCACTGCCTCCTCTCTTTCTCTCCCACCCCCTACTCTCTCCTTATCTCTCTCTCTCTCTCTCTCTCTCCCCTCTCCCATTCCCTACTCTCTCTCTTTTTCACACACCCATCCCCCTTCTCTCTCCTCTCCCATCCCCTACTCTTTCTCTCACTTGCTGTCCCTCTCCAACTCCCTCTCCTACCACCTACTCTCTCTCTCTCTCACTCTCTTCCTCTCTACTCTCTCTCACATTTTCACACACACTCTCTCTCTCATACACACACTCTCTCTCTCTCTCTCACACACACACACACACACACACACACACACATTTCTATCTCCCCTCTCTCCCTCTCCCACTCCCTCTCCCACCACCTACTCTCTCTCCCCCCCTCTCCCACTCCCTACTCTCTCTCTTTCACACACATGCACTCCCGTCCTCCTCTCTCTCACTCTCCCTTTCCCACTCCATCTCCCACTACCTACTTTCTCTCTCCTCCATCCCCTACTCAATCTGTCTCCCCCATCCTTTACACTCAATCTCTCTCTCCCACATTGTACTCTCTCTTTGCCACCCCTACTCTCTCTCCCATTCCCTACTCTCTGTCTCTTATACACATTCTCATTCCCCCCATTCTCTCTCTCTCCCACTTCCTCTCCCACCGTCTAATCTCTCTTTCTCTCCCATCCCCTACTCTATCTCTCTTACACACAATCCCATTCCCCCTCTCTCTCCCTCCCACTCCCTCTCCACCCACCTACTGTCTCTCTGTCACTCTCTTCCTCTCTACTCTCTCTGTCCCATCCCCTACTCTCACTCTCTCTCTACCACCCCTACTCTCTCTCACACTCTCTCCCATCCCCTACTCTCTCTCTTACACACACTCCCATCCCCTCCTCTCCCTCTACCACTCCCTCTCCCACTATCTACTCTCTTTCTCTCCCATCCCCTACTCTCTCTCTATCTCTCTCTACCCTCTCTCATTCCCTACTCTCTCTCTTTCACACACACCCATCCCCCTCTCTCTCTTCTCCCATCCCCTACTTTGTCTCTCACTTGCTTTCCTTCTCCCACTCCCTTTTCCACCACCTACTCTCTCTCTCTCTCTGTGCTACACCCTACTCTCTCTCTCTCTCACACACACACCCATTTTCACACTCTCTCCCATCCCTCTCTCTCTCTCTCACACACACAAACATGCACACACACACACACACACACACACACACATTTCCATCTCCCCTCTCTCCCTCTCCTAGTACCAACTCTATCTCTCCCATTCCCTACTCTCTCTCTCCCCCCTCTCCCATTCCCTACTCTCTCTCTTTCACAAACATGCACTCCCATCCTCCTCTCTCTCGCTCTCCCTTTCCCACTCCATCTCCCACTACCTACTTTCTCTCTCCTCCATCCCCTACTCAATCTGTCTCCCCCATCCTATAATCTCTCTCCCTCCCCATCCTTTACACTCAATCTCTCTCTCCCACATTGTACTCTCTCTTTGCCACCCCTACTCTCTCTCCCATTCCCTACTCTCTGTCTCTTATACACATTCTCATTCCCCCCATTCTCTCTCTCTCC